>VZTI01005483.1:2928891-3077612 GCA_013397865.1 Struthidea cinerea
AGGGCCATCAGTCAGTCTTGGCTCCAGCATTGAACCAGCTGACGGAGTGTCCAGTGTCCTGGGGGCACACACCTGGGCTTTGTGGGGGTACCTTTGTATACATAAGTTTTCCCCACCCTGGAGCTAAGTTTATCTTTCTGTGCAAATTAGTTATAATGCACAGTTCATTTCTTTCTGAAAATGGGTCAGAGGTTTTGGGGGTCTTTGGTGTCTTCATCCTCCCCTACAGGAATGACCTTTGCTCTACAGTCCATGACCACTTCTTGACCTCATTCCTGCACTTGCACTGTACTGTGTTGTGCTTATCTCCAGGAGCCAGAACAAGGATATTTGTCCAAGAAAAGCGCTGCCCTACCTCCATATGGCCCCTTTCTCCAGTCACATCATGTTCTTTCTTGGTCATTTGCACAGCATGATCTTACCAGCAGTCCTTGGTTGGCTCCATGGCTATCTGGCTGTTGGTGTTTGAGACATATGTATTAGCCCCTTATCTTCTGGGCTTCTACAATACCTTTACTGTATTTTTAAAGACGCTCTGGAATTTACCTGCAGTTGACTAGGGCAACTGAACTGATCTTGGGAACTGAGATGCCTCAGTTCCCATCTTATCATCTTGGTGATTCAACACAACTTAAGTGCCTAAGATGATCTGGTGATGTGATGGAGTCAAGTGACTCATATGACTAGGAAGGCTTGGACAGGACACCTTGGTGACCACTGTGACTCAGTCGTTGTGTTGTATCACAAGGAATGGCTGGGCCCAGAAAGACATAGTCAATTGGTTTGTCACTGTGCCCTGCACTGGTTGTAATGGTTTCAAGGTACTCAGTAATTGGTGAAAACAGGCACAGCTGCAATATATCTAAATATACATATATATATATGTACATTTATCTAAATACACATATATATTTATATCTATATACATATATATTTTTAAATGTTAAGAGATATAAACTTTCTTATTAAAAGTTTAGACCTGTTGTAAACAGAAGTATAAAGTAGGAAGAAACTGCTCCACTTCACAAGTTTTAGGTGTTGTCCATTTGTGTGGCTTTCCCACTGCCCTCTGGACCAGCCAGGAAGAACTACTTTTAGAGGGCTGCAGGCTGGACTAGATGGAGCATTGGTCTAATCTGGTCATTAAGATTTCAGTCTTATGTTAGAAATTGGGGTTTTTAATTGTAACTAGTGCTAATATTTTTAATTACTTTTTTCCATCCACTGTCCTTTAGTCTGTGTAATGCCAGATGTTTAGAGTATGTGGTTTATCCTTCCAGCAAAAGAGAACTAGAAGATTTGTGCCTGGGAATAGTGTACACATTTGCTTTATACACGCAGCCCTGGAGCAGAGGTGGTGAAGAGCATGCAAGTGCTCTCAGGGACCTCAGCCCAGGACTGATGTGGATTTCCCCTTGAACTGACATTGATAAAAACCCAAAGCAGAACAGTGGTGCTTACAAGGCTCTCACTTCAGGTCTCTTGACTCTGTCCTAAACCTTGCAAAATCTCTGTGCCATATCACATCCTTCCATGGCCAAACACAAGAAAAATAAATTGAAAGACTTTGTGTAGTGGGATCATCCATTGGCACACGCAATAACAATATAAACATATCCTGTCTCTTGACACTGGTTATTGAATTTTTAACTCAGGCATTAATACTCAGGACTTGCAATGCTTTCAACCCCTATATATCAAAGCCCTTCTGTGAAATGAGAGATGCTGTGTAGGCTGCTAGGAGCCTACAGGTAACCCGTTAAGATTTGGAAATAGTGGCTAATATATTCACTGACCCAGCTGCAGATCAGAAAAGTGACAAAACCCTCTGCCCAACATACAGCTGGTTTGGTATGAAGCCCAGAATGGCTTCCCTGGAGTAATGTGGTATGGAGTTCAAAAACATCTTTATGCGAATATTGTAGTAACATAGAGATGCCTTTGTAATCTAAATTCCCCACTTCTTAATATAGTGTCAAACAGAATCTGTTGTTTGGATCCATAAGGGATAAAATACCTGCCTGAGCACTTCTCATTGCCATCCCAATACAGGCAATGAGATCAGAGATTAAACAGCACTCTGCTCCCCCACCTCTCCTATTTGTAACCATGCAGCGTGTGTGCATTTATGGGGAGAGGCTGCAGTGTCCCACTGTGGAGAGATCAGTGGGCAGCTGTTTTCCATTGAACATGTGAGAAATCAATGACAAAATTAGGCTGCTGGTGGAGACTGAGTCCCATCCTGCTATAATAAACCCAGTCGTCTTCTGTCTCTCCTGGCCAAGCAAGAGCCCTTGACTTCTTGCTGTATGTTTTTAATTTCCCCTTTGCTTTCTCTTCCCCTCCAAACCACACTGTTTTCTCTTAGAACTGCCCACCCCCTCCTTCTCCAACTGTTGTCCATGCTCAAAGTGATTAACTCTGCCCCTTTCTCTGGGCCTGTTCCTCTGAAGATTACTGTCTCATGTTTGGAGTGGATAATCCATCAACCAAATGGCCTGCTGCCACCCAGGGGTCTGTCGCAGTCCTTTGGCACTAGTGCTAGAAGGTCTCTGACTGCACAACCGGCGGAGCGTGGAGAAGTCAGCGCACCGGGAGCAAAACCAGCACAGGCTGGAGTTCAGTGTTCCAGCCAGCATGTGCACACATAAAAATGAGCACACATATGCACACTCATACTAGCAGCTCTACAGCCTCAAATCCCAGGAGATGGCTGGAAGAGGAGCACAGGAATGAATTAGCTGTCAGGAGACGACTCGCCTGCTCTCACGCTGCAGTGACCTCCATTACATCAGGAGGGGGAACTCTCCTTGCTAAGAGCCAGGCAGAGTTTTCAGATGACTTATGGAACTTGAATAGTGTTATTATCTAAAGCAAATATTAAAGTGAGCTGGAGCTGAACATCATGCCCATGCTGAGCCCACATCCTGTGAGCACACAGGGTTCCCTGAGCCCTGTTCTTGCAATGCTCTAAGAGTTCCCTGCCAGAGCTGGCGCTTCTATGGGATGGTTGACAATCTCCCGGCCTGGTGATGCCATTGCAGACTTGGCTTTCCTCACAGCCTTGCCAAAATGCCTCCAGCCTGACTGCTGTGCCTGTCCCAACTGCCCAGGCTGAGCTGAGATCTGAGTTATACCACTATTGAAAACTAAACTACTGCTCTTTGGAGTGATCTAAACCACACCCAACATCCCTCCACAACAAGGACTACTGAAAAGCAACATCAGCATCTTTACAATATGGCCCAAACCACAGCCAGGTCTCCTTCAGCCTGGAGAGGCAAACCAAGCATGAGAGAAACATCACTGCAGAGTGGACTGAGAAGGAATGGTGCAGCAAGAAAAGCAACAGGGAAATGACTTGGCACATGGATGTACAATGCAGACTGCTTTGGGCAGGTGGGCACAGCCCTACCAGCTTCATGCAGCCAAGATGGAGCAACATCTGCCTTGTGGCTAAAGCAGGGATCGAAGGGAAGCTGTGCCCCATGCTACTTGTCAGTCCCTCCCTGTGCCTTGTTTGCTGTGCCCATAGCACCAGCCAGCAGTGCCATGAAGTGATCACGCACAGGCCTTCAGTGCAGCAGAAACTGGGGAGAAATCAGGCTCAGAAAACCAGGTGCAAGTGGAACAAATATGCAAGAAGAGAGGCAAAGTACAAGACACAACCTTCTTGATGGGAGTGGGACTAAGCTGGCCAGGGTGCTGGCAGAGTGAATGGACATCTGGCTGATATAACAAGCCATTTAAGAAATCCATTTTCCTCTACTTTTCACCATCTTTTCTTTCTCTTTTTTCCTTTGTGTTTCCCTTATTAGTCCATTTTCTAAGGGCAGACAGCTTATCCCATCAAGCTGCCCTGAGAAGAGGGACTGGGCTGTCTGAACCTCTACCAGTTTCCTACTGACAAGCTTCTATTCAAATCCTTCTCCAGCTTCAACCAAGAGAGGCATACAGACCCCAGAGAAAATGAAAGTCTTTTAGATCTAATGAAAATAGGTAGGTGGAGAGCGGAGAGAGGACTCTCTGAGCACCCCCACTGCGAGAGACTGCAGAGCGAGCTAAAATACCAAGCACCAGAAAACCTTTGTGGGAGAAATCCTGTAACTACTGCAGGCCATAGGAGACACATTTAATCTGCCTCCGCACTCAGAAGGGCACTTGCAGCTGGACATGGAGCAGGGAATCAGCAGGCGATGGAGGCAGGCACAGCCCAAAACGGCTGGATCAGCGGCAGGCCTCTGTTTCTGCAGCCTCTCTGCAGACAGTAGGCACAGCATCTGGGAGCAGATGCATCCATTGCACCCAGTCTATCACGTGGGTTCCCTTCCTGGTGTCCCTGGCCAGCACTGAACTGTGCATTCATGTCTGGAACTGCCAAAAGTGTTTAAAAGGCCTTTCCATCTCTCACAAAAGAAAGAGCATTCTCGTCCCTCTTTACATCTGTCCCAAGGAGACTGTATCCTCTACACTAACAATGCTGGGCCAGCTTTGTAATGAAGCCACACTGTGCCACTAATGCTCCCACATCCTCTAGGCAGAGGGAAGCCAATGAGCCTGCTCTCTGTGCAAGTCTTCCCACACCCTCTCCGCAAATAAGCTCATGCCAGGTCACAGCCTGACTCCACCACTGACTGCTGGCACATGAGTGCCCGACAGCTCCTTCAGAAGCTGCTGAACAACATGAACCAGGCTTAATGATGGATGTGACTCTTGCATGCTCCCTGCGGATTTTCTGTACTCTGCTTGGGAGATCCCATTTCCCCTCTGAAGGAAGTAGGAGGCAAATGTAAGGGAATTATCCCTCCTATTTGCACTGAAACTTTGGCAGAGCCAGCACATAAAAACATGGAAGGAGCCATATACCTTCCTCTTTTAAAAACAGAAGGGCTAGGATGCTTTCCAAGCCTAGAGACAAACTTAAGGCCAAGGCTGACATTTCAGGGATCATTGCCAGTTAACTTAATGAATAAAATTCTCTTCTTCAGCCATGCTCTGTGCATGCTGGAGAGGAGCTGCATTGTTTTCCTGTCCTAGTTCTGGATAATAATTTTTGCTGCATTCACTCAGAGACATCTGTCTGTTCTCATGCCTGCAGTGTAAGCTGGTGTTGAAGTTGCATCTGCTAAGAAGGCTGTCAGCTGCCCATCCTGGGGGCTATTTCAGGGCAAAAAAGTATCCATTAACTGCTTACTCTGAAGCACACATTTAACAAAAGCATGAGCAAAAAACATAAGGCTCAAGCTCCACATATAAGTCATTGGCTATGGCCGTGCCTGGAGAGATGGCGAGGGAGTGGTCGGGAGCAGGGTGGCCAGGATGCATGGGCTCCCCAGCACCATGCCTGTGCCATGGCCTTGGCAGCAGGACTTGATCCTGGGGCACCCCAATGCAACCAAAACCTCCAGCATGTGCAGTGCCACCAGACAGCCACCATTCCCAAGGGCAGCCAGACACTCATGGCAGCTCTGCCCACCTGCTCGCTGGCCCCTGGGGGACACACACTGCTTCAAACCCTTGCAGTCCTGCAGACCTGAATCCACATCACACCCAGCCTCCTCTCACTGCCACCATGGCCCGAGCAGTGCTCCCTCACCTCACAAAGGGATGTTTCACCAACCACAACTGAAAGACGCTGAATAAAATAGCAGTGAGTTCCAAAAACAATATATGAAAAGAGAGGGTGAAAGAAAGGGTTCAGTGTAGTATGTTTCAGGGGGAGTGAATGACTGGAAACAAACCCCAGATCCCTGAAAGCACAGAGAAAACAGGAACAAAAAGTGCAAGAAAACCACATAAGCAGAGGGGAGGCGGTGAGGAGAGGGGCTCTTGGTATTGATGTTTGAAACGGTCTCTTTAAAATGGAAGATAATGACACCGAAAATTATTCTGAGCTTTTCAAAGGCATAAATGACCAAACTGCCTCCTGACTCCTGAATTACATTATCCAGAAAGAACTTAATAGCATGTTATTATCGCTTCTCCTCGCTGACAGGATTTCGGCACTGAAAAGACAAACAAGAAGTGCATTCATAATCACAACCGCATTCACCTCTGCGACGCACTGGCCACAGCTAATTTCAGGTAAGTGTCTCAGCAGCCAGCCGGGGAGCTCAGCAGTGAGGTAATTGCCTTTGTCACTATCTGAGAGGGAGCAACTGGGTGTCCCCAGTGGCAGCCAGTGCCAAAACCCTGCTGTATGGGGAAGAGGGGCATGTCCTGGACTGGCTGATGGCAGCTGGTGGGGACCTACCTCCATGAAGCTGGTTCCAGTAGGTCACAGTGTGTCCCATCCTGGCAGGAGCCCGAGGCTCTGCTGGCCCAATGGGAGCTTAAGAGAATAGAAGCAAGACAAGAAAGGGGGATATAGGGATGTGTGAGACGTGGGGAGCGTAAGTAAACAGCATGGCCTGAACTGTCCAGTGACAGCCCCAGCCCTTGGCATTTGTCACATAGTTAGTTTTCATGACCAGCAGCCCTGAAGGAGACAAAGGTATTGCTGATTTCCAGAGCTGGGCAGTTTGGCCAGCCTCTCTCCCTATTCCCCTACCTCTGCCACCCCATCCCCATGCCTCAATTGAGAGGTCAGAAGACAACTTGGTCATATTGTGCTCCCTGCCAACACTCATGCCCTGGCAACATCCTGGAGGGGCCTGGTAATCATCCTGGTATAAGTTGGGGATGACCCAGGCATCACGTAACACCACTGTGCCACTGTCTGAAAGCAGTTTGCTTTGGGCTATTCCCAAGGCTTTTCTTTACATCTTCCTTGTGCTCTACCAAGGTATGCCACTGCAGTACAAAGCACCTCTCTCCCAGGGGGTGCTCCATCGTCTCCTGAAACCTCCCCCAGTGACCAGAGATGGGGCTGGCTGCAGCTATGGCAAGACAGCATAGGAGCCCAGCCCAGAGGGAAAGCAACAAGGAAAGGAAAGAGGCAGAGAGCCGTGTCTGGCTCTGGTGAGCTGCCACAGCCACAGGATGCACTTGCATGGACACGGATCATGACCCAGCCCAGCAGGATCCCTGTGCACAAGACCATCCCTGCTATGGTGTTGATGTGACAAGGCCAAGCTAAATGCCAGGGGCAGCCTTCATGCAGTGTTGTGTCCTGACCATGATTTATGTGCCAGGTTTAAGAGCATTTCATTTCAGCAGCCATGCTCCAACATCTGCAGGCCCCTGAGCAAGAGAAGAAGGTAACTGCCAATGATAACAGCCTGCTCTGTGCTCTGCCGCCTGCCTGCTACCATGTGTACTAGTGGGATTTTTTCCCCATAGCACAGTATGGCAAATAATCCTTCCCCACTCCCAGCAGAAGACAGGCTGTGTATAGAGCTTATGCAGTGCACCCAGAGCCATCCACGTCATCAGGGTGGGACTCCCCAGTTCAGACTTGGCAGAAAGCTTCAGGGTAGGGGCCATAGTAGCACCTGCTCCCATAGCAAAATTTGGGCGGTGCCAAGGACAATGCACATGGCACAGGAACACCCAAGCAGCTTTGCAACCTCGTACCCTCCCACGGAGACTCCTACAGGGTCCGTTTCTTGTGCAGCCACTGCTTGGCAGAGAGAGCAAATGCAGCAACCAAAGGAAACCATGGGAAGAAGACCTTGGACACAGCTCCCTTGAGTAAGACCATAGGGCAGTCTCAAAAATGAGGAAGCTCCATTAACCACATAACCTGAAAGAGCAAACTGCAGGGAACAGCCCTTGGCCAGCAAGAGCTGTAAGGGCAACCTTACACAGCCTGTGCAGCTCTCCATCACATTCACTGGCTTCAGGATCTCTCATTGCCTGGGAACACAATCAAACAGCCAAGTACGGTTTCTCCAGGCAAGACTCTTTTCCCATAAAATTGATTCTTCAGCCTGTTGTGCAAAGATATCAGCGGTACCACACTTAGCTGACTCCCAGACCACATCAGTCTGCCTTCTTCCCTTTGTCTTCCTCTGGGGCTGCCTCCAGTTCACATCAATGTGTTTTAGGCTCATTGACACCCCGAAGTAAATCCTCAGTCTGCATCACCACATTGCTTAGGTCTCCAAACTGGCTGTTGCAGAACAGCTATTTGCCTACTGACCTTTTGCTCCCAGAGACTATGGTGACAGGCTTGCCCTGCTCCAGTTTATCCAATGATGCAGAGGAGCAACTGCAGTCCCAGCGCAGACTGGGTGCAGTGCAGGCAGCCATGGGACTCACTGCCCTGTGATGTATGCATCTTATTTTGCCAAGTTTTCCTTTCAGCCTTACTGGCATGATGGATAGTTTAGCCTTGGCAAAGTACAAGACAGCAATAACAATGTCCATGATTTTTTTTTTCACATTTTCTTTAAGAGCAATATGGTGTTACCAGGCTTCATGCATGTCACTTTGTTTATTAGCTACCATTTAGTAACCTCTTCCATCTTTGCTTTATTAAAGCTAGATGCACTGTTAGGCTGAGGGTTGAGAGGAGAGCAAGGGCTCACGGGGCAGCCGCCCTGGGAGATGCTTGCTTGTGTACATCAATGCTGAGCCTGGAGCCTCAAGCCTGCAAACCACCAGCAGCTAACGTGCATTTTACATGCAGACTTGTCCTGCTAGGTCAGACCCAAGTCCCATAACCTTCTTAGCAGAGCTTCAGTTACAGGAAAAGACTTTATGAGTGTTTTTTATGCTCATATGTATCAGAGTATGGAAAAGTAGCCTCAGCAAAAAAGACTCTGAATCAAACAGAAATAAAAAGAAAGTAAAACAAAATAAAATAATAGTAAAATGACAAGGCTCCTCCCTACTCCACTCTTCATGCAGTCTAGGTGAACAGTCTTTAGAGACCACCAGAAGTTATGAGTACGTGGTTACAGCAAGCAGCTCAAGGGGGAAGCTGTGCACAGAGCATTCCCAAGTTCTGACATCGTGGCTGATCTGGAGTGACACAGAGGATGGCAAGCAGAATGATGCTCTCTGGGTCACACAAGTCACCTCAAAAAGGTTGTTACCATTTGACAAGGTCACCATGAGCTGCACAGGGTCAGCGGGAGGTGTGTGGGTAAGAGTGTGGGCAATGTCCTGCCCAGGGCTCCCTCAGGCACTGCTGTGGACCGACACACAGCCATGATCCCTGAGGGGGACAGAAGCTCTGATCACTACCCCAGACAGGCATGTAGCTCCAAATGCCCTGTCAGGGAAACTTTGAACTGTCTCGATGGGGCTGATTACCATCACACAGAGATCACTGAGCATCCCTCCAGCCCACTCAGGAAGCCTTCAGCTGGAGGTGCGTACAATTTACTCCCAGTTTAAAACCTGTTTAAAACCTGCATTAGCCACAAGAGGATGCTGGGGAGACACCCGCTGCCTCTTCTCCGGAAGGCACTGTGACATGCAGGTCCAACAAGGACCCAAGAGACGGCTGGCTGATAAAAACTGCAAGGCAAGCTACCCAGGCTGGCATTTGCCAGCACAGGCAGGCTCACACACAGCTCCACAAATGAACCAAACAAAAACAGTTGGTAAGCCCTGGCCTGGGCTTCAAAACAAAGACAAGACCTGGTCAGGGATGTTATCTCACGTCTGAGCACAGACAGTGAAACAGAAGGAGAGCTGGGAAAGGTGAAACCCAGATTCAACCTCATCCCACAGCACTGTCTCAATGGTGATGTGAGCCAGCTCCCTGCCTGCTCCATGCCTGCTCCATGCCATGGCTCTATGGCTTCGCCAACAGGCTGGCTGGGAGGGGCCACTGGGGATCTGACTCCTCTCCAGCTCTGAGGGAGACTCTTGCCAACAGAAGACCAGCTGAGCCACTCTGCTGGCCAGCCAGGATGGAAATCCTCTCTGGGTGACATGTCCTAGCTTTGCAGCACCCTCCTGGTGAAGTTCATTCCTAACTCTGAAAATTGTGACTTGTGGCCATCAGCCCTTGTTTAGTCATCTGGCACTGCCAGAAGGAAATTGGCTCTAATCCCCTTTCAGAGACTCCAGCCATTATCACCTCATCCCTTTGTTTCTTCCTTGCAGAACTAAACAAGCCCATCTCCCTTACAGGCTATAGGAATAGGTTCTGGCCATGTCATTTGCCCGCTACCAGACCCAACACAGTTCTCCAACATCCATCTTCAACTGACAGAACTGAAAGAGGACAGTTTCAGGTGTGGACTCAGTAGCACCAAGCAGAGGAGGAGAACAAGTAGCCCTGGACATGATTTCCACTGTAAGTTCCTGTTTACCTGGGGTCCCCCGTAACCCCTTCCTGCAGGGCTGCTAGTCCACTAGTAGGTTTTCCTAGTTCTAGTGATACCTCACAGAGTAACATGTGATGTCACCATCACCCATATGATTCTTGGAAAGGGTAATTTTTCTCAGGCAGATAATTAACTAAATGTCAGTCTCTTACTGTCCAGCTCTTTTACAGCCCTGGCCAGCACCTGACCAGATGCTGAAGGAAGGAGGATGACCCAAACCCCACAGGCACCTCAGTGGGGCTGACAGAGTGCCAGCCCTTCCCTTTCCCATTCCTTTCCTTACCTCTCCTCCCCTCCCATCTCCAAACTCCCAGGACTCACTAGCAAAATTAATTGCTGCAAACACTCAGAATCACGTGCATCCTCCCACTGCTCTGTGAAGAGCAATTTGCTGCCTGGCTGGAGTGCCAACACCACGCTAGCCACCGGCCACTGCCACGCTGCAGCAAAGCAGCTGAGGCCGAGTTCTCTCACATCAACAGGGGTAGGACAGCAATCACCCCCCAGCTGGCAAAACTGAGGACTGCCAATGGGAAGGAGCAGAAAGCCTTTGGGCCTTGCAGGCTCTCTCCACGCAGCATAGCAGGAGGCAGTGAACATGGAGTGGTGGCGGCAGCTTGCCCCCAGAGATGTTAGCTGCTGGCACCTCGCTGTTCAGGGTGGCCCCTAGGAAGCTTTGGAGGTCCTGGCCTCCAGCACCACTTGCAGCCTTGCCCAAGATGCAAAGCTGCAGCCATATGGCTCAGGGGCAGCAGAGGAAGCAGGATTCCTTGGGAGCCACTGCATTCCTACAGCAAAACAAGACCTTCATCTCAGCCTGCAGGCAGGAGATGGCTCTTTGATGCAGAGAGCAGCCCTTCTGCTGCTTTACAGAGGACACCAAGAAGGAAGTCATAAGCAAAGCCAAACATTCCAACTGCTTCTTCCCTACACACCCTGCTCTACCTTAGGGCACACCTATTCAAGGTACTTGAGAATCAGCAGCCCCAACCAGACCTGGATTTATCCCAAGGACTGGGAGCCTGTGAAGCATTCCTCCCACCTTTCAGCTCGGCAGCACCAGCAAATTCTCCCTCCCAGTACAGTGCGTGGCCCCAGCCCGCACCCCTCTTATCTCAGTGCTGTTTGTTTCTCTGGGCCATTTGAAAGCTGCAATACAGACTCTTGCCATCACCGAGACAAGCACAATCCCTGGGTGAGAAGGGCATGGACAGAGCTCGGGCTGCAGAGGCAAAAGCCAGCCCCAGACTCTCACTTCTAGAGAGGAGCCAAGGAGGAAGAAATATCCATACTCTCTAGCCATTCAGTTGTCGGGGGTTGAAAGGAATAAGGCACTGACTGCCCTGAGGGCTGTATCACTCCTCCCTTTGTTCCCACCTGATTGCTGGGCATCTTGGCACAGCCTGCCATGTGTGACAGCTTCTTGCATGCTCCAGGACCCAGCAGACCCCTTTGGACTCAGGGTATGGAGGAGGAGGGAATAGTACAGGGGGGACGCAGGGATGCCCAGTGGAGGTGGGGGAAGAGCCCTGCCAAGTGATGCACTGGAAGGGGGAGTCATTGTGAGGGGAATGACTTTGACGCTGGCCAAGCTGCGTACAAGTCACAGTTCAAAAGACATGCTGTGGGAAGGAGGGTGTGATTCATTCCAAAGCTTCTACACTGCAACTGCATGAGGCTTGTACGCCCTGCAAGATGGCAGACAGCACGATGCAGCCTTGATCTGCAAATCTATATGCCACCCACTCGTCATGATTCGCGTTCACTAGATGGGCTAGGCAAAGGCTATGCTGTTCAGCCTGGACTAATGCTCCCTCTGGCTTTTCTTCAGCTGGATGTGCAAAAGCATGTTCACTTCATACCTGAGATTCTTGAAGTTTTGCATGGCAACTTCATTTTCCCTGACTGCCCCATTTTCCACCTCCAGCAGGTGTAATGATGGTACATATAAGTGCTTGATGAAATGTCCACTGGTTTCCCAACACATCTGAGACCACTAGGATTGGTGATCCCATAAGGCTACAACATAGTACTTCATATTACAGGAGCTGAAAGATACCCATCAGTTTTGCACCTCTGGTCCCAGCTCTTACCCCCATCTCAGTCCTGAGAAAGAGTTGATGGGCTGCAAGGCCAGCATTTAGTATCTGCACCAAACTTCATTTTGCTCACAGCTGAAGCTGGGCAGACAAGCAGCCCATGTGCTGCCTGCAAGCAAAGCAGCAGAAGCTGTTTGCTGGTGGTGAAAACACCAATAAATGCAGGTTGGAAGGAGAGGCCAAGTGCACAGAGCTGATCCAGGTTACCCATGTTTGACAACTGCAAATTGGGATGAGAAAGTGTCTTTTCAAAACCCTGTTAGCACACTCACCTTTGAGAGCTTTCAGCAAAAAGACAAGGCAAGAATGTTAAAGGGTCAAATTCCATGTGTTTGCTTGTACTTTCCTAAGGCAAACCTTCATTGACTGACTGTGGGAAGGGTGAGAGCTGAGCACAACTGACGGAGGAGTCCCTCCGCTAACACTGCAACACGCAGCCTCCCAGCAGAAACTAATGACAATAGACAAAGCTCTGCCAAATATACTCTGTTCTCTGCCTGCTGCACACTGCCAGAAACCAGTCTGAGGGGCTGCTGGTTCCCTATTGCTTTTAGAGTCAGGACCTTCCTCAGGTAGCAGAACTAGCAGTCATGTGGTGGGATTTTGAAGGACTGAAAGAACATGCATGGCTGAGCGTACACACGAGCCAGTGCAAATGCCAGCTGCAGGGAGCCTCTCCACAACATGAGATCTTCTAGAAATGAGGGCCTAAACACAGGATGAGCTTTCACTCAGAGATGAGAGACCCAGACAGTGCTCTGGTCAGGATATCCAGCCATGAACAGGCAAAGGCATTTGCAGAGGCAGCTACAAGGTGAGGATGTGCAGTTGGTGACCATTATTAGAGGGTCTCTGGGACTTTAACAAGGCACACCAGGCCACCTTTCTGAGAGGAGCTCTATTTGTGATGAGAACAAGCCAGGCCCCGCCATGCTGGCCAGCCTACCAGCTGTAAGTGCCTGAGCAAGGCACTGATTCAGCCAGACTGCTCACATGAGCAAAGATAAGTCATGTACAGGCTGCAGGCCCAGTATTCCAAGGCCCCTGTGATTCTTCGTCATCTCAGGAGTCTCATCCTGCAATTACCACCACTCCATTCCCTGATGTCATCATACGACTGAGAAGTCAAGGGAATCTCTGACCTGTCATTGCATGGGTCAGGGACAAGCTTTGCAAGGACATTCAGTCTTACCAGGGTTTCTTTTTTGCTCTTAGCAAAGATCAGAGAGCACATCACTCCTGCTTCTGTCCCCAAAGTAGGAAGGGCTCAGAGAGCTAATGCCAGGATCAGGTGATTGACTACACAAAGAGACCTCAAGCCCACATTCAGTAATGCCCTATCCACAACTCTGCCAGTCACACACCACCTCTTGGCAGTCCTGAGCCAGCCAGCTCTGCCTACATGCTTGTGCATGTACACAGCCACTGTCTGCACATCTGCAGTCCCTAACCCATCATGCCCAAGCCCACCAGCAGTCAGGTACTTTTTCTGGATTATATTCCTTCCCTTCCCTGCACAGCCAGCAAGATGGTTGGTTCCCCAGGGACTCACACACATACTCACCCGCACTCCATGCCCTGCTTCCCTTCCCAAGCAAATGAACTCACTTCAAGGTGGGGTCTCACACGTGTGCAAGTTGGGAAATTGTATGGAAACTGGGAGAGTGAATGGCCTTCTTGTGGCTTGCTCTCAGGCACAGCTTGGTGCCTGAGTAACTCTCAGCTTAGCAAGCTTTCTGACAGTAGAGGGACATTCCCATCCTTCATGTCCCC
The DNA here is from genome assembly GCA_013397865.1 of Struthidea cinerea. Lineage (NCBI taxonomy): Eukaryota > Metazoa > Chordata > Aves > Passeriformes > Corcoracidae > Struthidea > Struthidea cinerea. Next base: position 2,942,990 of record VZTI01005483.1, read on the forward strand.
TTTCACCAAGACAGTTTATGAGAAAAGCTGAGATGATGTGAGCAGTCACCGCCATCCATCCTTCCTGGCTAAAGGAATTCTTACAAGCAGCAGAGATGTCTCCCGGTATCTCAAACATGTCTCACATAAAGCAGGCCTCTAGGTGAGACTTTCTGGTAGCTGTCCCACAACTGCAGAGTCAAAGCCATCAGACCTGTCACTTGCACCACTGAGCAAATGGCAGGTTTTTGTCTGAGGCCGGAGCAGTAAAACATCACAGGCAGTGACGAGGTGAAATGTTCAGTGTGGCATGGGGATGGTGACATGTCACAGATGTGCTGCAGCACACTCCCACAAGGCGGGGAGGATGCAGGCTCAGCATGGATCTGGGCAGAAGGGTGTGAGGTGTCCTCCCAGCAGAAAGATGCCTGCTCCTCCATTCCATCCCAACACATATCTGATGCAGTACCAGAGGACTCAGATGTGGTACAAACCTCTTGGATAAAGACCGAGTGCACATTTTGCTTACAAGGAATTGCTGGCACTGCCTGGCATCACTCACTTGTGGAGAAATGGAAATAGGATAGAGGCCCAAACATAACTCTAGTGCACAGCCAAGCATCCCTCCCCCAAAGGTCTTCGATACAACACATTTATTTTGTTGTGTGGAAGTACTGTACAGTACACATACATTACCAGCAGTTTCAGAGCCCTAAGTTGTCATTCCTACTGCCTTCCCTGAATTTCAGAAGAGGGGCAAGATCATTGTGCTCTTCCCCCATTTCACCTGCAAGGAAACAGGCCAGGAGAAGTCCAAAAACAGAGGCACTTGCTGACAGGACTGGAGATGAACCTTAGAGAGTCAGACTCCCAGTCCACCACTCTTACCATCTGAGTCCTATTTCCCTGGTGCTGGAAAACCCTAGTGACAGCTTACCACAGGGCCTCACTCCTCTGAGAAACCTTCTGCACACCTGAACAGAAATCAGACTAAGGAGATTGCACAAACTAATATAAACCCTATTGCATTTTAAAGGGACGTACCACCTCTCTCTGAGGGTCTGAGAAATGTTTTGGGGCATTCTAGGTAGGGTTGGGATTCTCTTAAATTCTTTAAGATTGTTTAAGAAAGAGTCAAAGAGGCATTTACTTCCAGTGCAATCCCACTAGAATCTGAGAGGAACTTAACCTGCACAAATGAGGAAAGAAAGTATCCTTTTCTGTCTTTCCTGACACAAGGTATCATGCACCTACTTTTCCTAAATCACAAAACAGTAGGGCTCTGGTACCAACTCAACCTCTCTGGGCCACAGAGGAATCTAATGCTGTAAAAGACAAGGACAGTGCAGTGTGTAATGTGGAGTAAGACCCAAAAATAGACAGAAACAGTCAGAAAGGCCAATGTGCCACAGAGAGCAGAAGGGAGGGAGGGAGCACCCAGGCCTCTCCCACCAGTTCATGTCAGTACGTGAAATGGTGCATCCGTCTCAGGAGAGCAATGACCCAGTTCCCCAGCTGGGACCCCTTCAGCCACAGAAAGAGTTCATACAAGTTGATCTGCCAGAGGCTTAGGGCTTCTGCGAGTGAGATCTGGGCCCTCCTGTAAAGCGAGTGACTCTTGCTCCTCTGGTACCTAGAATGAGAGAAACAGCTGCATTAGATCCAGCAGGAAACAGCCCAGGAGGAAGGAGGTCTGTCCTACATCATCCATACAACTGACCCTCCCCAGGGGTGGGCAATATCTGCCATCTGGAGAATCGCCAGGAAGCAGGGTTTTTCTCTAAGCAGTGCTTCTGAGGAGCTGGGGACTGCCTTTCTTAGAATGAGTCTGGCAGAAGAGACAGCCTGCTCCCTTGTGAACTCAGTTCTCTTCCCACTGTGCGTAGTGATCCTGGGTTATGGCAGCCCTCTGCTTCTATGCCCAGCTTCACTTCAGCTCATAGGGACAGGCACACACTCCTATTGCTTTTCCTGGTAGCACACTTGTAAGAGTCCAGTAATCCTGACACACAGATTCCAGGAAAAGTATTTCTCCACCTTGCTTTAGCAGGGGCTAATTGGGATTCATAGGTCCCTCATCAGCCTGAGAAATAACTCTTATTTCATCTGCAAGGAGGAGGAATCCGAGGCAGAAGTGCATTGACTCATAAGACTCACAGATGGAAATCACATGCACAACTCCTGTTCCTGGCTTTTAAACATCAGCCTGATCTTCAGTCAGCCCAATTCCCTCAATCAGGCTGCAGTGAACTTGCAGATCTATCCTACCCACAAATACTGCCCAGTGGTAATGCCTGTAATGGGCAGGAAGCCCCTTCCCCTCCTCTGGGGGGACAAATCCTACACCCTTAACCTAAGGCCTCCAACTCTATCCCTGCCCCCAGCCCCAGGGTGACAGGTGTGTCCTCTGGAGAGGCTGGTGGATGTGAGAACAGCATAGACAAAGGCTGAGATGTGTAACTGAGCGGACGTAGGAGCACAGTGAGGGGAGAAGATCCACAGCTAAGAGTAATAGGCCAAGAAGTCAAGTCAGAGCCTTGTCAGGCCCCCTGAGTGGAGGCCTCTAATAAGCCTTAATGACCCTGACTAGCCTGGAACCTCCCCCAACCCTCTGGTCATAGGCCCAGGAACCCCAGTTAATCTCAGACCTGCACCTTCTGTTCCTGCCTGAGCTACACCGGAAGAGTAACTCATGCCCCGCTGTGAAGCCCCATGGCCTGGACCTCAACTAACATACTGACCTCTTTGCTTGACCTCAGCCCTGTCTTGTCACCAGGCACCTGCTTGACAACCACTGGACATAATCTACAGATTGACTTTGGTTTGTTCTCAGACCTGCCACATCACCAACATGCTGCCTTATCATGAGGACTTTTGACTGGATCTGACCACCATCTCAGCTGCAGTGGGACTGGACCCTGACTAGCCTGCTGTACCTGGGATCTCCCTCATCTCCTGGACCACAGGGACAGTCAGCTCCTGCTGCTCCCTGTCTGGCCTCTGGTGCCTGGATAAGAGACTCACGTGGAAACGGCTCTGATGCAGCAGCGAGACATGTTGAGGAAGGAGCTGGCACTGGCCCGTGTGTGCAGGGCTGACTCAATCCCCCTTAACAAGTCATTGGTCTTCAGCAGAAGCAGCATCTGGCGGGGGACATTGTTGAGGAGCTGGGTGATCTGGGGCAAGTAAGCAGCAGCGTTGGACCGGATCTCCATGTCCTGTGGCCAGCCAGGTCATGTCAGGGAGAAAAGAGAGAGAAGGTGAGAGTTCATGGGAAATCCAGGTCCAGATGGAGCTGAGATTTGCCAGGAAGAGACAGTGTTTTTACAGACCATGACACTAGGCCAGAAGCTAAAGAGCTCTGTCCTTCTTTCCTGCAGACACTGGGCACAGCACTCACAGCACAGATCATTCTTGCCATATCCCTTCTGTCCCTTGGTGACATAAGGACCTATCCCCTCACTGGTAGTATTAATAGCTTCTCAGGAGAACAGCCACTCACTGCTATCTCGGTTCTTGGTCCTAGGCAGCCTGCAGCAACCAGAATTCATTACTGCCCTTGGAGACTTCTCACCGCACCAGCCCCAAAAGGGGCAGAGCTGCAGGTAGCAGGATTGCTCAGGAAGGTGGAGGCATGCTGCAAAGACAACCAGGCTGCTGGCTCTTTGCTGCCCCATGCAACTGATGGCTCGATGCTATACTGATGAAGCTGTTTCCAAGGCCTAGTTTAGTCCTGTGTCCTCAACACAATTCAGCAGAGGTGAGAAAGCATTAAGCAGTTAAGCATCATGTTAACCCAAAAGATCAAAAATTGTCATTTGTCAGATCTAGACCTATATCCTCTATGACAGCAGCCAGTAGCAGATAACTCAGGAAAGAGTGTAAGTCCAAGGCAATCCTTTATGTTCTCTGGTTCTCCAGATTCCAGCTAACACACTGCCTACTGTAAGAACCCAGTGATAACTTACGGGCTACAGCCTAAGCCACATAAGATGAGCTCCTCTCCAAATACAAGCCACCAGAGCATGCAAGACAGTCAGCTCTTCCTCTTCTGCCTGTTTTTAGAACTGAGATATCCCTCACCATCCCAGTAAATGTAGCACAGTGTGGCTGGGAGCTCATCCTATACGCATACCATGTCCCTACCTCTTCCTACAGAGGCCATGACATGAATCATGACATGAAATCCAAAGACAAGTCCCTGGAACATCTGAAATCTCCAGAATCCAGGAGGACACATGCAGGGGGGCAATAAATAATTTCTTACAGGAAGGAGCTCCTTTGTGGGAAATGACAGCTCTAAAGCCTTCTCTCCTCTGGAATGAGGGATGGCCTGTATTTCATGATGTGGGATCTCACACTCACTCTTTGTGAACTTCAAACTTATTATAAAAGAACAGACCTGCACAGACTGAGTGTGCAGGTCATGATGGTCAGAGATGTACACAGCTCACACGCCACCATGGTTGCTTTGCTACTGACAAACAAATCTTTGTGTCCTCCTGCTTCTATCATTGACCAGATGCACAAGGCTTCAGCAAGAAGATGCTTAGCTTTCCTAAATGTTAATTGTTTTGTTCCATTATTTGTTGGCAGAAAATTCCTTGCTGATTATCTCTTATCCCTTTTCCCAGCCAGCATCATTGCAGAGCCTACATTATTTTCCACACACAGGTTTTCTTTTCTATTTCTTTTCTTTTTATTTTTAGCTCCAGCTGCTTGTTGCAGAGCCTACATTATTTTCCACACATAGGTTTTCTTTTCTATTTCTTTTTATTTTTAGCTCCAGCTGCTTGTCCACATCACAAAACAACCACATGATCTGTCATCAGAACTGTCATTTTCTGTCAAGGGCAAAGCCTGTGTGCAGAGGAAGAAGTAAACTATGCCACAGGACCTGAGAAAAGCCCCTTGGCTGCAGCTGCTGAGGCTGCTGCAGGATGCAGCAAAAGACATCATAAAATCAGATGAGATGAGGCTAGCAGCCACCCTGAGCGATCAGCTGCCTGGCCCTGGCTTAAGGCAGGAACAACTATACCTATGGCAATCCTCTTACATTTGCCCAGCCTGCACCTAAAACTCTCCAGTAACACGAATGGAAACCTCCCCAGACCATCTGCACTAGCATTTCACTGCTTTGCCTGATCTGGCTTTTCGCATGTTTAGCTGAATTTAAACTTAAACCCATGACTGCTTGTCCTGCTTGCAGCTCTCTTCAAGAAATTCGAAAATCACTTCTACAACTCTTCTTGACCTGCCTTTTCTAGATTTTTTTCTGACCTAACCTGCCCAGACTTACCTCAAGGGTTGCATCTGCTTGGCCACTAGTCCTTTTAGACTCCTACTGGACTTGCCCCAGTTTCATCAAACCTTTCTCAAGATGCAGTGCCCCAGACTGAGTACAGTACTACAGATAAGATTTTGTTTAAGAAGGTTGGTTCTTTGTCTCACAGGCTGCTGTCATGTGGATACATCCTCAGGCACACTCTCTGGAGCTCTGCACTGATGGTACCTGCCTCCACAGCGCTCAGCTCTTGCTGCTGATAAAATCTTTCAAATTCACCTCTAAAGTAAGGGCAAGCAGCAGCTCATTTCCTAATGCCACAGCAAATCTGCTCAGCTCCCCATTATCTGCTGCAGGATTATCTAGTTTCAGCATTAATTGTGTCATGTAGGCAAAGACAACAGAGCTGGTTCCATACACGCAATTCAATTCAATGACAAAGTTCATTAGCACACACAGGGTACACTGTGAGGCTGCAGCTACACCTCTGGTGCAACCTTCAAAAGCAAGTTGGGAATAAACATTGCTCACTAGCTCAGATTCAACACTGGCCTTGTAGGATTGGACTCAACGCTGTGCCAATTTGCTTTGGCACCTCTGAATTTTTTTCTGGAGCTACGAGCTCCAAAACTCACCAGATCAAGCACATATCTGTTAGATAGTCATTATATTATTTCTGATGTGCAGAAAATTAACTCAGATAAAAACCAATCAAATTACTAGCTGGGAAGGGCTCCATTACCCAAGGTATCTGACCTACTCATTGCTATTGATAATGGCAAGCCAGTGCAGCAAATTCTGCCACATCCATCAAAATGAAAGAACTTTTAGAAGAGAATTTCATAGGACAATATTATAACACTACTTAAATGGACTTCATCCTCTCTACTACAAGTATGTGCAGATAAAAGCAAACCATAGGATACAGCACACTTCTATTTACAGACACTTGTCCATTAGCTGGATCACATCACTTTATGTTCCTCTCTAGAAACAGCACAGTTGGCAGGGCTGCTACTATTCTTAAGATGGGGTATGTGTGTATCAGGTGAGCAAGGAGGCGTGAGAAGGATCCCAGCACGTGTGGTTATGAAAGGGTGGAGAATGTAAGTGCAATTTCCCAGATTTGTAGTGATTGAGTTGACAGGATCTGCAGTTAAGCAACCTTGACTTCAAGTTAATAGGGTTTCTGATTGGGAGGTAATTTCCAGGGGGTTTTAGGAGTTTATATCGGTGCTGATAGTCATTTACATGAATAGTGATAATGCATTATCCTTCTCATGTCTTCCCACTAAACCTTTATATCTCCTGTACCTTATCCTAGCCTCCTTGATGGTTTCCTGCACAGCAGCATTCAACATTTTTTTAAGAAAAGGACAATCTAGAAATGTTTCCCCAGCCAGAAATGGTGAACACTTAGGTATTAAAATATTATAAAAAATTTAAGCAGCCCATGACAAGTGAATCTGGGAAATTAAATTCAGCCACTATGAAACACATTGCAGAAGGAGTCCTGACTTTTTCTAGCTCACTTATCAAAGCAGAAATTGCTACAGAGCTGCCAGGGGCTGCCCAGCACTGCTGTAATCTCAGTGGTGCAAGTGATTTTAACAAAGAAAGGTACCTGAGGAGAAGCAAGGGCACACATTAGGGAAAGACACACAAGACCTACCTCGCTGGCAGAGACTGGTGACTGGTCAATGCCCCTGTTGACAGACTCCCAAGATCTGGCAGTCAGCATGCAGGCAAAGAGAGGATACAAATCCCCTGCCCCAAGCCGTCGGCTGTACTTCTGCACCCTCTTCATATCGGCCTTGATGAGGGCCTGCCAAAGGCGGCAGTAGTCCATGCGGAATGACTCGCTCAGCACCTGGGAAGGGAGATGTGGTCCTCAGAAGCACACAGAGGACAGGAAACAGGGAGAAAAGTCTTGCACCCCTTACCTGTGCCCTGTCCTCCATTTCAGAGTCAAAAAATATCATTGGAGGGTTGTGGAAGTAATAGGAAAAATGTATTTATATGTGCTTAGAGGGGCAAGGCTGTAGCTGAGTGTGCTCTTTCAGCCTGATGCCCAAAGGCAGCCTCACAAGGCCCTTGAAGCCCCTCACACCTACATACCTGGTAGAGCCCATGATCCAGGAGGATAATGTGAGCCTTGCCAGAGGCTGGGCATTTCTTCACTAGCACGTTGCCTGGGTGTGGGTCACAGTGCACAAAGCCATTCACAAAGATCATTTCACTGTAGAGCTTCCCCAAGTTGCGAGAGATCTGTGAGGAGACAAGACATGGTCACAGACTGCCACCCACAGTAGGGTGCCTGCCGGGGAGGGTAGGCAGCCTCCGTGTGACAATCTTACAGGGAGCAAGGGTCTGTATATGCTGATGTCCCCACGCAGAGCTCCTGCAGCTCCTCACACTGATGGAGGCACAGGGTGGCTGCTGGCATCTACAGGTAGCAGGGTGGTCCAGGGCATTCAGGGAAGGACCCATGCAGGGAGCACCATGAAGGTGTTTGTGGGATCCGGGGTTATTTAAGGACACTTGTCTAGCATAAAGAAGAGATAATACCTGTGAGTAGGAATGGGGTTTCTGGTAATGAGGAGGAAAGTGGGACAGCAGATAGTGGCAGACACACATTCACAGGGAAGGCATGGAAATTGCTGCTGAAGTGTGTGAGGTTGCATGGAGGAATACTCAGGTATTTCCATCCATGGATGGCAGCAGGACACAGTGGAGAAGGGGTGGGGGGCACTCAGCCTGTCAGTCTCCTCACCAGAATGAACATGGGTTCCCTCTCCCCTCCATCACACTGACCCCCACCTTCCCTCTTCCTTTCCTGAGGCCCATGCTAATCTGATTTGCAATGTCTGTGAAGATGAAGACGAACAGAAAAGCTGTTTAAATCATCCTGTCACTGCTGTGTCCCTCCATACTACTGCTCTTTATCACTAAGAGATGTTATTAAAGTTAAAAACCTCCTAGGAGCAAGCAAACATCCCCAGGGCATGGGATCAACCCCTTGCCATGCACTAACACAGCAGCCTTGCTCTGCCATCCCACCACCAGCCCTCCCTGCCATCCCAGAGAGGCACAGTGCTCCACAGCAGAGTGCTGAACAAGCAATTAAAAGACAGTCGTTATAAATTATTCCAAGCATGTCTCCAGACACACTCTGTAAGCAGCAAACGGGCAGCTGTCCCCATAAGCAGAAGTGGTAGAAGAGGTAACAGGGATAGTAATGACAGCTCGTCCTGCAGAAAACCAGACAGACAAGAAAGGGCTTGCTTTACCCACCTCTGAAATGCGGCCACCTCTGAGAAGAGCATTCATTATGAATAGTGGCCAAGTAACTACAAATGAGAAGAACAACCTTCCTGCAGCACACCAACAGGGACAGTGGCAGGATCAGGTGAAACAATCCTCTGTCCCCTCAAGTGGGACCTAGGACCACTGCTGAATCACGAGGAATGCTGGCCCGCTCCATGATGATTCACCCACACAGATGGCACAGCACAGCCCTGTGATCTCCTGTAGTGCAGCTTCCCTAACACCATACAGGTGTTATTTTAAGTACTGACTGAGGGGAGTGATGTTTCCCTTCTGAATCACCGGCAGAGATCACCAGAGCCAAGAAGTGACCCTTACAAGTCTCCTTGATCGGCAGGCTCTAAAATTAGATGGGACCGAAGTACCAAGTGCTGTGATCTCCTAGAAGAGATGAGTAGCCCTTGCTGACAGTCCAAGGATGTGCCAAATAGTCTGTTTTAAGCCCATCATGTCACTCATTCACAAAGCCTCCCAGGGACCTGTACACCAGAAGGAATTGACTCCAACATCATGACTGATCACAGCATCAACCGTGACACTGGTGCACACACCAGGCTAACCACGCTTGGCCCTCGCTGTCTCAGCTGCTAGTCCTCCAGGGGCATGGAAAAGCACAGAATTATTGAAGATGAGGAGTTGGGGACAATCTGGGGCCAAACATGATGCCTCAGACCCACTGAACACAAGTCCAGACAAGGGCTGGCAGTTCCACAAACCTGTTCATCGGTCATGGCTGAAGGGGGTGTGCCATCTCCATCCTTAGAGGTTTCACAGACCTGACTGGCTAACACCCTCAGTAAGCTGGTCTGACCTCATAACTGACCCTGCCTTAGAAGGAGATTTGATAGAAGCCTTCCTGAGGCTCCCTTCCAAACCCAAATACCCCAGGATCCTACAAAAACGCCTCTCACCAAGTTATCCATGCCACCCTCACAGCAGCATCTTATGATATGGCTGCAAGCTCCAGATGCAGAGAAGGTCCCCCCTCCTGAGTCACCATCAGCAGAAAGGTGACTAAATAGGTATATGCTCATAGCCTCTTGCAGCCCATGATGCAACACAAAAGCAGCTTGAGATCCATCTTCCCATCCTCCCCTGAAAACAGAGGGGTCATAGCCCTGCTCAGACCCACAGGCTGGGTCACGGGTAGAAGACAATATTCACTGCAAGATCCCCATCCTCTCTCTCTTCCCTGCTGTACTTACATTTACCTCTCCCCCAACATGCAACCTTGAGTATCTCCAGTATGTTCAACTAAACTTTATGGCTTCTTTAAGACATATGAATGTATTCTGTACTATTTCATTAGCATACAAAAGATATTTTACAGGGATTTATGACACAAGCATATAAACAGTCTTCACTTTCAGAAAAAATTTACCATGGAGCTGTGGTGCACACTAAAGTATTTTCACATAATTTTGTCTGTTGTCATACCTCTAAAATAGGATACAAAATAAATTAAGATAGAAAGTAACAGTACTGTCAAATTCTAAACAAAATAGGAAGCTTCCCACTCTAGGTCTTAGAGTGTAATATGTGAATAGCGACCTATCATTGTAATTCAGACAAAGGAAGTTCACATTTCTTGAGAAAAAGTTTAGGAAAAAAACATGAAACCTTTATATACATTAATTCTTCAGTACTGTGCCTTGTCACTTCGGGTCCTTATTCCACCCTTATTGAGAAGGCCACTGGATAAATAATATCTACAGAATTCACTTAGGAAGAACACGGCTAGGTGAAATGAGAAAACAGACTTATGAAAACCTCTGCTCAGGAGAAGGGAGGAATTCAGCATGCATTTCAGCTGTGTAAGACCTCAGGGTGAAGGTGCATCACAAATTAGAAAAAAGGTTGCAATGATTTACAGAAGCAAGGACCAAAGTTAACACACAGGCTTTTTGTTATGACACAGAGAGGTCACCAGTCCTTTCCCTGTTTATCATCCAACAAAACAAGGTCTTTATCATTACCAGTGTCCCGCAGCATTGTTCTGCTGCACACTGTAAAAAAATAATAATCACTCTTGGAATTCTGCATTCACTTCCAGACACCTCATTAACACAAGAGATGCAGACTACACAGAGGGAGTTCAGAGAAAGCAAATAAATGAGCAGGATGCAGGAGGCATTTACTTGGGAAAAAGATTAAAAGAGCTGAAGATTCCAAAGCTGGCTAAGGAATGGCAGAGGAGGAACAGTCTACCGGTTAGGAGATTTGAATAGCAAGGAAGCAGAAGCACTTGTAGTTCTGTATGTGCTACAAGAAATACAACTAGGCAGAAGCGGGTGTAACCATGAATGGCAGAATTTAGGCATAACACATAAGAACAAAAACCATGCTAATCAGCAAGCAGAGCTTAGCTTGATACATCAGGATGACATCAGGCTCTGGGTCTAGCCAGAGGCATGTCCTTCCCTGTTGCCAGAAGGTGTGTTATTGCCTAAAAGAAGTTAAATTTGCCTGTGTGTACAGCAGCAGAACATGATGACTACAGTCACCAAATGAGCCTGTGGCCTTACCAGTCAATGCAAATACCAACCTGCCATTGCCAAATTATGCGACATGACCATGACACGGTGTCAGGCAAACCCCACATTTTCAGCCCAATGTTTTCATTTTGAAAAAAAAAAACAGAGCTGAGGAATAAAGAGATTGCTGACAACAATCAAACAATGGAGTGACAGATACATGTGTAACAGCCGGACCTGGGAGTAACTCTCCACTAACCTAAGCACAAGAAGTGCTTTTTATGTACTCAATCTGGAAAGGATGCTACATGTCACAAACCATCCTATGTGAGTTACAAACAAATACAGAAGAAAATAAGAATGCAGTGCAGGCATTAAGGGTTGTTACTGTACAGCATCACAGTCTTTCTATAAACTGGTCAAGTTCACTAGAAATATGTGAGACAGAAAGTACAACTGGGGCAGCTGTTCCAAAAATTTACCCTTTAGATAGTCAGAACCTTTCCCCTAAATCCCAGCCTAACTTCAATGATGCTCAGTTTAAATCATTTCCTTAGCTAGCATAATCCTAGATCTTAACTAGTTCCATTCCTCTCCAGTATTTACTACCCCAATGTGTCCACCAGTCAGATAATAATCAGCATAATAAACAGCAGAAATTTGCCCCATTTCTACAGGGTGCTCCTTTACCTGGTGTGTCCTAGGAGTCAACCTGCCTTTTACACAGTTCCACTGCACGAGAAAGACACACTTACCCTGCAACCAACATCCTAAAGTTAATTCTAATATGGCACTTCCCTCTGATGAACTCCCAGTATATTTAAGAAACTCTTCTCATTAGTTTTCAAGCATATGACTTTTCACTCGACATTGCTCCTTTTTATCCCTTTCTACTACTTCAGTCCTCAAGGCCAACAATGGCTATTGCTACTCTGGTCCTCCTCTACGATGTCAGACCTCCCATCTTGGTGTCATCAACAATCTCCTTGATAGAGTTCTGTTTATGTTGAGGTCATCACCAATTTGTTAAATAATATCTGTTTGAAGAGCAAACCTCACAAAACTCCACCATGGTAATTTCTCTCCACCATTGCCTCTACGAGTTTCTTACCTACTTTGCAATTTCCCTACTAATCCCCACTTTTTCTAGTTAATGGAGTCATATCCAGCGTACCAAATATTTTAACAAGTACACCTACTGCATTTCTGTCATCTAATTCAGAGAATCCCAAGCTGTAGTGCAGCTTGATACCAGCAGTGATCTATTTCTTCTTGTATATGTACACAGCCACAATATGGTGCTGCCATCAGTTTTGAAAGCCTAGACAACCTGTCACCCTTGCCCCTGTATGCAACTCTCCCCTTATCAAATCAGCGCACCCGCTGACAGAGTGACATGACAGTAACAGAATTCTAGAAAGTTCATCACAAATGAGTATCTTTAAAAACACCAGTATGCAAGAGTTAGCAAGAAACCTCTCAGAAAAGAAAGAATGCATACAAATTTGAGCTTATGACTATTCCCATAATAAGCTACAGTAAAAAGCACATATATCACGCTCATGGTTAGCTGCAATGTAACAAACCAGCCTGGTTTTATCTGGGGAAAGTCACTGATACTTTCCTGGACTTGTGAGCAAGCTGAAGTGGTTCTGGCTCCATGCCTCTAACTGACATAAAGAAGAAAAGCAAAGAAAAAAATACTGTGTCATAGTCCTGTAGAGATGATCTCACTGCCTGCCCCTGATAAGTCCTAGATGAAACTGCCTGATAGGGCATCATCCCTTCCTGTCCCACCTCCATCTGTGACTGTCTCTTTAGATCAGGAGCAGATACTAGTCTCTGGCCTTAATTTGGCTGTAATATTTGCCAATTATTTTAAGAGATGGCGACACTAACTTCTATTGATCTCATTAAAAGTAAAGGTCGTTGTGCAGCTCATTTCTCAGGGCTCAATATTACCTCCTCCGGCCAAAATAATAGCATTGATTTTGGAACCTTAATCGAAGGTTAATTGGATTGAAGACTGTATTGGGTTTTTGCTTGCTTTCACTGTTGTTATTATAGCCATCATCTAAGGGTTTGCTTAATCCTGCTACGGCAATTCTGCCCAATTAAACCGTTGTCAAATTAGCAAAGGGTGTGGATGGACAATAGCCACAATTTGAAGCCTTCTCTGTCTCTGCTCTGAAATGGCTCTTATCCACAGCAGATTAGGGTGGTCATACTAGAGATTTTATTTCATACTCTGTCCTCTGTGATCCAGTTGTGAGGATCAAAAGTGCTCTGTTAGGCAGTACTATCACTATGCAGTGATCTAGCATCACGGCAAGGTGATGTCTGAACACACTTGATGTCATTAAGACACTGGAATAGTTTTTAGGACTCCTGGAGTGTACTCCTAGCATGTTCTGTACTCTCTGTTGGGGACTCAGGAAATTATTTTCATGCTCAATGCTCCATCTTTCATGGCATGTAAGTGGGGAGAAACATTCTGACTCATCCACCCAAGGAACTGAGGGACTAACTCGGCATGTTTGCACAGATTCTCAAAGGGACACAGCTAGAAAAGACTAGTCATTGTTTTTTTTAATTGTTTCTTGCATCTCTGTCAGACCCAAAATGACCATGGGGATCATTTCCCTTGGCTTTAAATGCAGTTGTATTTCCTTGGATTTAATGTAAAGCATCTTGCTGAGTCTTAAGCAATTGATTGACATTGATGTTCAATACCAACTTTCAATAAGAAACAGGTTTGTGTGTAATTTAACTCTTTTACCTGGTGTCTGTGCACAGTCCAAAAGCTGAAAATACTGGAGGTCACTATTCTTGCTTATCAGTGCCTTGCGAATTTCACTAAGCTTCAGACAAGATGAAATGTAGGACAATCTGCAAAGAAACCTCTCCCCAGACTAACTCAGCAAGTGCAAAGAGCAAGAATAGCCATTTTCCCCAGAAACAGTGCTCTTCTCCATGCTCCGCTTCATCTAACACTTGAGTGTTAGAAGCACAAATACTTGAGACTTGAGAGGTTTCCACTGCTGACAAAAGGATCCCACCCTGGGAAATCCCACTTAAAATTTTAGCAGCTACATGGCTACAGCTCCTGACTCTTGGCAGAAGGGTAAATCCCAGACTGAAAGCATATTTCAAGTTGCAAAGCTGTCAGCTACAGGAAGGTACTGGGCTCTTTATTGAGCTCAGAGATACCGTTCCAGTGCAGAACCCATTTAGTAACAGAAAGAAGCAAAAAGCCACAGTAGGATGGAGTAACAGATGGCAATAATTGCACACAGTAGCTCATCTTAAGTACCTTAGCTGTTTGCTTTCCAATTCTCAGCTGGACAAAACACTTTCCTGACTTCTGAATCAACCATGGCTCATGACCAGGCTCTTAGCAAGCTGAAGTACACGGCATCGTTTCCTTTCCTTGACTCAAATCCAAATCAGGGTGATCATGGGGACTCTTCACTTGGCTACCTGAGCTGGCTGGTTAGTTTGAGGCAATACACCACATGCCATGACCACATCTGGAAGCTCCACAGGTCCTACAGCCTGCTGATACAGCAGCCCCTGCAGAGACTGGCAGAGAACTCACAAGGAAGGACACGGAGAAGCCATGTGGCAAACCAAAGATAATGTTAAGATTTGTATACAAATAAGGTCTCTCTAAATGAATCAGGTATAATCAGAATGGATGCAAAAGGAGCATTTGTGCCATATGGGATCTTCTTTAAAAATCCATGCTCTAAGTAGGCTTGCTATCCTTCCTTTCCTCCTGTATACAGTATGCCACAAATCCCCTGAGAGCCCCTCAATCTAATTTTTCCCTCTTCCCTGCCCTACCCACTTCTTCCAAATATACCTCCCCAACCAAGACTGCAAATGTTCTTACGTTTTGAAATAGGAAGAGCCCAGTTTCCAGGCACCCCCTTCTTAGCCCTGCCATGTTCTGGTATTCCCTTAAAATTCCTGCCACCTCATCCTTGATAACTCTCCTCTCCAGATTTCCCTTTCACTGTCAATATCCTAGTTGTATGTTCCTCCTCAGCTACACTTGTACGTGAATAAGTAACTGTTCCACAGGCAGATATTTCAGTGTTTGCACTTGTCTTAAGAAATCAAAGCCTTCTCTGATTAAATGCCATTACAATCCAGCACTTGGACGGATCCAGAGAGATTAATGTGCTTTTGGGCAGCTTTAATGATAATCCTGCTACAGACGGTATTAAGTAAATGTCAGTAACCTGGTTTGAAGGGAGCTTTCACCTCAGGGATCCTTTCCATTTAGAGGAGAGAGGCTCAGCTTGCTTTTCAAGGCTGCATTGTCACAAAAGAGAAATCCTGCTTAGTGAAGACTCTTCTTCCTCCACACCGTAAAACAAAATGGAGTAAGTTGATAGAGGGATTGATAAAATAAATAGATGCAGGTGATTTATAGGGAGCTCATGCATCTCTTGAAAGCCAAGACTGTGCTGTCATACTATAAGCCAGGTCACAGTTTTGAAACCTGGGTTGCCACCCCCTCCTCATGCTCCTTTCACTGTCTGCTCCCTTTTGCTCATCTCCCCACCATGCCATGCAGTCCTTTACCCAGGGCAACAACAGCAGCAGCCAATAATTAACCTAGGCAATATTTGTCCCCATCTGCTGCACCTTGCCGCAGGAGAAGTCTGGGGTGAGCACTGCCCCTACCTCATCTTACCGTGGCTGTAATAACACACCTCTTTTCCCATCACATGATTCTGACAGGCTCAGTATTCCCGCCTTTCTACCTTGCTTTACTGGCAATCAGTAAAAGTTAATCATTAATTTCAGGGGTGGGAAGAGAAAAGGAAGAAAGAAAATTCAATCCTGCCACTGAGCTGAGTAACATCCTCTACCTGACAGATGGCCAGAACTCTCTGAGGCTTATACTTTGCAGTAGTAGAAGTCTGTTGACAACTTTTTAAAAATTACTTCTTAGCTATCACTTAGAGACTAGCTCAGACTCAGAAAAAGACGTGATTTCACTGCTGCATGGAACATATTGTGCCAAGTCATCACGAAACAACCTTCCCAAAGGCGTGGATAAATAAAAAAATTAGCAGATATTTTCAGCCTACATTGCTCCTATCACAAGCAAAAGCCTCTGCAAGTTAGAAGAACTGAAATTAACTGCTGCTCTACAACTTTGCTATCTCCAGCAGTTTGAGAAAATTCAAAGAAAATCCCAGGGAGCTACACTATGCTAGCTACCTCAATCCCAGAATGAATCTGCTGCCTGAGATCTGTGAAGAAGCTCAGCTCAAAATCTAAATAAATGTACATATTGCTCAAGAGTCCTCTCGTTAATGCATGAAAACAAGCCCTTCTGACTATTTCAAGACTTGAGGAATATTCACTCTCCTATCTGAGCGTGTCAGATAGATTTGACGTCTGCCTATAGCCGAAGTATAAGATAAACTCACTCAAAGAAACAACTCTCTCACTTTGGACCAGCTGACTTGTCCAGATGAAATGGAGCTGACCATGTTTTGCTACAGATAGAACTTTTCAAATCTCTCTTAATAGCAAAATCCATGAGATAAAAATAATCAGAAACTGAAGTTGTTCCTTCAGGGTGACAAGAACTTCCATCTTGGAACGAATCATGCTGTCTTTAATGTAAGAGCATATGTCTCCTTGAAGATGCCCCTAGCTCTGCAGCCTACAGGAGAGTGTTCCCCAAAAGGGATTATGTACTTTTCCAAGGAGCACAAGAACAGAGATCGCTCAGATTGATTGCTCTGTTCACATCTGTGTGTGCTTATTGTTCTGCCCTGTCCCATCCTGTCCTGTCAGCCTCCATTTTGCATCAAGGTCAACATCAGTTTTGCATTGCCCACCATGCCCAGTTCAGAGATGGCTGAGAAACTACCTCATTGACGTTGATGCCATTCCTGTCCATATAGGCCCTGTCATTCACTTGTCCCCCTTCCATAAACTCCATGAGAAGGACGCGCCTTGTTGAGAGCTCCCAGTAGATCCTGGGGACCTGAAACAGGAACAGATGGGTTAGGTCAAGCAACAGCTTGGGAAAGGAAGGAGAATATATCACACAAATCTCAGAAAGGGAGTAAAAACGGAAGCGGCTGAAGTGAGGACTTTGTTTTTAGATGAGCACAAGGGAGGTAAATCCATCTATCAGCCTCTTCCACAGGACAGCAGCAATGTGTACAGGGATAACACACTGATTCAACCACAGCAGGATCTGATCTCATGCAACATTTCTGGCCACACTCTACAGGATTTTGACCACCTCCCATTCCCAGTGATGTCTGAGAGCTTTCTTACCTGCTCTGCAGCTCTTCTAGCTGGGCAGTTTAACTAGTACCTATTGCAAGTTTCTGAATCATCCACTCAGCTCCTTTAGACAGGAACTGCATCTTGTTTGCTACGCACAGGGTCCACTTACGCAGCTTTAAAAATTACAAGCCATCGTCATAAATTGTATCTCCGCAGTGCCCCTTGGAACACGAACGCCTTTGAGCTGACAAACCCTGCATACTTAGGCCATCTGCAATTGAACTGGGAGAAAAATGGAGTGTCACAAATACGGGACTTGTCACAGAAACCCTGGGAGACCCTTAACTATCTTATTGCCAACGATACAGTAATGACTGTAAAATGTCAACACACTTTTCATTCAAGCTGTGGTAGATCAAGCTGAGTGAGGTACCAGAGAAGAGGTCTGGTGTCATCCAGGGAGGCAGTGACACAAGTGTCGCTTGGGCTGGCTCCCCATTTTCCAGCCTCCCTTTCCAGACAAATTTCCTCCATGTTGAAGTCCCTATTGTCAAGAGCCATTTTGCTGAATTCCCTTTGGATAGTCCTCATGTCAATGTGCTGACCAAACCCTCAATCTGCCCAGATCGGCTTTTGCACATGTGTGAAGCCACACATGTACATTTTACCAAAGGGAGCTCTGCCCATTCCCATTACTGTGCCCCATTAGAGAGATAATGATTTTGGATCATGCGAAGAGTGAGCCAGCTGTGCAGTCCCCTCTCCTCACCCTCCTGACTCTCAACCATGGACTCAGTACCTTGGGGCAGGACAGGAAGACGTAAGAGGTGTTGTCCATTGATTGATCAAAACCAGGGGATGACCAGCCAGGCCATGGTAGCTCATCATAGTTCCTGAACAAGCAGCATTTGCTGCTTTTAACTATTGACAACATCTCAGTCCCTTACACACTATCTGCTTCCCTCCTGTTCCTGTCCTAGAGAGACCGCTTCTACTTTACCACGTGTGTGCCACTTCAGATCAAAGGCTCCTTTGCTGAGCAATTTCAATGCTCCTCAGTCCCGCCGTTCAACACTCCTGGTATACTTTGCATGTGAACCTTGCTTAGATTTTGATGCCATAGATCCACTGTGAGCAAGGGGGATTCAGACACTCAAAGCCTTCCCAGCTTATCTGGATGCCCATTCTTTGCAGTTAGATTGGTGAGAAAGCCTGCTAACTCCGAAACTAACAGTTCCCCATCCCATCTAGCTCAGTGATCCCTTAGATCACTTCCAATAACATTCATTCTTGTCTCAGGATTTACACGGGCAAGTCAGTGGGCTTGCAAAGCACTATTCATGCTCTCAGAGATGCCTCTCTCAATCACAGCCAAATTCTTCCGTGATTTTTTTAATTACTCACAGATGATTGGCTCTAATGCTAGTGTGTGGAAATAATTTATCTCTGGCTTTAAAAGCTCAAGCAGGTTCACAGCACAAAATCTACTTCTCAGCTTTCTAGCATGTTTAGGAAAATTTATGATACAGGAGCCCAATTCTTCTGCTGTTTTTAGGTGATGAACACGTCTCTGAATTGGCAGGTCAGACGGGAGGATCCATTATTTAGCCATCTCAAGTCATTTGTTATTGTTACACATATTGATATCATGATAGCTCCTTACCCCAGCAAGGAGGTGATTGGCTGTCTCCATGGGGATTTACTTCACAGCATGCTACTCACAGCTGCAACAGATACATTCCCTAAGGTGCATCACTTCTGCTAAGTGCCCACTCAGCAAAACCACTGGCCTTTGGCCTTCCGTAGCCCTGGTGGCTTTTAGCTATCTGTGTCTATGGGAAAGCCACTGCTGCCACTGGCTCCAAAAGGACTCCTCCAAACCTGGAGTCAGGCAATATGGAATTACAACCTTTGCGTGGAAAAAGCAAGGAAAAATTAATATATCAGCCTGTAAAGCCTAACAAAAACTCACCTTATTTCAGACCTCTGTCACTTCTATCTTGGGACTTCTGCATAAACAGGAGTGAAAAGCTCATTTAGAAGTGTGTATACAGGAAGGTCCACAGGAGCGTGTGGTTTTGCTGCCTTTTTGTATGTGCCATGGGCACAGTCACATCAGTGACTGCGACCATGGCACTATGTGTTTCCAGAAAGCACACACTGGAGGCTTCTGCTTCTTGTATGTCAGCAAAAGATTTCTGAAAGTGTGACTTTGAAGATCTGACCTCATGTCTTTCCAAGAATGAGATGTGTACATCTCTGATTGTACTTGAGACATTTGTCAGTGACCTTAGTGTGTGGCAGAGGAGGTGGGGAAAAAATGTCAGTGGGGAAGAGCACACATGGCTGCAACTGGGTTTCTGTATGAAGGGAACATAAATGTGTTAGCCACAGATGTGCATGAAGGATGAACGTCCAATTCTAGAGTAAGAATGTGCTTTTTTCAGTAGGAAGGACTTATGTGAACATGCTTCCTCCTGAGATACCAGGTGTCCTCAATACTACTTGACATCATCAGTTTCAGTCTAGTTTTTCTGTTCTATATCCATTTCTTGCCCTCAGGTGAGACAGAGCCCAAGGAAAGGTACCATCAAATGGCTCAGCAAAGAATGGCAAATTCACAGTCTCTGAACAAGTTCAGAAAGAAAATGAAAATGAAATTCAGAAAGAAAACCTGGGAAAATAAGTAGCAGGCTCCAGAGACTGCTGGTTCCAAGCCACCACTCCCGACCCAACAGAGTGCATTCAGTAGGAAACAAACAAGGAGAAAGCATGTTTCAGAGCATTTTCTGGTCTGCATTAGCAGAGCAGTCTAGGATGAACAACACAGAGGGGCTGAACTCCATTCTCCCTCCTTATGGCTCCTCCACTTGGTGAATGAGAGGCATAAGACACAGTAAGGGAGATTATTAATGCACATACATATACAGAAATATGTGTTTCCTCACCTTCAGGAAGTCAAAGTTTTTGAGCATATGAGCAACCTTCTCAGCATTTCTGCCTTCATTGAGGAAATCCAGCTCCAAGGGCAGATTCTTCTTAGCTTCTTCCACCAGCCACATGAACTCAAAATCTGGAAAAATCTGCTTCACAACCAAGAGGAGAACCTGAGGACAAAGAAACAGACAATCAGTTGCATCCTGGCTCCAAAGCCACACAGCTACACACAATGCTGTTTTGATAGGATCATTCCATGTAACTTACAGATAAAATAAACCAAGTGCTTTTAGGGTTCCTGCAGTATCACAACACAACACAGTGTCATGCCTTGGTCATGTAATACAAATTCTGGCCTACACTTCCACGGAGGAAGGCACATCTAGGAGTTAAATGATGGCATACACATCAAAGGGAGGCCAGCTGGCTGCTGCCTAGAAGTAAGATAACAAATCTCAGGAGAAGAGACAACATGGCCAGATCTCACCAAGGGTGTTGCCCTGGAGCAATTATCTTCTGAGTCCTATAATTCTACAAGTCATTCTTTGACCATTTGAACAGCTCTCAGATAAAGCAGATAAGGAAAATCTAAAGCAAGACTCGTCACCTCTATGTTACTTTTTCCACTGTTGAGCACAGAAAATCCTCTGGGCAGTTCAAAGACAGTGGAGTTCGGATACAGTTAGTAGGCTACAGATCTTTAAATAACACTTCTGGTGGGGGTCAGAGGGCAAGTTGCTCTTCAGCATCAGACAAAGCCATCCTCACAAGGCTGAGGAGGTATTTTCCAAGTATCATATATCCACCACATGGAATGCTCTTCTTAAAGGGATTAGGTATTCAGCAACACAGCACCTTGAAAAGCCCAGCCAAAAAGCTCCTTGAAACATTTGCTTGAAGCAACATTTAAGGGATGAGTGAATCAACATTACACAACTGGATGGCATAATCAAAGCTGCATAGCAGCCAAGCATGCTTTCTGTTCAAACAAAGGGACAGTTTCTCCACCAGAGTCACAAATTTACACAAGCTGACAATTTGGACCACACCTTAAGGAAAATAATTTGCTTGGTTCTTTTTAACTAACTGAGTCATAAAACAAGTAAAAAAATGATAAAAATACAATGCACTTTGCTGTCTTTATTTCACCTGTTCTGTACATTCATCTGAAAACAGAAAAAGGCTTTTAGTTGTGTGTTATTGCACAGTTTCCCTTTCTCGATCTCCACCACTGAGGTGAGAACTCCTGCACTGCAGGAGGAACATTTAAAGTACACACAGGAAGCTGCTATCATTGAAATGTATGACAAAAATAAATTTATGAACCATCACTGCTCCTGTTCAGTTGCGTGACAACATTTGTTCTCCACCCCGTCTCAACTTCTCTTATCTAAATGTCAGTTGCAAACTCAATGTTCCTTTAAAAATGTAATCACCAGGTTCCAGACACTATTGAATTGTATTTTTTACTGTTATATCTAGAAGCATAAATCCTTTCAAATTTATGTCACCCAAATGAAATGTAACCAGCAATCTTCATGAACATGAACATAAACTTGATAGGGCCTCCAAAATTATTTCGTTGGTGCCTGATGTGAGAAAATTCATGCACTTTTTTCCCTTTCTTCAAATGCTCTTTTCAATCAATTTGCCAACTCGACCATCAGCAGGGACATACTAACAAGTATTTCACCTATCCCTTTTCTGATATCTGTCTAACATATTGTCTTGAAATAATTATTGATCTATAGAGAGCAGTGAGGTATCTCTCTCTGGATTTATTAGATGCTGTACTGATTTTTAAAGAGTCAGCACTGATGCTATGAAACCTCAAGTGAATTTAGGAATTTTCGAGCTACCTTTTCTTGTTCAGATTCCTTCCCAGCAGTCTCCAAATAAGACCATCTCCATCAGTATTTAAATTAACCTCTTACCTAGCTGCAATGTCTGTCTGATTCTTAAAGGACCAGAACATGTGATCTGGCTTTCTATGTAGCCAACACAAAAACAGTCCCACACAAGGATACGATGATGCATGTAAGCCAAGACTTCACAAGAGAGACCTTTTAAAAACAAAACTGCATGTGTCACGTTCTGAGCTACTTTCCCATATATACAACACATCCTGAGGATGGTAAACTAGACTGTCTGTACAAGAAGGACAGTACTAAATTACCAGAAGAAAATACACTGTTTTAGTTTCAAGTTTCCCAGGAGGAATAGTTTAAAGCCAGAAAAGACAGGAATCATTCTAAAATAATTTGTTTAAGTGTCTCTTACCAGTATAACCAGAAATCACAGCAACATGGTATGAGGAGATATGTTTTCTGTGATATCCACTGTTAGAAGGGCAAATGTCCCAAGGTAGACACAGGTTTTGGTCCATTCATACAGAATCCTCTTATTGCCCTGATCCCACACTCTTCCATTACCTGCTCATCCTTAATCCTTGACTGCTCTTTTTCTGCCAACCTGTTTTGGGAGGGACTGAAGGATGTCATAAGCCCCCTGAGAAGTGCTGCGCATGTGATGACTCACAGAAGCAAATTCATTGGGCAGACTACTGCAGTGAGTCCTGGAGAAGATGTCAATCAAATTCAAATCTATGGCTGGACCCAAAGCCAGTTCAAACAGTTCTGTGTTCTGAAACCAGCACCGAAACAGACAGATCCTATCTTATTGGGACATCTTTTTGGAACCCAAAAATTTCTTTCACTGTAAGTTCAAATTAAATACTCAGCTGCAAACTAATTTGCCCCAGCTCAAACCAGCTGTGCTTCTATGCAGACTAGACAGGATTGTTCAAAGCAGGGTATTTTAACAGCCTAGAGAAGCTTTAGTTACATGGTACTCTGAGAGAGTGCTGGCAGAATCTTTGATTTCTGATCTTCTATGATGGAGAACTGGGTTACTGCATCAGCAACACCCTCCAAACACTCATCAGAACTCCTCAGCTTAAGCTTCCCCTCTTCAGTACCATGGACATACCTGTCTGCCAATTAATGTGCACTTACTGTATTATACAGACACATACATATATATATATATATATTTAAAAAAATACATATATATATACACATGCTTTATTAGGAGAGCAAAAAGCTTTAGTGTTACCACTTACAGACCTAATTCTTCCCATCTCCTCCACCGCAGCCCTGTGTCCATTTCCTGTTCTATACCATATTGCTGGCATCTTTGTCTGCTGCAATGCAGTACAGTGCCACAGTTTTTCTCCATTTCTTCCTTTCCATGGCTAGACTCAGAAGTTTGGGAAAAGCTACAGCACTGCACTGGGAAATATCAGTGGTATCCACCATTCGGGAGAGGAACAGGAGCCAGGCATTGAAACTTTTTTCCTAGCTAAATCCCTCATTTGTGTATTTGCCCCTGTTAGGTGACCCTTCCTGCATTTCAGTGTTTTTGTTTCTACTATGAATCAGTTCAGCATTAAGGAGCTGATCAAGAAACAAAACTGAATCATAGCAACCTCATCCACTGTTGAATCCACACTAGAATTTAATTAAAAAAAAACATGCTAATCATGGACAATGATTTTCCTTGGCCACATAGCCCTGACTACAAGAGAACTGAGACCAGTTAATGGGCACATAGGCTGAAAAGAGACTTCAGGACTCACTCTCTATTTCTTAAATCTTATATGGACTTACCATGATGTCATTCATCTTTACCTGTCTTCTGCTTCTGCCCTCCTTCCCTCTTACCCTGTTTTTCAGTTTCTCCATCCACACATTCACCAGCACTACAATCCTCACCAATTTTCTGTATTAATCCTGCAAGACAGCACTGATCTCTGTGGAGGTTTCAAAGCTATAGGTTGGTGTTGTTATACCTGCTTACACCATGGGTGAATGTGGTCCTCAAAAAGTTCAATGGCAATTGTTCTGTAAGTTGAAGTCAACAGGTAGTTTTACCTCCATGAGCAAAATATCCTTGGAGCTCTGAGCTTGGACCTTGGGGTGCTGGATTTTCACTGCCACGGTTCTCCCATCCTTCAGCACTGCTTTGTGTACCTGGGCTAGTGATGCTGCTCCCAAGGGAGTGTCCTCAAAACTCATGAAGAGCTCTTTTATCTGCCGAGAGAAGAGAAAGAGGCATCAGCTTGGGGTAACAGAGGCTATTCTCAGGAAAGCCCTGCCCACAGGTCAGAGAGTTCCTGTGCCAAAGCTGGACAGTCTCAGGCCTTTCATCCTTCTTCTGTCCCCTCCCTTAGCATTGTCATTGTTTGGCCTCCGAGTGGAGCCTGCCAAACGTGGAAGTGCCCTGGAGATACTCTGCTTATGGAAACCTGTGGCAAAGCCCCAGCAGCACGTTTCGTCTTGGACTTGTAGTGGCCAGGCAGTACATGAGGGACTTCTCCAGGCTGTCCTGAAAGTGGGTTGGAGTAATTATGGTCAGCATCCTGGGTGCAGAAGCCAACAGCTGTTCCTTTGCACGTATTTCTTTTGCAGATATTTAATACCACCCACCATCACCCCCTGAAACCTGACAGCGCGTATTCCTGTGCATTACAGCAGCAGCAGCTAGTTTACTTGGTGAAAGCCAGCACATGACTGGGAGCAGTGGTTAAGGGCTGCATTCAGGGCAGGGAGACAGAAACTGCTGTTTCAACCTTGACAACTTGGCCTGAAAACATGTTTAATGTGATGGACTTTGTCACACCTTCTGTAAAAGTAACCAGCGCTCTCAATGCAGAAAAAGCACCAAGCAGGGACAGCAAAGCTCTTTGCGAGCAGGAGAGGAAATTATTAGAAGCTCTGGCTGAGAAATTCAGGGCTAGACTACAAGGAAAGTTGCAGATGAAGTAGATTTACCAGGAGCAGGTCCAGGAAGCAAAATCCGAGGTAGACATGGGTGAGGCAATAGGAGAGGGACAAAGGCCCATCTTCCCTGCTAGAGACCCTGAGTGCAGCACCAGGCAGTGCAGGCTCTGGAAACACTCCCATGGTAGTGCGATACTGGCCTGGCTGATGAGCCAGGGCCCTCCACAGTCGGTCAGCTCACAGGAAGGGCCAACACAGATATGTGGCTTCAGGCATAGCTCATGTAATGCTAGTTGAGGATTTTTGTCCTGCTCTGTAGGGCAAGGTGAACACAAGCTCTGAAGTTTCCAGAAGTCAGCAAAGGGAACCTGTCCTACCCTTCTCACGGGCTCAACTGATTTCGAGTGAGCAGTTAAGAAGCCTGTAATTTATGCAGTAACAAAAAAGAAAGAATGTCAGTGCATTTTATAACCTGCTTTTTAAAATGTAATTAAAGATGGGAGCTGCAGCAACCTAGCAATTAAATATGAATAAAGACCTTCTAAGCAAAGTCTTCATGCAAAGCCTTAAACGAATACTTTTCTTGCTGAAAAGGAAGAAAAATACTACCAGGAGCAGCCTGTTCCCTCCTGCAGCTGCTAAGGAATGAGCCCCCTCCCACACCACCCTACCCCTTCTCTCCCAGCCCCTTCCACAGAAAACTATTGCTAGCATCAAACTGGAGCATTTGCAGTAATTAGATACCAACACAGACTCAGCTGCCTCCAGTAATTCACTAGGAAGGTGCATTTTATTTATTTAATTAATTCCCTTTGGTCCTGGCGGCAAAATCAATTAAGTAAAACAACTGCATTTAAAAACAACTAGTTATGTGGTTTTTAATTACAGTGGGTCCATAATTCAAACCTATTGACATTTGTGTCTCAAGAGAAAATGTGTTCAAGACACAGGGACTTTTACCTTTATGTGCAGTTTATCTATTGCCTGAGGAGAGGATCTGTTAAGGATAAAGATTTAAGGTGGCCAAGAGCATGCTGGGCTGTACAATTCCATAAGGAAGAAAAAAATGCAAACAGAGAACTTGCCATATGAGGTCAAGCTGGGACTTTCTTCATCTCTCTCACTACCCTACATCCTCGTATCAGAGGGATGTACCCTTTACAAAGTGGTTACTAGTCTAGCTGTCATAAGGCTGGGTAACATCCCTCAAAGGTTAAAACACAGAATTGGGAGTTCACTGGCTCGAATCCAGTAAGGTACATTTATAGTAAGATCATATATAAATTGGATAATATTCCATCTGCTCTGGATTTCAAAACCTCTTAATTGCCTACACTGTCAATCCAACCATTTTCACCAGTACTGAATGCACTCAGGGGAAAAAAAAAGCTGCACATGTTCCCTCTGGCAGGAATAATATCCACCTCATTATCGTGTGACTAAATTTTCTAAAGAAACATCATTGAAAAAAGCTGCATCTAGGAGTTATTTTGGATAGAAGAGTTTCATTTAAAAACTTGCTACTTAGGACATGAAAGTCAGGTTAGCAGCCATGTCCGGTAGAGCCCTACTGCAGTGGCCCTACTGCAATTCCAGGGCAAATCTGTGCACATTCACAGGCTGCAAGCAAGGACAGAAAGGCGAGGGACTGCAACAGGGCCACAGAATTGATGGATACCCCAGGAGCAGAAGGGCAGAACATGCACAGGGGGAGGGAGCAGATCACAGCCGAGCCATTACATGAGCAGGTGTGAGGCTGAGATAAAGCCGAAGCACAATTATGGCTGGGCTCCAGGACCCCCCACTTAGCAAATGACCCTCGTTCATTACAGAATTGTCTTTTCTCAGCTCGCCGGAGGTAGCTAATGCCTCTGTTGCAGGCTGTGTGTCCCACACAGGCAAAAGCAAGCAAGAGGCGGTATGATATGGAAGCAGAGAAGAGGTGAGCCAGGTTCCCACGTTGCCTTCCAGGGAGTGGGCCCTTCCAAGGGAAGGTGGCTGCACCCATTTCATGCAAGCAGGGAGTTCTTGGAACAGGCTGCAGGCTCTTAGTGCTCACAAGCACCCTCAACAAAAACTGTCATTTCCAGGATGGATAATTAGCAAGCAAAGGTCTGGGACAGTCTTGGAGCCCACCTAACTTAAGGAACTCTCAAGTTTTTTCCAGGCTACAGCTGGTCTCAAATGGCCTCATCAAACTCGCTGTTACCATCTGTAATCCTGGCAGGAGATGAAACAAGCAGTTTCCCAACAAGTTTAATAAAGGTTTAGAAGGAACTTTAGGGCTGCTTTTTCAAAGGAACAGGACAGCCAGCTGCAGGTTTACAGCTGTACAGGTGAGCAGTGTCCCTGCACACAGCAGTTTCCCTCACTCCTACATAGCCAGGTCCCCATCGGGCACATGCTCCACAAGCAAATGAATGTGCACTGTACTTCACTGGCTGGAAACACAGCCCTGACTGTTTAATTCTAAAGAATGAAGCTCATTTAATTTTAAATATGCAAAATCTTTTCATGATTGTTGGTATTAGTATTCACACCTCAGGGAACTGATATAAAAGCTCTTCCAGGATGTATCTTCTTAGACACTTATTAGTATGTATTTGTGCTGAGGTTGCAGCTAGAGACCACATTAAGCCCAGAGTGCCATGGTATGAGGTGCACAGTCACCGTGGGCCCTGCACAAACTCATGCCTTCCAGGAATTCCCAGATATCAGCTACAGGCTTCCTCACATGCTGAAGTGCTTTCCCAAAGCACAGCTGCTCTTCCCAAAGTCTGCAGCACATACCACCTTGATGCCACAATGCTGGGCATCAGGACGCCTCAGTATTTTTTGTGAATCCTGTCCTTAAACACTTAGGAAGATACTGGAAGTCAATTGGATTTAAGTTCCCAAATCCTGAGTCCTTTCCAAAAGTATTACCTTAGGTGACCTGCCCAGCATGTTCAAAGAAGTCTTTGACAGAGCTGGGATTTAACCCAGATATCCCAAGTTCCAGCCTGGTATCTTAATCTCTAGACCGTAAAAGTTAAATGTGCATGTCTTGCTAGCTAATTTCTTTTGAAATATATTGCCTCCTAATCCCAACCTTTTTATACCCATGTGCTGCAGCAAATGATGGAGTATTACTGCCTGGTTTCAACTTGCCCGCTTCACAGAGAGATATGTTCTCTTCCCTCTCCAGAAAGGCTGCTAGCACAGTATCCTGGAGCAGGAGCCTGAGTCATGGAGCCCTTTCCTAGCCGAGCACTAGAAAACATCATTCCACATGAGATGTGGTGGCTCTGCTCTGCCATTGTGAAGAATGTTGGCCATGTGTCAGCAGTTTGTTCAGGACAAATTTTAGGGTGCAGTGAGATGCAGAATCACTAACAACAGAAGGCATCTCAACAGTCCAGCCCTGTTTAGCTTGCAGGCTGAACCCCACTGTCTCTTAGCAAATCGTGGCTACATCTGGAGACAGAGTGGTGAGCTCCAGCTTTTGGTCTGATCTGTAGTGTCATCCTTACATTCTTCAGAAGCTCTCCCAACAGACTGACCAGTCTCAATGACAGCAGGATGGACACTGGAGGAACTGTTCCACCTGCTGCAAGCTGGGACTCAGTCACCGTTTGACAGCCTACAAAGTTCCTGATAAACCGTGTAAGTTTCTGGCAGCGCAAAGGGTACAGGGAAACCACAAATGAAAGTAGCGCTGTGTCCAGGGTAAACCCTGAGCTTTGGTAACAGTATATCTTCATGAAAGGTCTGTCATGTAGCTTTCAAATAATAAAGTTGCTTCTGTTTAGTATGGTACATATGCCAGAACAAAGGTAAATCTGCCTATGTTAGGGAACCTGGCCAGAGCCTGGCACAAGAGGGAACATGCAGCAAGAGCTGAGACCATCTCAGGCAGAGGCCATCTCCAGACACTTCACTGTGCTTGACAGCTTCACCAATCACAGCTGCGCAAAATAATTCACAAAAAGAGGCCCAACAGGGATAATGCTATTCCTTTATTACCAAAACCAATGCAAACTGAAACATTCAAAACCTCAACTACGATTTCACAGCAGATCTCCTCTTCTGATCACAGCACACAGTAATTGCTCCCGAGTCTTGCATTTTGTATTTGGAGACTATAACCTATAAGATGTCCTGCTATTTTAAAAGGGGGTGACCAAGTAACACATGATTAACTTGGAACTGTTTTTGTCTCCAGGATAGTCACCACAGGCCATGATACAACAGAGCTCCATTACCAAGAGTAATGTGTTGCAATGGTCAGGATCAGCTGACCAGTCACCTATCATTTTGAAGCCATGTAGCAGCACAGGAAAATGCACGTGGAAAAGGTGGTATAAATCCGTTCAAGACAAAGGGAATGATACAGCTGTGACACAAGTCAGTGGAGGAAGCAGACAGCAAGAAAGTGATTAAGGTAGGTAAATTTTGCGCATTCCCTGTGCTGTGATTCTCCAAGCTGGAATTCCCTTGATGACTCAATTCATCTGTTTTTTCTGCAACTGATAGAGACAGCACTAAACAGTTCCCTCTTGATCATGGCTCCATGGATGGCAATCTGCTAAGGTGAGCTCAGTCTGCAGGAGCTTTCTGAGAGCTACTGTCTGCAGCCTCCCAGACAAGACAGTGCGGGGCAGTGTGATAATAGGATTCACCAGCTTGCTAGAGAACAGGTCAACACAGTATCACCCTGGGAAGAAAGGCTGGGGGGCTGCAGCTGCCACCATAACACTACATAGTACAATGTCCCCTCTAGTTCAAGGAGCAGAATACCTAAAGAGACATTCAGTTCTATGTCTGTTACAGCATTACTAGGGCTTGAGCTTCCCAGAACTTTTGGAATTCACTTTATCAACACTAGCATACTATTGCTCTCAGAAATCTGAATGGTTTTCCTGGTTGAAGAAATGTGAACCTCATCCTAGGCTGGTTATCTTTTCAACAAGATACACATAATGGCTCATGGTGCCAAGGACTCACTGATCCCTGCAAGTCTGCAAGACCAGAGTTCCAGGTGTGAGAAAAATGTTACCTTGGTGTAAAGCAATATACTTCCCAGACAGCAAGCGAGGGGTTTTTTCCATTGTCCAAGCCTTTCTATCCCCTCTATGAAAACAAAATGTCACAGTGTTGCTCTGAGAATTATTAAGACAGCAAAAACTGAAAGATTAGATTTATCGCAGTAGACAGTGGATTATGAAGAATAATTCATCAAACGTCAGAACAAACAGCCCACAATTTACAGGCGGCTTTGTTGAGTCAGTGAAATCTGATTGGACTTCTCCCCACCTAATGAATGCCAAGCTTAATTGATGGTTCCTAAATGCATCTGTCAAGAACATGTATTTATTAATTCAGTATTTTTAATAATATTGCAGATATATACAGAATAGTGGTTTTCTTTTCAATAGATTTGCTGGTGTTCATATTACATTTACACGTACATGTGCATATATAGAGAGGTATACGCTGCATCCAAATGAATGTAGGTAAAGGTATGTGTGTATTCTCATGCACTGAAACAATTACCTTTGGCTCATTACACAAAATCCCTGCATCTTTCAGTGCACAGGATGGCAAAGTAACGTGGTTCTTTTCAGGGGGAGATATGCAATAAGGTGCCTGCCTAGAATTTGGAAGAGCTGAGCTCTAACATTGTTTCTCCTTGATATCGCATGTGATGCTGGGCCACACCATGTCACAGCGCTCATGCTTGGATGAGCAGAATCAGGGCTGTCAACACAGCAAGAAATCTGCCCTTGTCTAATTTATAAGGACCAAATTTTTAGCTTTGCCTTTAAAACCTATCAGTATAATACATATGCAACAGTTATTACAGACAGCCACAAACACGTCACTTCACGTGCCAATGGTACGCACTTGTTCCTGGCATGCCAATCACTGCCAATTTCGTTAATCACTGCTAACGTTGCACTACAATAGCACAAAACCAGGGCTGTCCATAAACCATCAGCCTTTCTTCTAGGAAAGGG
Source organism: Struthidea cinerea (assembly GCA_013397865.1). NCBI lineage: Eukaryota > Metazoa > Chordata > Aves > Passeriformes > Corcoracidae > Struthidea > Struthidea cinerea. The sequence goes on from VZTI01005483.1 coordinate 2,974,038, forward strand.
CTGTGACACAGGTGGGGTGTGAAGTTCATTTTTTCCTGTTATTTCTACCTGGTACCACTTTGGTCCTCGGCAGCCCACTACCTGCTAAAACCCTGATAATCTTCTCTGGGATCCTACCAACAGCATTTCTCAGTCACAAAGCCATTACTGTTACAGAAAATGAACTCTGCTAAAGGAAGGGTCCTTGATCCCCGTCAGCCAGAGACCAACGTTTGCTCACTCATTCACTGTCTGATACCTAGGATCCTGGCTACTTCCTGTTCTGCTCACCTATGATCCTCTTTCCGTAGTCTCTCTTGGCTAGAGAAGCAGTGGAAAAGCCTACACGAAGCCACCCTTGTATTCATCACATCCATCCATTGAGCTGTGCAGCAATAGTATCAGTCTACCTGCTATAGGACCTTTAATTATTACAGAGCCATACCTTGAGGAAAAGCACCTTTTATGCTATCCCTGAAGACTCCTGCATAATAGTCTGTGCTCAGACACGCTCATGGTAGCTTCATTTATTTTCCTGAGTAAGTCAGATCCTTAAGACAAGGCAGAGCTGTCTGAGACTATCACTCATCCCAGATCGAAACCTGGATCTCAGTGGTGACAGCTACAACAGGCAGTATGAGCAATGAGCAGACAGAGCTGATGTATGTCTCCTGAGAACCCTGTGCGTGAGGTGGACCTCATCTCCCATCTCTCTAAAAGGGGAGCCACTTATCCATGGCTCCCACAAACAAACAACATTCAGTCTAACAAAAGCAAGGATTGTCATGGCCAGACTGGAACATAACTGGCTCAGGAAACATCATCCTGACTGGCACAAGGAGACAAATGTTTTTCACCAGTTAAGCTACTGGATGTCTACTACCTTCCAAAGATACAGGCTGCTAAAATTAACAGATTAGCTCAGCACCCAGAGATGCTTTCAACAGTTTGGAGTTCTACAGGTTTGCCACTAGCATTTCACCACAGCCTCTTCCATGCTTAGCTTCATTCAGCTGTTCTTTGTCCAAGTGCTGGTTTCACAAAGCACTCTGAAAGCAGAGGAACTGCTTTCATCTACGTAATGTAGATGATATCAAGCTAAATTGTAAGAAAGCAGAGTTCAGACATCATCTGCAGGGCTAGTACAACATCTTTCGTAACACAAGCATATAGATGAAACCAGAGAAAGGAAAACAGCAAAGCTGGGATGTCTCCAAACAAGTTTTTAACCCATCCACATGTGTGTGAGCATTTTTCCTGGTCAAAGTACTCCATACAGGTACCTTTCCCCCGTGTCTATAATCTCATACTCAGAATTAAATTCCAAGAAGATCTACTTCTCAAAAATGTCCTTTACTAAGGGTAAGGTTTTGCTGTCGGAAGCTATGTCATAATTTTAAGCCACAAGTCCAATTCACTTCTCTGTGGAGAACATGGAAGGTGGAAGGACCTTGCATGACTGAATCAACTATTTCTTCAGAATCCCCAAGTGATAACAAAGAACCAGTCCCTCTGAGACTGATGTGGACATTGAGAAAATGCTCATTTTCTGTTTCCAGGTGCAGTTAATCAGCACAATGACCTGTGGTCCATTCAGCATCCCACTTCTTTCCATCTCAGAATATAACATCTTGTGCAGCTAGTCACCTTCCTGGTATCCTAAACCACTTTTGCACTCCAGCCTGTCTGTGACTGGCCTCCAACAGCCATTAGCCAGTGCTTCCTGATTCTTTGGGTCAAGCAACAGTCCACCAACAACTATGCTTGTGTGGAAGTGGAAGATGAAAAACAACAGTCTCTCTATGTGCACAGTAAACAATGTCACTGTGCAGTCTCTTTTGCATGACATAAGTATCTTATAGCCCATGCAAAATGCACACACCAAAGCAAAGCCAAGGTGTGTAAATACATATACAATCCTGTTTGCTTTCCATTCCATCATGCTGAAAAAGAAAATAGTGACTTGTGAGCTACTTATTCACTCCAACAGTGCAGGCTATAGGGCAGATGCCTCCCTGCTCTTCCCTTGCACAAACAAATGCTCTGTTTAATTTGCTCTTTTATCTTTCTCCCAGTTGAGCAATGCTCATTAAATCCACTCTTTTCTCTCTGACTTTTTGGGGAAATACTACTTCCTCTGCATCTCTCCTGTCTGTGAGGATGGAGCCACACTTGTCAGTTGTTCAGACAGACTGGATCACAGTCCTTCAAGAGCACACAATGCCTCCACTCCCAGCCACCTTTTGTATTTTAATTGAAAGCATTCTTTCTCTTTCCTCCCCCTGCTGCAAAGGAGGGTCTCATTTGTTACACCAATGCACAGTGGACGCACAGCAGAAGACAACGCCTTGCTGCATCCCATCTGCCCAAAGGGATTCTTATTCCGTGGTTGCAGTAGAGCAGTAGTTGCCCCTTTCTATTAAGATCTTCAAGGCTTTCTGTGTTCTCTGCAGCTCTTCAGCTCCCAAGCAACAGAGCTGAAAGTGCTAACATAGCAGGAACATCCCAGTAGCTCCTAAGGAAGGGAAGAGTCTCCTCAGCCTTCTGCTCTTTTAATGGCTCTGTTAGTATACCTGAGCAGCTTGCTTATCCCTTTCCCAGCTTTCTGGAGATGTTACACAAAGCTCTGCTCACAACCTCTACCCCCACCACTGCATCTGGATAATAGCTCACATTAAATTCCCACTTCCTTTCTGCTGACTTGTAGTTCTGGCTCTGTATTCTACATCAGCCTGCTTCTAGCCAAACTACAATTTCAGCCTATTTCTCAGTCATCTTCTTTCAGATAATCATATCTGTTCACATTCAACAAAGCTAAAGCACAGTTCCCAATTTTCTCACTCAAACCACCCCTTCTGTCTCCTTTCTCGTCACAACAGAGAATGTCACCTACTTTCTGTCAAGCATGCCTGCAGCCCTGACCTTGTCATCAACAGTGACCTCGTTCCAGATCTCATTTCAAGGTCTGAATCTAGTACTAGACATCACGTGCTAATGCTCACAAATGACAGGCGAAAACAAGCCAATTGTTGTCCCCCGTCCCCTCAAAGTTCCCATTTCTCTTGAGCCACACAAGTAGTAAGATATGTGGAGGTTCTCAATACACAGAACCCCTTGACTGAATTCCTGAAGGCATAGTCCCAAATGACATATCATCCTTACAAATGCCAGGAGCCTGGCGCAAAGACAGAGTATTTGTAAAGAATCATCAAATCACAGAACAGCTCTGGTTGGAAGGGACCTCAAAAGATGGTCTAACTTAACTTTTCATGGGAAAGGAGACCTAGAAGAGATTATAACATCTTGAAAATCTCCAGATGGGGTCTCTACCACATCCCTGGGGAAGTTGTTGCTGTGACTGGTAGTTCTCAATGTAAAAAATTTCTTACCTGCATCAACATGAAGCCTCTCTCAAAATGCCACAGAGATGGGGCCAGTTGGCACATAAGCAAGAAGGTTAGATTTAAGAAAACACCCAGAAGCAAATGAACTTCCAAGACCATTTTAACTCCAAGTATAAACACATCCCCACCACTCACTGGCTGAAACCTGTGTAGGAAAGGGTCAAGGAGCCACAACAAACAAGCTCCATGTTAGTCACAGCCAAGCAGAGGGAGGCTCAGAGAGGACTGCAGAGATGCCCCAAGGGCCCTATCAGCAGTAAGCCTGCACAACAGCAGCAGTCCTGCAAGAAATAACCAGCTGCCAGAGCCTGAGGATATATGAGGACCTTCAGGAACACACATCACCTGTGGCTCATCTTAAATGCCTCTGATTCAGCCTCGAAAGCCTTCAAGAAGTGTATAAGACAAGGTAGGGGATGTGTATGGGCAGTTTTATATGACTATACAGAGTGTGATGAGGGGATGTTTGGAAGAGGTCAGGTACAAGGATTTGGTCAGGAAGTGAAGCTGTACCAGGGCTTGAGCACAGAGTTAAAAACAAAGCATGGAGCAGGGCATTTGTGTACACAGCTTACATGGGAAATGGTAGGCAAAATCCAACCACAGAGAGGCAAATGAAGAACAGGATCAGGACAGTGTTTGTGTGTGGGCAGAGACAGGGTGTACAGGAGGAGTGGAGGGTTCCTGCAGTGTGTGTGCAGGACAGCACTGCATTTTGTTTTATAGAATCATATAATGGTTTGGGTTGGAAGAGACCTTAAAGATCATCTAGTTCCAACCTCCCTGCCATGGGCAGGGAGACCTTCCACTAAACCAGGTTGCTCAAAGCCCCATCCAGCCTGGCTTTAAACACTTCTAGGAATGAGGCAGTCACAATTTCTCTGGGCAGTCTGTTCCAGTACCTCACCACCTTCACAGGAAAAAAATTTTCCTAATATCTAACTTAATTCTACCATCTTTCAGTTTGAAGTCATTCCCCCTTGTCCTATCACTACCATGCCCTTGTAAAAAGTCCCTCTCCAGCTCTCTTGTAAGTCCCCTTTAGGTACTAGAAGTTGCTACAATGTCTCCATTCTCCTCTTCTCCAGGCTGAACAACCTCAACTCTCTCATCCTGTGTTCATAGGAGAGGTGTTCCAGCCCTCAGATGATCTTCATCACCTTGGACAAAGAGCAGGAATGACAGAAGCAGCATTGCACAATCCAGCAGCCTGTCACCAGGGTGGGCAGAGGCACAGTACAACGATAACATGCAGAGGGCAAAGCCCAATCCCAGACAGATTCTGCCCAGTTACATCCTTTCCTCTGGCTTTGGTTATAATTACATAGATACAAGCAGGCCTGAAGTCTTACTGAAACACAACACTGCCCCAGATGAAGAGAACAGGGAAGGAGGAGTAGGGATCTGAGACGGACCTGGAAGTACATGCAGTCTGGCAGATGTGGGCAGCCCTGCCTGAACTGAACTGGTATCAAGAAGGGGATATAATAAGGTCACTACTTTAGAAGAATAATGCTTAAAAGGTAGTAAAGCTCTGCCAAAGATGTAAAGCTCATAAGCCAGTTACTGGTGCTAACTGTGCCTTGATGGGATATGGAAACACCAGCACACCTGGCAGACAAGTCAATGCAAAAGACACAGCTGTTGTGCAGTGCACACCACAGAGACCAAGGAACAGGGACTAAAGAGAAGCTGCAGTAGAATAACTTACAAAGAGGTCTGGATGGGGCCCTGGAGTTTGTATCCTTTGCAGCCAAGTCTCAGAAAAAAATGTACAGAGATCAATAAAAGTCCCTCAAGAGAGACAACTGCACAACAAATTAAATCCACAACTGACTTTGCCAATAGTGTCACTGGCACCATGCATTAGTACATCCCTACTGACCAGTCATAGAAACCATGGAGCCCTGAGCTCTCTGCACTGACGCCAAGAGAAAAGTCCTATACTAAGCCAGACACATCCTGTCCTGTTTTCTTCTTGTCAATCTCTCCTCTGAGTATCAACTTCTCCTTTCTTCTCCTGACCATATTTCCCCTACTTTTCATGTGTCTGCTCTGATCTATCTGCTCCTTCTACAGTTCATTTATTATCTGTCTCTTCCTCCTCTTCCTCCTATATATTTTTCCTTGCCCCCAGATCTTCATGTAGGGCTGCCAAATCCCTGCTTCACTGGTGTAACTCAGCTGATTTACTTTCCTTAAAGCAGTGTCTGCTCTCATGTAAAGTACCCTCCAAACCCAGCCTGTGAAGTGGGTTTGTTCACTAAACTCTATGAATAGGGAAGTAGGCACAGCTGGCCTATTCATAATCAACATAAAAAATAGATTAGCACTTTACAGATTAAACATTATCGTTTCAACGGTTAACATAAATCAACTACACTTACAGGCCTAGCATTGCTGCTGCCACTGCAGGGTGACAAGTACTGCAAAGAGAAGGGCTGACAGTCCAGGGTGTAGTGGGAAACAGCTTGAACCTAAGTTCTCCTCTGGCATCCCCAGTGTGTACTGCTAGAGGTTGCTACCAGGAGAAAAGTAGGCTATGGAAACAAAGATAGGGGGTAATTTTGATTAATTCACATGCATTTCCAAGCAATCTAGCAACCCATTGTTCTAAAGTGAGAATCCAACTGCCTTTCTTCCTTCCCTAGGGCTGATGCAGCTCAAAAATGGAGCAACAAAGTCAGCCTCTGGAATAGCAGCAGGACAGGAAGCCTCTAAATACTAACTGGTACATACCTCTGTTTCCTACAGTTCAAAATATTTGAGTTTCTGTGGATGAAGAAAAGCAACTTGGTGGATTCCATCTATTCTAACCATCTCAAAAAACACCTCATTACAACCCAGGATTCACCTCACCGAGGAGAGACCAAGTACTGACACCCACTTCAGACGTGTCCTGTGGAGAGCAAAGCCAGGAGAGAGTATCCTGGAGTGGTCAGGCTGCACTTTCTCCCTCATCAGGTACATGATACTAAGTCACTGGAGACACTCGGTCCAACACACAGTAATCCGTGGGCTATGGCTGTGTAGTCATTAGAGAGTTAAGGACCACAGAACCAGTCTGGTCCATACCTTTCCATTCCTTCCTGTTCACTCACTGAGAACCACCCAGTGTCTCAAATGTTTACGTTGAGAAACCTGTAATTCCTGAGCTGGTTTTAGTGACTGTGAGGGACTGGCAAAAGCCTTGGCCAGGATATCCCATTAAGAACCAGCCTCATACCTCTTTCAAACAAAAAGGAAAAAAAAAAAAATAGAAGAGGAAGAGATTAGGTTATGGTCCAAAGGACAAAAGACAGACTGGGAGAGGAGGCATTGGCTTATAGGTTTTCTTGGCAGCCAGGGAAAAGATATTAGCAGTTTACAAAGGGCAAGGCGGGAAAAGTTACATGGAGAGACTTGTTTACTATAACGCCTCTTAATAAGCCCTGGTAATTTTAATTGCTCTAGCCTCCTTCTAGCCTTTCTTGATAAATGGGAATAGCAGTTAATAGACCTGAACCAATCAGCTACACCCAATAAGGGGCTTGAGAAAATTAGCTTTGTTCTCCACGCAGAACTGATACCACCTCAGTTTCATTCATTATCCAAAATGAGCTAACTAATGTAAATTTTCTACTAATAATTTGAAATTTTGAAGGATTGGTGCTGAACAGCCTGTTCCAAGAACTTGCCAATTTGAGATGCAGTGGTTATGTGAGCTTTGTAAGCAAGAAACTCATAGGTTTGCTTCAGCTGAGCTCTCCTGGCACAAGCAATAGTTCACGTGAGTTTACTTGAGTTGTCACAGACCGCTTCAGAGGTTTGGCTCTGAATCTCACATTCTGTAAAACTAAATACTGCAAATCTTACAGAAAATAAGTGCAAAATGTGCTCAATGTTCACAAACATAACATGAGAAAACTTCCTCAGGCTAGTCTGCCTACTAGGAACAAACACATTTTGCTCACTAATGGTGTAAAGAACTTTGAGACCCCTTAGATCCCAATTTTTGCCTCCATTCTCAAAACATAAAAGCATGCTGAGTGTGTGGCTTCTTATAAGGAGAATTTCCAATGCTCCTAGCAGTTTTTTCACAGGGAAGAAAACTTGCAGGCAGAGTTGAAGCATTTTTTATGGCTCAGCATCCTTCCATAGAATCAAGAGCTGCCTGTCAGACAGATCCCAGAAGTGCCATAAAACAAAGCTTATTAGATCATCGTACATCTTAAAAATTCATAAAAATTCTATGTGTCTATTCTGTACGTTAGAAAAATGCAGATATGTCAAGGTCAGGCCCTGTAACTCCTTATTTCATCTTATGTCATTTGTTTCATCTACAAATAACCTATTGCCAAAAGTTGCCTGACTCACTGCATCATGTTTTCATGTTTCTGATGGGTCAAGTAACTGTGCAGACATAAAATTCTGGAAGAAATCAGGAGATAATAACTAGGCAGCATCAAGTAGGATATTAAAAGATCAGTGGGCAGGAAGATCATGGGATTCTCTGCTCCCTCAGAGAAAAATCAGGCATAGTAAACCCAGCCTGTGTCAAGATCAGAACATGAAGAATATTTCAGAGTGTATCAGCAGTGGGCTTTGAAATAGAAGCCAGTCCCTCCACATAGCAGCTCAACGTTTCTGTGCCTACACAGATCCTGCTGTGTCAGAAATGCCTGGAGATTGCTGAGCAAAAGAGATACACATTTGAGAAAAGAAAGTCTCCATATACAAGAATAAGGACTATTAATCCCAGTTACAGACTCCAATTTCCAGTGATTGTTTGGAATTGGAAGGGTTACCCACATGCTGAGAAGTGTTTTCTGTCAATGGCTTGAGCATTACTGTGCAGCATATCCACCACCCCTGCAGGATGCAGATACTGAATACAGCCTGACACAGCTGTCGTGGGCACTGCCAGCCAGGGTGTATTTACATCAGAGCAACACTTCTGGTGCAATCAAAACTCTGAGAAAACTGTACTGTAACACAGCTTACCGCCTGCACAGACACTGAGCCAACAAATTCCACACAGGTATGTCATACACTAACCCCCAGGCACCTAAAGAATTCGTAAATTGAAGGAAAAAAATGTCACTAAGCATCCAGTTCAGAACTATTCCTTAGCAGGCCATTCCCCATTGCATTTTCTGATCTGAAGTCTTTCTCTTCCTTGCAGAAGGCCCTCCAAACAATCTTTCAGAAAATCCACTGTCCATCTTCCTATATTGTAAATTTTACTAATTTGAAAGAAGACAAAGGAGATTATCCTCTAATCCATACTCAAAACCTTCTCTCTCTTAGACAATGGGGCCTAGAGCACCCAGGAAGAGACTGCCATGAGCAGGACCCAGCCATCCTCTCCCAGGAGCTCTGAGTGGAGAGAAAATCCATGGAAAGTGGAAGTACCCTCTTCCAAAGCTCCCCTGGCAGTCAGGACACCAGGCTGTCCTTGGCATGATAGTAAGGGTCAGTAACACTGAAGCTTGCATAAAGAGTGAGCAGGGACACAGAAAACAAAGCAAGGTTCACTATCTGAGCCACATAAAGCTCTCTGTTTGCTTTCCCCATCCACCCTTGGAGCAGCAGCTCTGGACAGCTGCTGCCCACACGAGGGCTCAGTGTAGAGGCAGCCACATTGGGATCTGCCAGTGACTGGGGCCTCTTACCAGAGACAGGGCAGGGCAAGCACAGCAGAAGCTGCAGCAGCAGCGGGACCTGCACAGGCAGCCACTTGTGCCTTTCCGTTGAGTAATGCAGGATCATTTGTTCTGGGTGACATTAATGCTATTCACCATCCATCTCAGACTCTTTAAATTACCTTTTTATGGCCAAAATCCTTTTCATAATTGATAAAAATCTCTTTTTTATATCCCAAGTTATTGAAAGAAATGTGAAGGTTTTTTATTCCTCATTACAGTTTTAATAAAAATGTGGTTTTTATTGATGCCTGCTTGGAAGCCCTGCTGGGAGTACTGAGAGAGACTCAGAGTGGTGGGAGAAGGGCCTTATCTTCCCGTCCCACTTTCCAGCTCCTCACACTGTCAGAGCAATGGCCACCACAGCTCAGCTTCCACTTTGGTAGCTAATGGAGGGTGGGTAACATCATGCAGAATGAGGAGATTTCCTGTGACCAACAATACCCACAGCAGGCAAAAGAGGCTCTCACTGACCTAGATCTGGTTGCCCCAAGCCCATTAGTGATGTATGCACAGTGATGGACTTCACAGACCAACCCAGCGCAGCATTGCTGGAGATGGTATTTTAGGACAGAACCAGGTTCACAAGCTACAGGAGACCTGGGTGTTCAGGAAAGCCATTCAGTGTCAGTCCACAGCCCCAAGCAATCACAAGAGGGACTGTGCACTGTGCCACGCATCAGTGCTTTTGGGCAGAGCACTCAATCACAAGGCTGCACAACACTGGAGGAAGCAGGCACTGTCCTGGCATCCTGGATGGGTTAGACAACACTGCCAGCCTGGGAAGAGGCTTTCTGGAGCCATAACAGAACCTGCAGCAACCTTCATTATGACATGAAGACCTTGTGATCTAGCACAGTAAATGAATCTTCTCTAGAACACCATATGGAGCCAGCTACAGAAAGTGGCTCGTAGTACCTTGGGAAGAACTTGGATGCTGTAGGACATGCAGCGTAATACCCAATAGCCTATTGAAGGCCTAGCTCCTCTCCCAAAGGGCTAAGAATTGCTTGAATCATTCTGCAAATCAGAAATAAGCATATGTCTCACCAGAGCTTAAAATGCTAATCGACAAATTCCAGAAGGTAGGGAATCAAGTCCATCCTTCTCCCTGTCACTGGCACAGCAAAGGCTGCCATACTGTACCAAGAATTCACGCAGAAATAGGAGTAAAAAGAGTCTTTTCTATTCCCTCTATTTCTCATACTCTCATAACAGTATGAGGACAGGGAAGTCTCTTGCACTGGGGATTAGCACCTTGTTGTGGTCTCATTCTCTATCTTTCCCATGGCAGTACACATGGGCATACAATTTTTGTCCCTCCCTGTCAAACGGCCATGCGGCACCACTGCAGATCATTGCAGTGACCACACTCCCAGGTGTATATGGGCACATTTCGACAACAGATGAATGATATTTCATGTACCCAACCCAAGAAACACTTTGGGAACTTTGGAAGTGCCCTGGCTCCAACCAGGACAGGGTTAATTTTTTGCAGTAGCCAGGAGGGGGTTTGGCCCCTAAAGTTATTTGATACCACCTCATGCCATTGCCAGAGGCAGGGGAAAGGAACTCTCTTTCTCTTCCAAGGAAAAGGAGTTCCTTCCAATCAAGTTAAAGTGGTGGACAGGACAGTCAGGTGTTGTTTATTGTCAGGGGCTTGTCACATAAATTGTTTCTCTGTCTTATACCATTCATTATTAATACTGTTGCTGTTATTGTTTGTTTTCTTATCTCATTGCTGTTTCCAGTAAATTGTTCTTATCTCAACCTGTGATCTTTGCCTTTTGTGCCTCCAGTTGGTTTTAGCTGGAGTATTAAATTGGAGAATACCATTTCTAAACCAAGACAGAAAGCAGTTTAAAGTGTTGCCTGGAAATAGAACAAACCTTCCCAAACAACGTTAGAATGACAATATAAAAGCAAACCTTCACTTGAAAGCCTTTAGGTACACAATATGGCAAAAATTGCACATGAAACAGTAATTCCACAATTTTTATAAGGTTAGTTGATTAGTATACCTATCAAATATCATCCAATTACAAGAGCAGTTGGTTAGGAAATTTTTCCCTGGGTAGTGCCCCATTGGAATTGGTCCAGGGGCTTCTCTATCCCACTTCCTGTTGTGTCTCCTAAGTTTCTGGCTGGAAAACAAAATGTCCTTATAGGTGGTACTCTTCTTAAGTAAGACTAAACAGTATTTCAGGAATGTGTTAGAAGGTTAGCTTATTGTTCTAAAACGTAGGGGAAAAGGGTAGGAAAAGTACTAGGAGCTACAGCCATGCATTACCAATCTACAAGGCTACAAATCTATGAAAAATATATAAAAAGTTCAAAGTCTTTAGGCATCATTTCCCCCTTTAGAGACTTGACAAAAATCCTGTATTGTCTAGTCACTACCACTTACATTTGACAAAGGGCAGTATTCTTCTTAGCCATGATTTTGCTGCAAAGCCAATGACTTCTCAGACAAGGAGTACCTGTTTCTTATTTGCACAGCACTGATGCTCTGCCAGGTACAACAGCAGGAATCCAAGGCTGACTCCTCCAAACATCACTGTGGAAATGCATCCTACATCACAAATCACAGCACAGGAGGTTCCTCTACTACATGTGCTTTGTTTATAAATCACAGTCAAACCATTGACGTATCCTGCCCTGCTCAATCAACAAGCTCCTTTACTGTATGGCTGCAGGAGGTTTCTTGCAAATGGCAAAATAGTGCTTGAACAACCTGTAAAAGCTGCAATTAACTACGGATGAAAAGGATGGTCTCCTTGGAGGTGCTGGGTAATCAAGCAATTAGAAACTACTTCCCACTACCTGCATTTCCACAAAGCAGAGCTAGAATTACATCCTTCCAAATGACTATGTTTCCATCTGTTTAAGCCCTTTATATGATTTGGCTTCAGCAGAGACAAGCCTTGACCTCTGAGCTCTCTTCAGCCCTTTCTCCCAGCTTTGAACAAAGGAAGCATTGTAAGCAGAACTTTCTATCACTGGTGTGTTCTCAGTAGGGAGCCTGTCTTGCCTCAGCCTTCCTGGAGCACAGCAAACTCACCAGCAATGGCATAAGCATGTATGCAGAAATGGATATCTGCAGTCAGGATTTCTTGGGATCCCTTATTTGCTCAGCTTCAACCATTTCTACTCTTCCCTGCAACAGTTTCAGTAACTGTTAGATGTGAAGGTAAGTCAAGAGACAAGGAGAGACACGCACTCCCATGGCTAGTCACACGCCTTACACCAACCTGTCACCCCCCAAGCAATGACAGCCTGGACACACAGCACCTGGGCAGCCGCACTACACAAGCGCCCCATCAGCATGGGAAAGACCTTCCTTGGGACCACATTGCCCTCAGTTGGGGGGGTGCTAACTTTGTCCTTGCCCTCATCCCCAACCACACAACATCCAACCAGACACAGGAGAAATGACTGGAGAACCTGACCCATGGGAACCTGCCAGAAAGGAGCAGGAACTGGGATATTTCTGAAAGGACAGAGTGACAGATGGGGAGGAAGGGAGTGTCTCCCACCAAGGAAAATTACCTCCACCATGAGTTAAGGCCCGCGTAGAGTATGGAGTACACAAACATATCAAGAGGGAGAATAAGAAGTCTTAGGGAAAAGGTCAGTAAGTTGATTAAAAAATGCCAATGTGTAAGGATGGGCTAGAAGCTGATGAGCAATAGGCTGTGAAAAGTCACATCTTGCTGTACACAGAAGTAATAACTGGTGCTGAGTGGGTAGAGCTATGCTGTGCCCTACTGGGATATGCAATATGAGGAGGTATTTTGGCACTAGAAAGAGGTACAAGTGTGTGTTGGCGTAGACAAGAGTACACAGTGAAGCAAGGAGATGTCACAGTATTTAAACTTATTATCATTGTGTGGCAGCAGGGAAGTGAGATCGGTATTAGGGAATGCACTGGACAGTAGTGGAGCCAGGCAACAGAAAGGCACAAAGGATATTTGGAAGACCAGGGTCATAAAAGCTGCCAAGTCCTTCTGCAACCACTCCATCATATGACAAGGGATGCTGTGAAATGCCCTTGATCAGAAGGGAGTGGCATTACCGCTCCAATATGCCTGTATCCCACAGCCACATGACAGGCCTTTCCAACAAACCTACCAGAGGGAGGAAATGCCCCTAATCCCAGTGCAGTCAAAATTTCTTCCACCTTTTCTAGTTTCTAAGCACAAAGATTTTGTGCTTTTAAGGTACACACACTAAAAGATTTATTCTCCAGAGCTCCTCAACAGTCCTTCTCCCTAAATGCGTGGTGTCCACATTTCAACAGAAGTTGCCTGGCTCTGCTCTGCACGCACTTTGTTGAGTTAGAGCACTTAGCTAAACCAGCTCTCTCTCCCTGTGTCATTAATAGTTCTGCAGAGAAAGAACATACTCGGTTTGCTTTCATTTTCCACGCTTGACACCTTTTCACTTTCAGAACCTTGTTCAAGCAAGGAAGATAAAAATAGAGGTAGGAGGGACTCTTTCATTCATATCTTATCACCCATTCTTAGGAAAACAGCTTTTCCCAACTGCTGCAAGGAATACACCCAGAACAAGCCCAATCTGTGGTATCTCCACTGTCTCCCCAAAAGATTCTTGCTCTGTGATCTCACTGGTGATTGTTTCCAAATTATTACAAAGATTTCTTTGTGCAGTAGCCTCTCCCTGCTACTACTTGTGTTACCCTGCGAATCCCACCCCACCCAACTCAACTTCTTGCATGTAACACACAAGAGCATGATCACCTTCCACCATCACTCATCCAAAGCATGGTGGCTGAGATTAGAAAGCCAGCATCTGCTCACTACTGATTATTTTCATCCCAATGATCCCTGATAGGTACACAAACTGGCCCTGCACTTAAAACAGGGTTGGACAGGACAACCCACTAGTCAGCATATATGATGCTGCTTCTGTGTCAAATCAGCACACGTGCCATTTGCCTTTACATCAGAGCTACATGCTCCAGCTCCCAGTCCCCAGCCATGATGCTGGCCTAGAATGGGAGATCCCCCATCAGCAGGGTGTGAAGCAAGTCAGTGTGGGGACAACAGTCATGTTGAACTGCCATAAATCCACCTCACAAATGCTCTTTATTCAAACATCAGTCCCATTGGCATGGTCTCCATTTAAGCCAGTTTTCCCACAAAACGTTTGTCAAACATCCAAGCCCGTGATAAGATTCACAGGAGTAGGTCACGTTAGAAGGTAGACTATTTCTAATTGACTGAAAATGCAATGCTTCTATACATGAAATTGGCTTTTTTTGATCTTCCTGCCCTTTTGCAAGCTCTTGCCTAATTTGTTAGCTTGTCACATTCCTCCCTTGGTATCTCTGTATTTCCAGCTGCTCTTTCTCCCATTTGTTCTGCAGTGATCCAACCTGTATGTAATCACTTCTTGCCTACACTTAAGATTCATCTGAAGAGCCCTGCTCTTGGGCCTGATGGGAGAACTGGAAGTCTTACCACTGAATTCGAGAGCAGCAGGACTAGGCCTAGGCACGCTGGGAAGGTTCCCTCACTGTCATTTTTTCTTCTATTTGAATTCATCTGCAAGTTCCCAGGTGCGATGCTGGCCCCAGGAGGGAAAATGTCAGGATCCCTCTCTGCACTCTTCTCTGCCCTGACACTCCACCATGCCCCTCTGCCACCTATATTTCAGCTAAGTATACCATATTTAAAATACTGAGGATCTAGCTACACTGGAATTAAATTTGTTTCTGAAGCAACCCTGTTAAATCCTCTAGGCTCCAGCAAGGACAGCTTTGGTGCATTAGGTTCCCAAATCCTTTCTGATTTTAAATACCTTGATTTGGTACCTTGTAACTATTAACACAGGCATTTACATCAGCTTTTAATACTGCCCAGTTTTACAAGGTCCTTTATTTTTATACTTGTTATTCTCTTCATTTATCTCTTTTATCATTGCTCTCTTTCTCTGGTTACCATTTCCTCTCCATCACTTTCTTCCCATTTCTACCTTTTTTGCCCTCCCTCCCTCTGTCTCAAAAATTAAATATTGCCCAGCACTGCCCATGTGAAGGAAGTGAATGCTATGAGGTAAGACGCCTGTGGAGACCGTATTTGAGCTGCTTCACTGGGAATCAGTGAGGCACAGAGCATTCGTCCAGCTCCCAAGAAGCATAAAGAAACCACGGATTATCAGTGGCAGCTGAATGAACACACACTTGAGAGAAAAGGTCCCACCTCTGAGCACCTACTTCAGCCTTTAAGAGACACCACACAAACTGTGTTGGCTGGTGTGGTAATTTAATGTGGGCTAACCTTGGGGTGGCTTTCCATAGCTCCTGTGGAAGGGAGATTGCTACACAGAAGCCCATGGAGGCAGAAGCCTGCAGGGAGCAGCCAGCCTGCCCTGCTCCATCTATCCACTGAGCTATGAAACAGAGCTGGTACCAGCCATGCTACAAGGATGGAGTGCTGATAGAGGGAGCACACTGCAGGCTGGGGGCTGACTTTAACCCTGCCATTAAACTGTGGGGACATATTAATGGTCGTTCCTGACTACACAATATGTAGACCCTTAAACTACACCTAGGCAGACTCACCCCATCCAAATCTGCCTGTAATATGCCCTCTAGGTGCAAATACTTCACTTACCTCATGTTTCCCCCATAACTCCTTACCACGCAGTCAGACAAACCAGAACAACCAAAACAGCCCCAAAAACCCAAAATACGAGAACCAACAGATATACACATTGCTTCCCTTCTTCAACCTTCTGTCTTCCTCCCTCTCATACACACTTTCCCTAGCATCACCATTGCACACTGTTGCCTCCTGCCTCCCTCCTCCAGTGTCAGTTGTGATCCTTGAAATGCCTCTCCTCAACCTGGGCTAGAGTGTGAGGGGACATCTTGTAAAGAGCAAGATGCAAAGTAGCAGAACACCCTCTGTAATTTACTGTGCTTACTTCCCTTATATCTAATGAACACAGTCACCTACCTACTGATCTCAGTGCTGTGGGCTGCTGAGGGTTAACGATGGCACCAACTCCTGAGCTACTGCGTTACCTGACTGCAGCACCAAAAGTGATTTATGCTATTATTTTCTTTGGGGGTTAATTAGGGGCTCAAGAAAGTAAAGGGCTGTCAGTGCTAGCTGGAATTGGTCTAGTGCAGCCAGGGGAGAGCAGTCATCCCTCACAGAGCTCTGCCAATATATCTTCGTCCTGAACATCAATACCTCCAGCTCCCACCCCTCAGTGTAGCAGACAGCCCTCCATCCTGACCTCCCACAACCCTGTTACTCTTAGCGTATAGAGTATGCTGCTCTGCTGAGTCCTGCCATTTCCATCTGGCACCTTTCACACCCTTACTTCTCTGTTATCTTCTCCTTACCAAAGCTTGCCAATAATGCCCATTGATGGACAGGGAAAACTCTCATGGCATTCTCCCAGAGGCAAGGAAGAGGTATCTCCCCTTGGTATCTCTTATAACTGAGAAACAGCAGTTTTCCTTCCAGGGCTTGCTGAGGCCTGAGAAGCCACCACAGGCTATGGCTGCCCCTACCTCTTTGCCTAGATCCTCACGGATAACTTGCTCAATCTCCTGCCTGGTGCTCTGCGGGGCCTGGCTGTGCAGCACCTTCAGGGTGCGGGTGTACTCCTCAGGCAGGAGGTAGTCCAGCGCTCCCAGGTGCTGTCCCACCTTAATGAAGGTGCCTCGGTTGGAGCAGCACAACTCCCGGAGGCGCTCAGCAGAGCGCAGGTGCACCTGCGAAGAGACCAGAACATTAGTCAAGCCCTTTTGCTTTCTGTTACATGTACATGTCCACATATGTATCTTTTTTTGTCCAGTATTTAAGCAGACCAAGGATTTCATTTCTTGATTCTCGGCGTCATCACCTAACGCGTAAGTTCAGTATTAGGACTCTGGCTGGATTTAAAGGGTCTGAACCAGACCAGGACAAGGTGCCCCAGAATATAAAGGGCTTCAACACTTTTTTGTACAGGCACCACGATCATTAACAGCACATTAGTTTTTGGCTCATCCTTGCACAGAATAAAAAGTCTGGCCACAGGGCAGCATTGATTTGTCACTGTGATTCACCACTATGATGCACAGTTTGGGAACCCCTTGTCAAAAGACAAAAATCACGACCACAACCATTATGTTAGACTCTTAGTGTGAGTGCAGTGCATTAAAATGAGAAGAAAACCACAGATACCATCCCAGAAACTTCCAGGAACTTAGAAGGAGAGTCTGCTAAAAATCAAAATTACAGATATCTATTTGGCAGTGAGAAGGACAGCATGTGGGCAGTCCTTCATCTTCCTCACCTCACTCTGACATGCACAAGGGGAAGTTACATCCCTCCAGTCCAGCCAGGTCTTGGGTCTTACTGCTTAAACTGCCAACAAAGTCTGCAGTGACAGTGGTTTGAGCAACTAAGTGTTAGAAGACTTGCCAGCTGTGCTCACAGTGGCCAAAATGCAACTACCAAATCACAAAACCCAGTGCCAACCACTTGTCTGGTCTGTACTTCAGCTCTTAAGGTTCATTCTGCTCCTCAAGAATAGACCAGCCACCACATCCTTCAGTGACAATGATTTATTCTGCCTTTATTACTCTCACTAGAAAAGCCTCCTGCCAAGGACACAGCCATATTGAAGAATATTTAATGAACTTTATAGAAGTTTACCCTAGGATGTTAATAAAATCTAAGCAAATCAATAACAAAAAATAACTGTGCACCCATCTCCTGTTAACGCCTGACACCTATCTGCATGAAGCCTCCTAATTCCTCTGCCTTCTGTGTCAGAAGTCATTGAAGGTCAAATCCTGTGCTTGCAGCCCTCATCTGCCCAAGATCCTGTGGTGATGGACTCCACCAAAAGCCTTGAGTATGCGACAAAAGGAACAATACCACAAACATTCATGAACACCATATACACCCACGCCATTCGGTAGCTATCTTTGCTCTCTGTGCAAAGCAGTGCCACGTCACATCATGGGACAGGCTGAGTGTCTCGCATTTGGGAACGTGTCGGGGGCAGACTGAGTGCTGAGCTGCAAGTGCATGAAACACAGGCCTAGGGGAGTGTGACGAGAAAGCCTAATGTGCAAGTCTCGCCCTCAGCGTGAGACTTGACACTTTGATGCACACATGCTCACACGCACACACATTTTCCTAGGTGGGCACATATGGGCAAGTGTAACTCGTGCTAGGTTAATGAGCTTCCCCCAGCATACTGCCGCCTCAAGAACACTCCCACATATATAGGCAGCAAGTAACACCCATGAGCATGCCTCAAGTCTCCCACATCGTTCTCCTGCATTTTACACACCAGCTTCAAAGCTCCTGCTGTAACAAGCCTCTGCCCTGGCTCTTTCCCTGCTCTCCTTCCCTGTGTGCAGCAAGGACAAAAGCAGGCCAAAAGGGAACAAGTAAAGGAAAATGTGACAGAAGATGAGACAGCAAGAAAACCAGGGAGGAAGTAATGGGATGAAAGAGAGGGAGCCAGAGCAGCTGGGTTGTTTGTCACAACACCAGGAGTCCAGCCCATCACAAGGAAACAGCTTTTTTGCAGCTCCAGTAGTCACCCTCTACCCACTGCCTCCAGCTGTGGAGGAAAACCCTTGCCAGCAGTGAAGGAGAGTGGTGGCCAGCCACACCTCTCAAGGTGTTGGGCAGCCATAGCCAAAGGCACTGGCAGGAAACAGGGGCAAGGCTCTTTAAAGATATGTCCCAGAAAACCCAGCACTGAGCTCCCAGCATTGAGCTCAGGCCAGTACAAGGCCCTGCGATGTCCCACACACAGCAGGAGCCCATCAAATGACTCCAGGCTGCAGCATGACTCAGGGCAGAGCAGCAGCAACCCAGGGCTGTAATTCAGTGCTGGGTGTCAGGCCAGGCAGCCAGCTCAGGGTAGAGGTGCTGGCTCCAGTGCATTGCCCCCACCACATGGATTGCCAAGGGAGATGGAAAAAACAAGATGGAAAACTCATGTAGCTAAAAATGCAACTGACGGTAGACACGCTTGCATACAGGGTGTATCTTCATATTGGTTACTGCTGAGAAAGAGGTGGAAATAGACCCTCTTTCCTCTAGCACAAGGTTGAGAGGAAATTTTGGCCCTCACAAATTTATCCATACTGTTCAGAAGCTGGTTGGCCTCATGGATGCAGGAGTCCTGGCCAAGAGAGACAAGAGGATGGTTACAGAGGGCTCCAGGAGCAAAACAGAACAAAACCCCCATGCACAGCATTCTCCACAGTGCTTTTACAACTGGCTTGGCTCAAACTCCTAAGAGATAGATGCCCTGGCTGGCTGGCTGGACCAAGGAATTCCAGCTCCTGCACCTCTAGAGAGACAACATGACCAAGCAGCTTGTCTCAGAAGAAGTACATCCGTAACCCTACATCTTACAAAATTCCAATCTGCATCAGAGGCAGAAGTACAGCGAGCATGAAGCAGGACTGTGAACGCAGCTTCCAAAGACTCCTTTTCATCAACCAGATAAGGTTTTTTAGCGGAAAAATTTTCCTAATGATCGCTATTATTTTCTTGGATCTCCCCAAGATAGGTCACAGTCCAGATGCAGCACTTCTTTATCTGACAGACTACATTCCCCTAATCATAGACAAAGTAAGAGCACCACATTCCTACCACAGTGTCCAGTAGTGGTGGTCCATGTTTCTGTTCTACCTTGAAGTAGAATACAAGGTAAATGGACATCCCCAGAATGACTCAGAATTTTTCTTCAAGATACTGCTCTTTGTTGCACAAGCAATTCTTCAAGACTGTTTTTATCAGAGGAAAGAGCTGGCAACAACAGCTAGTTTTACACAGACATACTTGTATGCATCACCCCTAGGAGCACACTACAAAGAAAGGAAGCATTTCATATACCAAGGAATATCAAGAATCAGCTTCCATCAGAAAACCCCTCAGATCTCAAATCCTGTCTGACTCCGTACATGGCTCTTTCTTCAGCCCACATGGGCATCTTTTTCTGTCTCAAATCCCTTCAGCAGGACAAATTCTACATTGGCCCACATGGCTATCAGTCTTCTCTGCTTTACCTAAACCCTGGTTAGACTGGGATTAACATTGATTATTAATATGTGAAAGTAACAACTCTCAGGTATGGAGAGGAGGCACCTCTGGGATGAAGCACATGCTCAGCAAGCAGAGCTGCAAAGGGATGTTTTTTAATTTATGCTTGATGTACAAGCAGACCTGGCTTCTCAAGTAATTTGGGTGCTTTTGAAGGAGCCTTTACTCACACAGATTATTGGCAAAGAACTGCTTGTCGGAACATCAAATGTGCAGATGTCATAAACTGGTAGGTGCTAACCTGGTCTTTAAAATAAAGGAATTAATTTAGAAGAAAATAAACACTCAAGCTAAAATATAAAAGTGAGAACTTCAGTATTTGATATCTGGTGACAGACCTGGTGGCAGAAGTGCTCAGAAAGGCCACTAAAGACAGTAAAGTAAGTGGTGGAAGCAACTCTTCATATGAAATCCCTCAGAAAAGTCATCCCAACACTGCAGGGCATATGCTTAGCTGGCAAAATGCGAAATGAGGATTAGGAATGCAAAGAGACCAGCCTGCCTGCGAGGTTAGGTTTACATTGTTCCCCCACCTTTTCCCCTTGCCCCAGTCCTGGCCACTCCCTCGGGCTCTTCCTGTTGGTTCCTGTACCCCAACCCCGCCCTTGTACCGCCCCTGCAACCTGACAAAACCCCCCTGCACGCTGGCACGGGCTCTCTCCGCTTCTGGGGACCGCATGGACAAGATGCAACGATTAAACATCTTCTAACATCCCTATGGAGAGACCCTTCTTGCCTCCTTTGCCAATCACTGGGTTGCAGGGCTGACAGCTAGCAGGAGCAAGAGTGCGGGTCCATCCGGAATGGACTGCGGGGGGACGGAAGGGCTGCCTGCCCTAGGAAGCCCCGCTGCGCTCCCAGGGAAGGCTGCAGCTGATAAACTACACATAGCAATGCAACACCTGCCCCTCACTGCTTACAATGGAGATACACTCTCCAAGATAGTATTTCAAGAAAGGTGTCTCCAGAAAACACCTGGAAAACTTCAATCACATAAAAATTAGAGATTAATTCAAGAAGTAGCTCAGATGCTAATAATCATAAAAAAAGGAAATCTCATATTAAAACTGTTAACTTCCAGAGGACTAAAAGGGAATAAATGTTGCCCTATTTTTAAGAAAAATCCAGACTAATCTGGGAAACTATAGTCCTGCAAGCTTTAATTCTGTATCAACTAAATTAGTTGAGACAATAATTACAGAGAGTACTAAAAATCATCTAGCTAAATGTGATATGACTGATAAAAAGCCAACAGGGATTTTGAGGGGGGAAAAAACCATTCTCCACCAGTCCACTAAAATACTGTGAGCGTGTTAATAAAATGGCCAATAGAAAAGAGGCATTAGAAAAGAGGTATTTACTGGGACTCTCAAGTGGCTTTCAATAAATATCCTCACAAAGAGTGAAAGGAAAACTCAGCAATTACTGGAGATACAAGAACATCACTTACTCATTTTATCCCATTCCCAGCTCAGAAACCCAGCACTACAGACAGCAGCAATGGGAGACTCTCCAATTAGGACAAGGCTGCAACATTTAGTGCTGTTTTCACCACAGTTTCATTGCAACGTCCTCTGAGCATTTTTAGACCAGATGATCCTGCAGAAGCCTTGTCTATCCTAGGACCTGCATTCATTGCTGCTTCCAGGGAAGATGAACTAGCACTGGAAACACTGAGAAACGTGATGAAAAGGGAAAGAGGTCCAAGTAGCACACAGAAGGCAGAAGAAGCTCTCTACTACAAAAGGATTGACCTGCATCACTGTCAAAAACAAACAGCAGATTGTCCCATTACACTTGTTCTTACACCAAGGTTTAATTTTCCTGCTACTGATCTGGCAAAGGAGAGAACAGTGCAGTGACAAAAATTCCATGAGATGCAAAAGATATTATTCACCATCGTGGAAAAATAAGCCCTGCCAAGTCCCTACCAAAGACAGGTGAAAAATCAATACACCAGGAGATCTCATCCTCAGCATAGATGGCTGCAAGGTTACACATATTGGGAGGTGCAGTTCATCCTCCCCGCGCACACTGCTGGGCTCTCAATCAACTGGAACCATCCAACACTTGCATCACATTTTTGTGGACTGCTCAGCCTGCTCAATGCACAGCATGAGTCAGGAAAACCCAAAAAAGCTGTTTAACCGTGATAAAAAAGATTAAAATGTTTAAAATATCAAAACACTATTGTATAAATTGAATGCACAACCCCACCCTGGATTCTAGACATCCCATCACAAAAAAAGAGGGAGATAAATAAAAAAGGACAGAGAAAGACAGAGGAAATATGACCATGTCATACAAAAGAGTCTATTTAAAAAGAGATTTGAAATGTTTGGAGACTGTTTAGATTACAGAGAGTTGATGCATAAGAGAGAAAAGTTTGATAAAATAACGAAAGAAAAAAAAAAAGCTCCCATTCCTATTTCCAACTCTCATAAACCCACAAATAATGGGGCATTCCACAAAACAACAACCGTTTTTAAGTTGGTTTTTTTTTACATCCCATTTTGCACAATACAACATTAACCAGTGGCACTCACTGTCAGAGGATAGAGAAACCAAGAGCTTAATGGAATTCAGAAAGGCTTTAGATATTTATGATAAAACAACCATACCTGATTTTATATGGAGCTTTTCATCTCTAAAAGTGCTTTTACAAAGCTCTTTACAAAACTCAAGATTGCTATTCCCCATTTTACAGACTCATAAGAACATTACAGGTAATAAAATGTCTACAGGGCTTTAAACACTATTGCTCAAGGCATCAAGACAAAAATTACCCTATTGTCTGGCCACAATGAGAAA
The DNA here is from genome assembly GCA_013397865.1 of Struthidea cinerea. Taxonomy (NCBI): domain Eukaryota; kingdom Metazoa; phylum Chordata; class Aves; order Passeriformes; family Corcoracidae; genus Struthidea; species Struthidea cinerea. The sequence goes on from VZTI01005483.1 coordinate 2,997,015, forward strand.
ATGCAAACAGGGTGCATTATTGAAATCTTCAAAGAACCTATTTGGTGTATCCAGCTCCCAAATTCCAGCTAAATCTTCTGCTGAGGTCAACCTGTTTCCAAGGGTCTTCCATATTCACTAAATTACCTGCCATTCAAAGGAGTTGTGACATTGGTGATGAACTCTTGCTTTCTTTCCACAGAACAACAGAACTGCTGCTTAAGGTCTTTCATATTAAGCCTTTGGGAGGCTGGGAAGAAACTTCTGTGTGGCAGGCACACAGCAGGTGGGAGCATCCCAAGGATATATGCTGCCAGCCATCCTGGACAAGAACACTCTTCCAGAAATGCCTGCAGCAGGAGACTGGACTGGAATAGCCAGGCTGTCCTTTGGACTCCCTACAGAGGGAAAAGAGGATGTCATCACCTCTGTGGTGGGTATCCCCAAAACACAGTAAGTTGGGTAGGGAGAAAAGACATGTCAGAGAATATAGGAAAGGAATCTGGTCATAGTCCTTTTCTCTTCCACCCCTGATGATGACAGAGCCATATGCACAGGACTAGTAAAACTGCAGAAAGAGCTTTAGATGACCCAGGACAGCACAAACCAGAGAGAAATGAAAAGATGTCCACCTCAAGTTAACACAGTGAGAAACTGAAATCAGTGGCCATGCCAAAAGACGTTTAGGGAGGATACGGCTACTGGTGATGTGAATAGGGTACTTGGGTGCTTTAAGAACAGCAATACAAAATGTAGAACCCATTTCAGTGACAGTGTAGCTCTATCTAAGGGGCTGTTACCTCCTCTTTCAACTAATCAGAATAAGCATATAGTAAATATAAACTACTACAGCCTTCACTAACACTAGCAGCCTGGTAATCAAACTGACTGGCAGCAAGGATGCTGCAGAAAGACACACAACTCTAAATGGAATAGTTATTGCCTGCTTTTTGTATTATCTTTCCTACTTACCTTTTACAAAAGCTCATTCCTAGGCACACTAGATATTTCCCATTCAAAGCTTCCTTATACCAATACTAACTGATCATACTGCCAATGATGGATAGATCCATGCCTTTGGAATTGGAATAAGTCCTGATGCAATGTACCTCACTACCTAATAATTTGTTATTTGTGTAAGTTATGTATAACTTAATAAGATCCTTCAGAAATTCTGGCTCAACAGCTGGTTGACAGTGGGACAGAAAGGAAGTGAGAAAGAGAACTTTATGGCTTGGAAAGGATTAAGGATGGAGGTGATCCCCCAGACTAAAGTGACAACTTCTCAGCTTCTCAGTTTCACAGACACAGAAAACAAGGAGTCACACAACTAGAAGGATGGCCAGTAAACTCTGTACTAATTGGAATATAGACACTAGGCCTGCATCAGACAGCTGAAATCTGGTGTTGGTGCTATGGCCTTGTATCAGCAATGCTGCAGGTAGCTGAAATTAAAGCAAACACATTTCATGATTCGTGCAAAACTTCCCTGGAGATCACAACGGACTTTTCCAAACCTAGGCCAACACATTTTACGCTGAACAGATAAGCAAGCTCACACACTCGAGCCATCAGGACTCTGAATTTCCACATACAAGTGCACACAGATGCTGACATCCCACCTGTGCCACACATATTCCCAAGTCTTCCAGCTAAAACCCCTATTCAAAACTTGGTTCATATAGGTGACTAAAGGCTGGCCTAGCAACAAACCACTAGTGTCAGATGCCACTTGGTTCAGGAAACATTTTTACACTAGGCTGAGGTCCACCTCTTTGGCCGGTCACTCCCCAAGGTGCTCTGGAGAGGAGGATACAGCGTTTCTCAACTGCAGGGCAGAGCACCAGCAGTCACCTTGCTGAACCCTGCCCTTGCTGGCCAGTGCATGCACAACCAGCACTGATCGCCTGCTTGTGTTGCCAGCTTCATTTTACTCCAAGCTCGGTCATTTGTGCTCTGATTATCTCTCATTACTGACGACCTTGCTGTAATGAGTTTTAATCTGCTCGTATTAATTAGAAACATTTTCATTAGCCAGCTCAATTTTAGGTAAATAGCTAATAGAAGCAACTGAGCTGCAATTAGTTATCTGTGGGGCAGTTCGGGATAAAAATCAGAAGAGAGCAGCTGTTTCCCCTCTAGACACCTCTATGATACAATGTACTGTTCTGTGTAAGCCTCCTGAGCCAGGAAAACAAGGAGCACAGGGAAGGGCTGGTCAGAGACAAAGAGAAAATAACACGCTAAAATAACTGGGCTGTAGAACTTCTGTGCCTATAGCAGGAATCCGAGAGTCAAGCTGAGTTCCCTACACCCAGACTTTACCTCTGATGAACAAGGTTCTGCTCTTGAGGCTGTTTTACCCTGTGACTGTTCAAGAGGTCCTTCACACAGGCTCTCTTGTGGGGCACGTCATTATCGTGAATGGTTACTTACACGTGAGGATCAGATCAGATCAGATTTGCCCAAGACAGAAGGATCAGATCCATGTATACACAGACATTTAGTACTTGCAAAGGCAGCAGGTTCATAAAAGTGCATTCAGTGCCTTGTTGTCCTGATAGTTGGTATACAAGTAGATCTGTCCTGTGCTTCATTGCAGAGAACCCAAGGAGGATAGAAAGTAATTCAACAGCATGTCTGCAGAAGGCACAGAGACATTTACAGAAGCCACAATGAAATGAGGCACATGTCTTGATCCACTGATCACAGAGCCTGCAGCTCCAGTTACGGAGGCAGGTGAAAGGTGAAAGGTGAAATTTGACACAGCATCTCTAAAAATCTGGCTAACAAAATTAATTCAGTTCGGCTTGGATCAAACCACATCGGATGCCAGTGAAAACAAGCTGAGTACTGTAAAGACACCATCTTATTTAGCATTGTATTTAGCTGTGGTGGGGGGCTCTCACCCTCTCATCAGTCCTGCTAAGCCCTGTTTCATTTGGTATTTTCAGTTGCTGTAAGCAACAGTATCAACCCAGATGTGTATTACACGCAGGACTGTTCCCTAAACAGGAGCTGCTGACACGCCCTGCAGAAACTGCATACTATTGACAGAATAGCAAGTGCAGTAAAAATGACCTGAAAAGAGAACACTCCCCAGACAGCTATTTCCATGTAAGAAGACCGTGGAAAGGCAGTAGGCATGGGAAATGAGGTCTGGTCTTGGGCCATGAGGAGGGTGGGGGGAAGAACTCAAACAAGGCCACAGTAGGAATTAGCTGTCCCAGAAGCTCATACAGATTTGGCTACATTTTCAAAGCTAAATGAAGAATCCTAGCAGCAGGAATGAAGCTGGAGATCTGACAGCCTCTTCCTTAGTTCTCGCACTCCATCCTGCAATAAAATGGAGCTGGAAAAGCCATGCACTCCATAGGAAGCCCCAACATGCAGAAGACAGACTGAAAGGCACACTGAAAGGTGAGTTTTATGAGGATGGATGGCCCAAGCACCACAGAGAAAGCTCAGCTAAGTCTCATCTAGTTCAGCAGATGAGGGTCCAGACAGGGTAGCTTCACAGTCTGCTCTCCTACTGTGGATGTGCAGAAAACTAGGAAGCACACAGGCAGCCGTTGCAGCTGGAGGGGAGAAATCGTCACATCCACTTCGTCAATGCTGAAGAATCTGGGCTGGCATTTTTCTCTTCCCAACAGTCGAATCCCACCCTACCAGCTGCACGTCACAGCTGACCTCCAGTCAGGACCCATCTGAGTCAACGTCAGGCGATTAAATTGTGCAACAGCAGCTTCTCCTCCTTGTACAGATGTAACTTCTCTCCTGGCAGGTCACTGCAACAGCCAGGGGAGCAGAGCAAGCCAGCTCCCTCTCTTACAGCCATGCAGACAGACACCAGCATTCAGCTGGGTCACAGACTCCAGAAAGAAGGGTTCCTGTTGCAGTGTCTCTAAAGAGAGTACAGCCCATTACCAAACGGACAGAGGCAGATTCCTTACCCCTTCTTTAATCTGAGAAGCTCTGACCTTTAAAGTACAGACCTCTTCCCACAGGAACAGGATGCCTGAAGAGGAAAGAGACAGTAACACATGAAATACCTAGAAGTGATTAAATTGGATTGACGAGGAAGTCAGGAAAGATAACAACCATGGGATTACGCTGTCAATTCCAAAAAACTGCAGTGACTGTCATAGCACCACATCCAGCAGAGAGAGTGGCTGCAGTGCCAATAAGTCATCACCAATGGCAAAGTGCAGTTCTGTGTTTAAAAAAGTGCCTGTGTCAAAAAAAAAAAAAACCAAAAAAAACCCAAGGAATGTCCCTTTGTTACTCAGAAGGTCTGCTCCCTTCTGGATATCCGTCAGAGTTGCTGACTTCAGTGAAAAAAATGTATATATAAATAACTCCATTTTTTTCATCTAGTTGACACCACACAGCTCTACACCAAGAAAGGCAGCTGGTGTCTATTAGCATCCCATAAATGTCACCAGTATGGGAGACTGAGAAGGTGTCTCTTCTGACTCACACACAATAGACTTGTTAAACTGCAATTAGAAGGTCCAACACTTCCTTGCAGCCACTCCTGTGCTTTCTCACTGAAAACAAGAGGTTTCTGCAGGTGTCAGTGGAAGCAGAATTTGGAAAAAACTGGCTTATGTGTGTGCCAGCGAAGGTAGCATTTGGTCTACTGAATCCTTATGGCTGCTAGGAACACAAGGAAGAGAGAGAACCTATAGCGGCTATGAGAGTGACACTTTACAAGAGCATGAGATAGCAATTTAATGAAGTAAAACATGAATATCTGACATGGCACCAAACTGAGATGAACAAAAGGAGAGCCCAGGTGAGGCCACATGTTATCCAGAGTAGACTACTTTTGTTCCCACAATAAGCAGAAGGAATTACCTCCAGCAGTACCCGAGGCAATTGCCTTTACTGCAGCTGGTATCACAACAGACAATATTGTACATGCCTCCCCTGCACTTGGCTGTGGCTCACCAGGGTTGTGAAGGGAATAAAACTAAGATCATCTTTATATACAATTACATATTCAATATTTCTCCATCAACAGGCTAGTCAAAGATAGCTAATGTCTAACCTTGGCTAGAAGGCAAATAGTGAACTCAAGACAAAAGGTATTGGTGCAAAACCTGACAGAACAATAATACTGACAAAGATCCTCCAAAGAATCAGATTTTGCTGGCCAAGTAAAATCACTGTATATGTTCCCAAAGACATTTGCACGGCAAAAAAAAAGGACCATAAGGAATTTGCACAACACAAGATGGACATGAAGCAAAGGAATTAAAGCACATGCTAGTAATCCAAAATTAATACTATCTATGACTTCTAGCCTCAAATATTTAATATTAAAGCATTTACATACTCCACACAGAGATCCCATAAAAAAGAATGAAGTTACAGTAAAACTGGGAGTTGATGTCAGCAGGCAGGAGAAGATAGAAAATGACATAAACATGGTCTTGATTCAGTCTCTGGAAAAGAATGGAGCTTCCCTGTTCTCTCATTAAGGAGATCATGGCATGAATGGGGGCTATGCACTGATTACCTCTGAAGATTTGCTCCTTTTCTAGATAGAGTGCTTCAGGGACAAACACTCGGCTGGAGATGGTAAGAGGGGACTCAGACCCAACTACAGAGATCATTTGATCTGTAGTTGCCTGTAGTTTCCTGACAACTTGAGGGAGACATCAAGGCAAAGCTGAGAACATGAACACACCTCATTCAGGAGCTTCTTTAAATCTACATTATTTCTATTTTGAAGCCTATAATTGGCTCCCCCTTACTGGTTTGCTCATCAGCACCTGGCATTCACTAGCACCCCATAGTAGCCAGTCAGCCACGAGTTACATACCTAATTGCCTCTTTGAAAGCACAGTTACCAAGTCTACATGGATTGCTGTCCAGACTATTCATGCACTGCGTGAGCTTTTAAAAACAGCAGTGAGAAGTACAGGTATTTCAAAGTCCTCCTCCTCTGAGCATTGACAGAATGGTTCAGTCACAGGGAGGCAAGGTGCCTCAATCCCCTCTACTATGGGAAAGCAGACATGTTTGAGCCATATCGCACAGCTTCCAGAGAGCACCCCGTAAGAATAATTTGGAGCAGGTAGTCTGCAACTTCTAGGGGGACACAAACATACTGGCCACTTGGAACTCAACCAGCATATTAGTTTGGCCTCCCTGACACAGAAAACCCTTAGTGGCAATAAAGCAGCCCAGATAATGACTTTGTGTCTTGTTCTAAAATCCATAAAATTCACAAGTCCAGCATTCTTCACTTCAAGCCTTCATGATGCTGCTCAATCATGACCCAGATAGAAGATACTGGTCTAATGTCAACCATGAAGATCTCCCCTCCATATGGCAATGCCCAGACTCTAGCTCATTTTGGCACATAATGTTGGGAAACCGAAAGCTCAAGGAAAGCAAGCCTGGAAACCCATTCTATGCTCTAGTCCTAGTTTTTCAAATCCCCCATCTCTAAGAAAAAATCTGTTGGCTTACAGAGAAGCATGTGTTTCTAGCAGTTATATGGGAGCTGTCAGATTTTACTATTCAGTTGCCTGAAAGAAAAAAAAAGAAATCACCTCTGTTGGCCTATTAATCTGTCATAACGAGATTCTTCATAATTAGTTTGTCCCTAACAGTTGCTTTGTAATAGTAGCAAGAGAATATTTCAGGAATGGCAATTACCTCTGGTGTCAAAATGATGAGGAAAACAAATGTTCAACCATCAACAAAATGCAGTGCCTTTTCCACTCCCACCTGATGGTGGGTGACAGCATTGCACATCAGAATTACAGTGTGGTTAATTACCAGGCATGTTGCTATTGAGAATTCATTTCCCCTCTTGAGAAGACATTTGTTGAGCAATGCAGGTGGAAGGAGGGGCACCTGTCACTGGGATGCGATGTGGGTAAATGGCCTTACCAATACATTGCTTTTTCTTTAATTTACTACACATATGTCCAACAATTACAAGCAGCAAACACTGTTTGAAGGAACTTTCCTTTATTAGCTACACATACATCCCACCATTTCAAAGATTTTGCAAAAGGACACAGCTTGACCTCTTTATTGTTACTTTATTTAAATTATGATCCTTCAAATGAAATTCATGTCTGCATTAGTCACTTCACTTTATACATACTAACAAGAAATATAGTGTGTTGCTAGGCTGTTTGTAAACGGAAGAGTTCCTTGGGCAGTGAGCTCATTGGATTTCAGCATGTTGTGGAACCTGACATCTGACTGTCTCTGGAGTGAGATTTACAGGAATGAAACTAAGGCACACACAATGTAAAGCTTGTCATCTCAGATGGGGACCAAGCTGTGCCAGAGCTGGGAATCCTACTCCAGAGAGGGACTGGGAAGGGGAAACCTGCTGGTCTGGCTGCCATTGACACAAGTGTGCAAAGCTGCAGCCAGCAGCTGTCCTCTCTAGGTTTGGCAATGTATCCTCCCAGCACCTGGGTCTCAGTCCTCAGACAATTCAGATTGTGGCAAATCTTTCTCACATGAGTTACCAAGAAATGTGAGGCCAGGTGGGGTAAGCCTGCATCCAGTCAGCCAGCAGCACAGGGGCCAGGGAGGTAGCAGCCCGGGCTGAGACATCAGTGGGCAGAGGTAAGGGCAGAGATGGAGCAGGCAGGAAGCTGATTCAGGCCTGGTATGGGATGGCAGTACAAGTGAACAGAGAGCTCAGCTGTACAGGGCCAGTGTGGGAAGCTGCATGTGTTCAGATGGGGATACACCAGGAGAGATGCATGCGTGAAGCTGTTTCTGCATGCATTCTGCTGAGTACTTAACCAGATTACCGAACACTTGCTACCCTAAAATAAAAACACAGGTTTGAAAGAATCAAACACCACTTCTGGTACAGATTCAGTCCACTGTGGGAAGAGTGGAAGTTAAGGAAAGTTGCAGAGGATATACCCTGCCAGTCAGGGCGGCAGGAGCTGGTATTGCTCTTGGGAGCCCCTCACATGCATCAGATTGCAGTCACCTCTTGTCTTCAAGCACACAGTCCTGAACTAGCACCAGCTCAGAGTGAGGAAAGTGCAGTTCCAGCTAACAGCCTTGATGTTTCTCAAATCTCCATCAGAGAGATGATCTCATCTCCTCATCAGGAGCCATCATTCCAATTTAACATTCCCCAGTCAAGGATCAGCACTCTGTATGTTGGCACAGAGTAACTCCCAATTCAGACTGACACAGCAAAACCTCAGCTTACTGCAAGAAATAGAAGCAGGGAAGTTGTCCTGGAGAGGAAGAAGAGAGACAGAGCAGGTGATACCAGGGCATTGCAGAGATGAAACAGCACCTACCAGACTCCGGAAATGCCCAGCTGTGCTGCCTGACTGTGAATGCAAAGGAAAGGGCCTGAGGGAGAAAAGCGTATCTTCCCTACTTCACACACCCGTCCTACGATAAACAAAGCCTGCTGCCCTTCAACAGTTCTGTAAAAAAACAACTTGTGTTCAGAAAAGCTCTACAATAACAAACAGGCTGCACAGTTACAGAGTTCACAGGCAACTCAAATGAGTACATTTTCAAACAAAGACTGCACAGGCAGTAAAGACATTTTAAAACATGGGGGCTTTTGAAAAGCAATTCTGCTAGTGACCTTTTCAGTGAATTTACCTCTAAATTCAGGAAAACTAGCAACATAGTAAATGCATCCAGGCTTGGCAAAAGGCATTTCATAAAATACTGGACAGGTTCATACATGTGCGAGCTCACATGCAAATTCCTTTTTAAAGTGGAGCTCAGAACAGAATGGAGGCTTTATAAAGATGACCCTTGTTTATCTGCTGGCTGTGGCCCTCTTCCATGTCACATTGGCTCAGTACACTGACAAGAACAAGTTGTTACTGGTGTCAGACCTGCCAAAATGATGCTACTGCAGAGGAAGGAGCAGCAAGCTGCTCTGAATGGTGCACCATCAGCAGAACTTGCAGCCACTGAGACAGGACTCTCAAGCCAAAAAAGATACGAGTAAACAAAAAACCCAGTAAAAATAAAGACACCCCAAGCCAGTTCTATAGGACCAAAAGTAGGCATAATTAGTGTGGCAGTGAATGTGACTACCATCTTGGATTGACTCTTCCAAAGCCATCTTTGAACCTCTGACTCGGTTCAAAAGTGGCTGCTTCACTATAAGCACTCCCACCTGAACAAATTGGCACGTGTCTAAGGCAAACAGATGAGTCTGCCCAGATGTACAAAAATGCACATTTCTAGGCAGGGCACCTGAACATTCTAGTAAATAAAGCAAGGGATAGCTTTAAAACCTGACATTGAACAATACTTTTTGGTTTATTCCTAGAACTAAATCATCAACTACTCCAGTTCAAGAGAAACTTAGCTTCCTTTTTTCCTAGTCCACAGGACTTCCTCAGGCCTCACAGAGTCCTGCCTGGCCCTGGGGCACCAGATAGAAGAATACAGCAGTTCCTTTCAGAGACACCTTTCCCTCAAGTATGCAAACAGTGTAGCCCCCACATACGTTTAAAGGATTTGCCTGGAACCCACTAAGATGCCTCCCACATTGCAAACAAGTCCAGAGGAGTGTATGCAAGACACCACCCACCACCCAGCAATTCCCTCACCACTGACTTAACTGACTAAATGAAGACACTTGTTTGACAGGTCAGGTAATTGTGAGCTGCCTTCCAGCACATTCTTTTATCAGATCCACTTTGGGGAGAATGTGAGAAGGTCACTGGTTTAGCAGAGCAAATCTACAATATTCAGTCCTGTTCTGAAATTCCAGCCTGGCCTGATACATGAAATATCCTCTGCATGCCACCGATTCTCTTCATCCCTGGTTTTACATCTAATTTGTACTCCTAATTTGGAGTCTTTCAAGATAGTGTTTCACTGCAAGCTAACTACAAGAACCTTAGAAAAAGGAATAGAATCCACAATATGGGTCTTGCCAAGGACTCATAGGGCAAACAAAACAACACTTCAGAAGTCCACTTTGACATTGCAACTATATGTCTCTATCCCCAAACGAAACTGTTAGGTTATCCATTTTTCCTAGTCTCAGATAATATTATTGTACTCTCAAGACAGCTGTCTTCCAGTTCTTAAAATAGGTTAAGTACTGGCAACCTGTCAGCTCTACTGATTTTACAGGAGGCCTCCAACAACCATATGGGACATTCCCTTAAAAGCTGGACTCAATGATCCTTGTGGGTCCCCTTCCAACTCAGAATATTCTGTGATTCTGTGTTCTGTGAACCATATAAACTGGTCAGTAGTTCATGGCTACACAGTCCTTCATTAAGAAAACATCCCTAATCAGGGCCTGATCCAATGTCAACGGGATCAGCGTTAAGTCACTTACAGTGGCATCCTACGTAATTTCTGCTTTTTGTCTCCATCCCTCTTTACACAGACCTTCAGCCTCTGAAAAATTCCATGTTTGCATCTATTTGCACCACTCACATCTAGGGTGGAAATCTAGGCAAATCAACCATGACCATGAGCTCTTCAGAGAAGATACCATCTCTTGCCATACCTCTTGACTTTGCACTGCTTAGCATTCATTTCACACTAGGACTCAAGGCATAGTCCAAACACTAAATAAAGCATGATTATTTCTCCACTTCTCATTGGTTCCTTTTATAATGTTTCTTAAGATGCAAGCTCCTTGCAGCCTGCATCCTCCCAGGGCTTCCTAATGGTTTCCTCACTCTACCAGATGAGATGTTCTTCGGATACTACTCTGGCTTCTATGTACCTCTCCAGCAGCTCTAAGGAAGCAATGTGATGAGGTCCTCAGGGACTCAAATGAAAAGGGATAGCCCCACCTGGAGGAGAGACAGCCAAATGCTCCCCAGGCACACTGTGTCACTCCTGCAGGGAAGCTGAGAGAGACACTCAGGGAAGCTGAGAGCCTGACAACCCACACTGATGCTCCTGGAGCAAAGCACTTCAGTGACAAGTGTGCACAGCCAGGAAGAAAGATGCAATAAACGAGGCACTGCCTCCTTCTCCTCACTTATCTCCTTCTTTCTCCTTCAAAAGTGTCACAGTAGATGGTCCATTTCTCTGTATAAATCACCGCAGATGACTGAAGAACATCTAGTTTCAGAGGCACAGATCCCCCAAAAAATGGACCTTCCTAAGCTACAAAATGAAAACCTAGAGATGCTATGGCCGGAGCATTCAGCTGACACCACTCCAGAAAGCACAAGGAGGAAAAGGAAGTGTCTTACAATTGTAAGATTTCTTTTACAGCTCGTTATGTGATTTCATGCTTTATGTGTTGGCAGGAAGTTTGCTAGACAGCAGTGCTCAAATGTAGAGTCATCAAGCCACCACCTGGCCCTGACAGTAGCTTTTTTAGACTGCATTAGTGTCGACCATGCCTTTTAGATGAAGAGATATCCTGGGGAGCACATAATAGGGCAACCAAACATGATCAGCTCAAGGACTGTGGATGGGCTCTGAAGCTCTTCACCTATTACTGGTTCCCCTTTAGTTTGGTAACAGAAAGTCACTGCCACCTAATGGTTATTTCGTGTCTCATAGGGAAGTTCATTTGCTTCTCACCTCAGTTCACCAGAGGCTGAAGCAGACCCACCACTGCACACACTGGCTGTGGTGTAGAACAGCCCACAGTCTCCATTCACAGTTGCCTTTTTGAAGGAATGCCATGGAGAGTTCCCGAGGACTTCTCTCTGCAGATGCAGTCCACTGTTTTAGGACATCACTTAGTGTTTAAGGCACACGGTGTTACTGAATCACAAGGGAAGTCCAAAGACACAGGCTATTTCATAGGTCTGAACTATCCAGAAACTGTAGATTATTTCTGAAAACACACACACATGTACATTCATTCCTGTTCTTTCCAAGATCCTTTCAGTTGGGCAACTTCACTGTGAGACAAAACTCATTTTGAAAACACCCACTCCACTGTGAAAAGCAAACATAGCAAAGCCAGGAAGAGCCTCCGAGGAGCAAGAAATCGTATTCTGTATAATGATGGCACAAGGTTACACTTTCCAAATATTTGCCCAGGTACTGACAGCCCAATAACCATAAGTCTGAATGAGGAGAACATCCTCATTCTGCTCTCAAAAGAAGATTTAATTAACCTCCCCAAATGGCTTTTCCCTGACAAAGCAATTTCATAGCCAACAAAGTTAATTCAAGAATGGATTCCCACTGTCTTCTGAGATACCTTGACCACAGATCCTTTTTCTCCTTGCAGTCTCCTCTTCATTACAAAAAAACCCAAAACTCACAGCAGTAACCTTTTGTCTTACAGAGGAAAACAACAAAAAGCTGTCCTGCTCAAGATTTTCAACTATGGCCACTTGTGCCAAAATCTGCAAGACAACTGACCCATTGCAATCCTCTTACTACACTGACAACTCAGAATTCCATTGATACCAGCCCTTAAACAAACTGCATGCCGTGACACACCTCCTGACTGACAGCAGGATCAACAGAAATTGATGCCAGCAATGTAGGAAGTGTCAGCCAAGACATCCAGGTGCTACACTGAGAGGAACACCACTGGAAATGTCACATGGTAGGCTGCCTTGATACTGAGGAGACAAACACTGCGAAGGGCCAACATTCAAGGAGGCAGAATAATGTCAGAGAAATGTAGCCTCCTACAGAATAAAATTGTTTTGAAAACAAAAGGTAAGGAATGGCACCGAGCAGGCTGCCCCCCTTCCTCTGGCCCAGTGCAAGCAGGAGCAGAAATGAAAAGAAATGCCCAAGCTTATATGTGCAGAGATGTCCAAAATCATTTAATAAAAGAGACATGAAGTGAAAGAAAGGTCATAACTCCCCTAATGCTCCTGACAGTAGACCTACAGACATAGGATGTCTTGGAGCCAACCATGGCTACCGCTGGCCTTGACATCAGTACACTGGCATTACACTGGCATCGTATGCAGGAAAAGGGCCCACTTACCAGGAAAGGACCCCTAACTCAGGAGAAAGATCGAGTTTCCAATGTGGTCGAGCCACCTGTGGTAAGATGAAGCAACCACTGGGAAGGACATAAAGCCTGAGCACATAAGAAGGTTAATCTCTGCTACAGGCAGGGGCAGGAATGAAAAGTGGTTGTTGCTGAGGAACAGCTATGGGTACCATCTGGAAAGTAGATTCTCGTATCTCCTAGCTGACAGGAGATCCAGGGAGAGGCAGACTAACCTCAGGACACACAGTGAATTACAATCTACTGCTTGCTGCCTCATGGAAAGTAGTAAAACACCCCCAATCTGCTGGCCATAAAAAAGTGCTGAGAACTGAGGGGCTTAGATTATTAGCATCAAAAGTGGTCCACAAGGGACAGAAATATATAGTACAATTGAAGATAATTCCTTGGAGCTAAGCAGGAACCTGACTAAAAGTCCCTGGGGAACCCATTTCCTTCTTAATCTGCTTTGCATTTAATTGTTTCCTAATGATTCTGTCCCTGTTTGGCCTCAGTAGGCTCAGGGACTGGTGCTGCCACTGAAGCTTCCCATCTCTCATGCAAGGCCATGGGTAATTTAGAGACTCCAGTTTAATGTTTCACTGGGAATCCACGGAGATCAAGTTAAGCATTATTCGCACTGGAGTAGCATCACCAGTATGCTCTGTCCAGGAGGAGATCCACAGAGAAAAGTGTTTTTCCACTCTGAGCAGCAAGCACCTCACAGACGTATGTGCAGCTGCACCCCCACACTGGAGAGAGGCACAACAACTGCATTCAGACCTTTTGGCACTACCAGCATGGTCTCACATCATGGTCCCAAATCTCACACACTCTCTCACACACACATGAAGATACACCCTGCCTCACAGAATCTCTCTTCTAGGCACAGTACCAAAATTGCATCTGGAAATCAGCAGCCAATTTATACACACGCTTAAAAGAAAATTCCAAACTCTCAATATATGAAGAGGAGGTTAAGATAGCCTCACTAGAAGGACAGAAACAGAGTATGATGAAGGGCTGAGAGTACCAGAGATCTATCCAGGGCAGAAGCTAGTAGAAGCAACATCTGGCTAAGTATCATCAAAACACAACACTTATTTGGGAGGGGCATTCACATCCTCTTGGCCCCATCCAGTGACTAATCTTAAGTACCAACTCCAATGGGGGAACTTCTTACGAGTCATTCTGAGCTAGCACAACACCAACAAAATCAGCCGCCACAGAGAGTTAAAAGAGCTGCAAGGTGGTAAAGACTTGGTTGCCATCCATTTAACACTGCACTGAGATAAACAGTTTGGTGTGCAATTGCCCAGGTCCAAAGTATCTCCCATGCCAAACTGATGCTTCACTGGCACAACCTCTACAGGGATGTTGCTGAGGAACCCATAAGTGGTGTTCCTGCCAGGCTCAGTGGTGGCACTCCGTAACACCTGTCAACAGCAGGACAGGCTTCCACTGGTCAACAAGATTCACCAACTCATGCTACGCCTGTGCCGACTTCCTCCTACCTCCCAGCTCATGCCCCTCTATTCAGCCAAAGGCTAGTGCTGGCCATGCTGGCATGCTGTGCTTGCCACTGGCTCTGCCCCACGCAGGGGCTGACTCGGCTAGTCTTGGCTGCCAAGCAGGGAGGCCACAGCTCTGTGCAATGCTAGTAAACAGGGCCCTTTCTGGCTGCTTGGGGCATGGATTGACAAATCATCAAAACCTGCATGACAGAGGTTAATGAAACCATGGAGATACATGGCAAAAGGTGAGGAATTTGCAACAGCTGCTGCAAATTCTGCCAAGCAATAAGCTGTCCACAGCACTGACAACTCCACAACTCGGGTGTCGCTCAAGGAAGCTACAGGCAGCCCTTCTGCAAACCAGATTTCAAAGGTACAGGGCAGAGACATGGGCAGATGGACAGTGAAGCTCCAGACTCCAACACACCTATCTCCAGTTTATGCCAGGGCATCCGTGCCACTCACCTGGGATGGGGAGCTACATCAGAACAGCTTAGCATCTTTAAACAGGAGAGGATGAGAACAAGCCTAAGGAAGCCATTCTGCAAACCATTCCAAATACACTAAGACCATCCTGATGATGTGGATTTTCTGCCAGAGTAATACCAAAGCATGCTGGAGTCCAATGTCACTGATTTCTACCTTACTCAAGGCTGTTTCCAGCCTTACATTCCCTCCAGTCTAAGAATCCCTGGAGAGCACCACTCCATGCATTATAACCCCATCAGTGGCCTAAATCCTACATGCACCAGGAAGGAAAATGAGGCTAAAGACCTTACTTCAAACATACTATGCAGACTGGCCTAATTTGGCACAAGCTGTACTTCCCACTCCAAAGAGGCCTTGAACTAGAATAGCAGAGAAACCCTGGCTAACATACATCACAAGCAATCAACTAAAACCACACTGGTTTTATATAGCTCAATGAACTATAGGGCTATAGGCTGGAATGAAAGGTGCAGCACAAGACTTGAGAGGAGCAGTGGAGGTGCTTGTCTTCCTTCTCACTAGAAATGCTTTTGCTATTATTGTTAATAACTGGTATCAAAACACAACAGTGTTTTGCAATGAGATATACACTTCTTTGCACAATTCTCACTTCCTCAGAGATCTGCAAGTCTGATTCATCCCTATTATTTCCTTTTTACCACACTCTGTTTACTTACATCACAGCCTTCATGTTATGGCCATTATCAAACAATAAGCAGAATAAGAAAGCACTGCCAGGCCACTCTCAGCAGCTGACCTCCACACAACCAGTCTGGGCAGCAGAGATCTGGTAGCAGAGCCCAAATACATACACCAAGGACTTGAGTCTCTACTGGACTTAAGTGAGCACTGGATGCATATGGCTACTTTTGACAAAGGACCGGACTTCCTCCACTGGGCAATGCAAGTCCTGCAAGATGCTTATCTAATATGGGGCTGTTATCTAATATTGCTGTTAACAGTCTGATAGAAAACATATCGAATTACTAAGCTGACAGCATTACAGCAATGGTTTTGGCAACACACCTGTGCCCTGCAGTTTCCAAGGAATGCAGTTCAGTGCTATTACCTACCTGTGATTTGAGGAATTCATACTCCTCTGATCCATATGGGACACTCCGAAGAGAGGTGAGGTAGTCATAGGTGATAACTGCCGTCTGCAAATGAAACCAAAAATGCTGAGCAAGCTCTGCAGTTATCAAAACAATAAGACTTCTGTTACAGAGAATGTATGTACCTTAGGCTTCCAAGTTGAGGCTCCACAGTGAAGCCTATGGCAACAAACTCATTAATAAATTAAATGAAAATATTTTCATTTCAATGAACACTTATAAAAAGAAGTGCAGGGGCCTGATTGATATGTAGCTATTAAAAATAAGCAACACTTGGCACTCCTATACCATCTTCTATTTGAGACGCTCAAAGCATTTTCCTAATCTCTGTACAGCACCTTGCGTAGCAGACTCCCATCTTCGGCCAGCCATCTGGGGCTTCCACAATAGGGTCTGCTGCTAGTAACAGAGGCCATCCAGACTTCGTTTGCATCCCATACTTCATCTTCACACCTCCAAACTGCCTAACTTGCTTGCTCTGGGTAGAAGCTCAGCAGGGAACAGAGTGACTGAAGGCAAACTCATAGATTACCACAACCAGCAGTACTTTTGGGGATATTCAACTGCACAAAGGACTATGGGGCCAAAGGGTAAAATACCAATTACGAAACCAGGATATGGGATCCAGCCAAAGCCTGTTAGTTAGACATTGCCATGGACAATGGAATTATATTCTTAAGTGCCTTAATGATTTCTGAAAATAGATCTAGGGTATTTCACAATTCCTATCACTAAAGTTCCCCTCTTTCCACAGTCAGAACATCAGTGAATGGAAGAGAATCATACAGGTCATGTTTGGAGGGAGAGAAGGGGATATACACCTAGCGGAGCCTGTCCACTAACATGCCATTTGAACTTCAAGATCATTGCCATGAAGAACCATTTGTGTAACTTCCATCAAAGTCAGTTTTCCTAAAATCTCCCTACTGAAGGGAGTATCTGGCACAGGATACTAGCCCCACCTTTCACCCAGGAAGGGCACAAAGTACATATCATGAAAACCAGGGAGGCAAGGGAATCAAACCTGGTTTGAGACAAAGGCAGCAGAGCTGACAAGAGGGAAAGACTCAAAAGCTCAGAAATACATCCAAGAGTGGACCAAGGTGGGAATCAGTAACACAGTCCCTCCTTGTGGAGGTTAGGTTTCTCATGTTTCCTGTTTTTCAAATTGTAAACTGAGCACAGTAATTTTTTTTTTCTGGCTTTTCAGGCTTTCTTGCCCCTGATGAACTCAGGAGCTGCACAGCTACAGAGACCATTCAGAAGAAAAATCTTTCAAAGCATCTTCACAACCTCAAAGAACAACTTTGAAGTGAAGAGTAGTTCAAATCAGTCTTGCATGAGGGCTTGAGTCGGTTCTTATTTTATCTCTGGTCCACAAGGGTAATTATCACCTCCAACTCAAAAAGAAGCAGCTAACAGATTGGCCTGTATTACAGAGGAAGAGGGAATTAATTAAGCGGTTGCTAATTACACTGTAATCTTAAACACTAAATTAATATTATGATGATCCTGATAGGCAACTCTGACATTGCCAAATCCCTCCCAGTGTCTAGCTACTGCACAGAATGTTCCTTCCACATAACCAAAACAACTGGTATACTCTCAAAAGAATATGGCAAATGCACAAAGCCTCTGCCAGGTTTCTAATTTTACCAGAATACAGAAACTCTCTGCAGCGTGAAGCTGCCCATGCCACTGACTTAGTTCTCATCCAAGACTAGTGCTGTGATTCATGTTACAGTGTGAGATTGAAGCTTGGAATTATAAAAAGATACACAAAATCAACCAGTCCCTCCCTTCACAAATGCCAGATTACTTTCACTGAGCTTGCATCCTGTCCAGTGTTAAATGTCCCACTTGGTATCAATGAAATCGCAACACTGTACACTCTTCCACTGTTCCTAAACCTATCCTCAGATCTTACCAAGTCATGGCACAATGTTCCCCCTGAATAGCTGTCTACCCATATATAAGCAAGAGCCAGTTCCTTAAACAGAGGCTTAAAAAGAAATTTTCTGCTAGTGAGCTTCATCAGGTTTCTTACAGAGAAAGAACTACTGAACCTACATGCTTAAAATACAACCAGACTCAAATCTCTCTAATCAAACTCAGATTGAATCTGTCCAGAGTCTCATAGTTGTACATCAGGTTCCTTGATCCTCATGTGTTCTTTTCTCCAGGCTTCTCTTTTGTTTTGTTTGCCCCACCGTAACTTGTCTTAAATTTTTGTGTCTGCTGTTGCTGAACTATAAGCTCTTAAGAATTGCAGTCTCTTCATTACAGTCTGAATTTTCCCTGCCTATGGCTCAATGACGGAATCAAGCACCCAGGTAAGAAGCCTGGGCAGGGCTAGATTGAAGGACAGATACTTTAGGTCCATGTAGATGTCACCAATATCCAATATCCAAAATCACTTGTTTGCTAGAGACTTATCTTTGATTTACAAAAAGAACAATCCCAAAGCTGAGCTTCTTCGAAGTGAACGTCTGCTCTGTTGGCTTCACCTGGTCCATGGCTAAGGAATGACAGCAGTTCAGGCTGCCTGTGCTCAGATGAGAGCTGACTTCTGACTGTCCAACAAGGAGCAGGGAAGGCAGAGGTCACTGGTGTGGCAAGACTAAAGAATCTCTCAGAAGCAGCTCAAATACATGCAGTCATATATACCAGAGGAAACAGAATTCAGAAAGAGACAGAACATTCTTTTATAAAAGTACACACACAGATTTAAACGCATGCTGCCATCACCTACAGAAGACTGAGCACTGCTAACTTGGTTTTGGGGGTCACTGCTTGCAGCTATGGGTGCAGAACCCTCTAATGCATTTAAGAGCAGGACCAGTGAAGCGCTTTACAGCCAGTGACTTGTGACCTCCCTGAAGGCAAAGAATATGAAAGTCAAGCATGTCTGTGATTTGCCAGCATCTAAAGCAAAGAATATTTCCTTTCCCTACTTCCTATTCTTCAGGAAAGGAATCTCTCACCATCGCTCAAAACACGGACCAACTGCACAGCCTCATCACTGGAACTTCTCACTTACTTCGGTCTTAAACAGTAACTACTACAAAAACAGTGGCTTAAGAAAGACTGAGAAACACTGGTCAAGCAGGCAGAACTCAAGGGCAGACTGGAGAACCCAAACACCCTGAATAACAGATTCTCCTCCAGCCACAAGAAGGTGCATTCCCTCTCCATGCCTCAATTTCCTGTGCTTTAAAATGGGAAGAGCTGCTCCCTGCCACCAGGCAGCACTACCTTATGGTCAGGGACAGAGGATGAAGCTTAGCACTTATTAAGTAAGAAGGAAAGATTACAGTCTGTATTTCTGCCTTCACCCTTTCAAAATACACATTCATTTTTCACAACAGTTTATGATGCTGCATGCACATGGCACCTGAGCCAACCCACAGAGCTTGTTTCTTATTGCATCTGCCCTCAGGAGCTGACTCCCTGTAAAACTCATTAATGAAGTGCTTAAAAGTCACAGAAAATGCAGACAGACAGCTGCTTACCACTGGGGGTCTGTAAATGATGGAGATTGTGGCCTGAAGTGACAGATGTATAATACAAGTGAGGTATGGGGAGACTGATACCCCCTCCAGAGTCTCTGCTCTCCATGTTCCTGGCTGCTCATGGATTCATCAGTGAGCATCCTCAAGGAGAAGGCAGCAGTCTCCATTCCCAGTTTTCTGAGAAATATCAGTGATGCTAGGCAGATATAGCATTTATTTTACAAATCTGGAAACCACTCCAATCTCAAAAGTATGTAATCACCCATCCTCACTTTACTCTTGCTTTAAGAATGATCCTCGAAACACCAGTCCTTCTCTCCCCAAATCTCGTACCAAGGGTCACAGGGCAATGGCTACCCTAGTTTATCAATACAACCAGGATCCTTATAACAAAATGTAAAAATGGCATATGCAGAGAAGAGAGTTTGAACTAAGTCACTCTTAAAAGGCAGCAGGACACCACACCTGGGTGACTGACCTTGAAGGGCGGCTGATGAAAATGTGGGCCCAAAGTGAGCCCTTGCTCTGAAGGTCTCACCCTATCCAGGGAAGCACAGACAGCTCTCTGCAGCTCAGTATCTCCATTTTTCTCTTTCCAAAAGGTGCAAACAACAGCTGTATTCCTTATATCCTTTCACCTCTTTTCTCCCCATTGTGTCAAGAACTTGAAGAGCTCCCCACAGTCAGTCTGATTTCCTGAGCCAGCTGCCAACTGAAAATGCAGACAGGGAATGCAGAAAACCCCAAGTTCTTGTGAACTTCAGTTCCCTTACCCATCTAGGAATCTTCCTGCACATTACTATGGTAGAACTTACTGTGGCAATGGCTCGGCCCACACGAATAACTCCAAAATCATTAGGATCCAGGAACTTGTTTCCATACAGATAGATGCCAGAAGCAGCTGCTGTCAATGAGGCAAATTTCAAGGCCCTTAGTGCCATGACTGATGAACCCTGCCGAGACATAAAACAGCAACTGTAACATCTGAAAAGGACTTAGTGATCTGATGCCTACAGCCCCAGAGGACCTGACAATACAAGTTTTAATTGCTCCTTTCCTAATGACACATTGCTAGCACTGCCCCCAGCCAAGAGCTCATGCAATCACCCAGCAACTGAGGGTAAGTTGCTCATTGCTATTCCTAACTCAGCAGTGTCTATGGGCCACAAATCCAGAAGTAACTCACTGCTAGACCTTGCATATGTGCAACAAAACATTTGTTCAGGATCCTAAAGGCTTTTCAAGGAGACACAACAGGTGGACAGAGAGAAGGAAGCATGAGAACACCAAAAGTCAATTCTGATCCGAGCAACAGGCACTTCTTCAACACAAATTTTTGAAGATATCACAGCACAGGCAGATTGTAAGGGGATAACAGAAGATATAAAAAACCAGGGTTTAAAAAGAGGTCTGGCAACATCAAGAGCACCCAAAGCTTGTTAGAAACTCTACCAGGCTAGTTCTAGAAGTTCCACACTGATGATGAGTGGTCTAGGAAGAGGCAATGCATCCCAGGATGTTGTATGCCACTCCAGCAGTCAGTGCCAGACAACCAGCAAGAATGCAGGGGATGGGGGACCTGATCAGAGTGACAAAGTGAGATTTGTTTTCTCATTATCACCATCCCATTCTAGTGCCAGACAGGAACTGTACTGGCAGAACACTCATCTGCAGGAATCTACAGCCTATTCCTAGCTCTGTCACAGGCCCAATACAGGCCTGGGGTGAGACACTTCTCAACTACATTTTTTCTGTGAGACAAGAGTGGAGAATGAACACATTTCCCACATTAAGCGCTTTGGATCACTACATTCATTTTTTGCAGTATAAAAAGTAGCATAAACATGTAACTCATTACACATTAATATATATATTTTCCATTTCCTTATGTCGTCTTAGTGGACTCAGATCTGAAAAAAAAAAATGAATTAGGTACATTTTTCTTTCCTTTTCCTATGGCTGGTATTGGGCAGAAAATGACCATTCCTTCTGCTTCTATCACAAATCAAAAGGGATGGTCACCTACTCTGCTCTCAAAAGCACCCTTGACACAGTGCAGGCTCTTACCCCATCAAGATGGAGTCTACTAATCCTCCCACTCCTAGGCTTGACTGAGAAACTTTCCTACTTCTCATTGTGAAGCTTTAGCAGGGTCAGTCTGGCTTGTGCCTTTTCTCTTGGAAGCCTTGTAACCAAAAAACACATGCGGTGACACAGGTCAAGTCTTTCAAAAACAGTTCACAAGAACACAATCGGCAAAATAAGCTAATATAACACAAGAGACCTTGGTACGTGAACCTTAGCTAAACTTTATTATTTCCTTTTATTTCCTTACAAGCCCTAGGTAATTGTGAGGCAGAAAAGCTGGGACATATTCTGTCAGTGCCTGTCAGAATTGCCTGCAGCACCCCAGCTCTTTCTCCTGTCAGAATGGGTAGCTGGCTGACCAGGTCTCCTTTGAATCTATGATCAAACTCAACAAAAAATAAACCTGGGCTCTTGACTGCAGCCAAATGAACAAGCACTTTACCAAAAAAAAAAAAAAAAATTGCCCTCCTTCCCCTGCCTCACTGGAATTCTAGAAGTTTTGGGGGTTCTTCCAGCAGGACCAATCTTTTTTGTACAGAGATCTCTTGTATCCTCTGTCACCTTCAAAAGTCATTTTTTGCAAAGTATTTTAATTAAAGCATTTGTGCTCCTTGGACATTTCATTTATTGAAAAGTGAAAGGTGCAGTGACATTTTCTTAACAGAAAATAAGCCTCTCTTTTTCATTATTTCTTCCTTCACTTTCTCAATTACTAAAAGAACATTTTATTGAAAGCAGGATGCAGGTCCATCTGTTCTTGCATCTTATTCCTACCTGAAGCTATAATCTGCAGTTTGTTACATCACATCTATTGCCATACCCGCCAGCTGTACGTCACGAACGGAAGATGGGAACTTTAGGTAGCAAATAAACAGGCAGAGAGGCTGAATTCTTCAGCAAGAAAGTTCCTGCTTTCATGCTTAACATGTTGTAGCAATAAAAAGGAAATAATTAAAACCCCGCCAATATAAGGTACAGAAATAGAATTTTCTGAAATAAATTGTATTTCAAAGTTTTGCATAAGGTATAGAGGAGCCTTTTCCATGTAAATGAGCCATTACAACACCCCTAGGGATATCTTAAAGGCCCTGTCAGCTGTGAAACAAGCCTTGGGATGTCACTGCCTCTCATTATTAAGCCCTGCGTTGATGGATCATCTCCAGCTCATTTTTTCACCTAGATGAGGTGGTTTCTTTGACTTTCACACAACTTCGCTCACGTAAGGGTCCCTCGCGTCACAGCCGGGCTTCTCCTGTTCCCACCAGGGGCAGCCGGGACGGTGCCGGTTCCCTGTCGGAGCCCCGAAGGTGACCCCACCGCCGCTTGCCCAGGCCGGGGAGCGGCGGCGATCGCTGACCGCCCCGAGGGCAGTGGGGACCCAGGGCCGCTCAAAGCCCCTGCCAGGTCGCTCCGGCCCCCGAGCCCGCGTCCGCCGCCGCGCCCGAGAACTACCCGGGAAGGACACAAGGGGCTGGCGCTGCCTGCTCTCGGTTCTCCTCCAGGCGGGGCCGGGTCTCCCGGAGCAGCGCCCGCGCCCCGCACCGCTCCCGCCTCCACGAACAACCCCGGCCTCACCAAGCCCTGCGGCAACCGGGTCCCCGCCGCCGGGGCCGCAGCTGCGGGCGGCATTCGCCGCCTTGGCCGGGAGTCCCCGGCAGAGGCGGCCGAGGCCACCGCGGGGCCGGGAGGGCCCGAGCGCTCCGCCGGGCGCTCAGAGCGGCACTTACCGACCGCCTCGCCGGCACTTCAACCCGCGCGCGCCCCACGCCGCTCCCCCCTCCACCTCGCACACGGTACGGCCCGGTCCCGCGCGGCACGCCGGGAAATGTAGTCTCCGGCCGCGGCCGCTCGGAGGGGCGGGGGCGCGGCGGGACTGCAAGGGGCGGCCCCTGGGCGAGCCCACGGGGGACCAGCGGGGGCGTGGAGGGACCCGCTACGCTTCGACGTCTCCCGGGATGCGCTGACGCCTCCACCCTTGCTGCGGCGAAGTGCGCGGCTCACACCCCGGATTGTAGGATTGTTACCTCCTCTCGTTCGGTAACTGCAGGGTAACGCAATCCCACTTTATCAGTGGGGCTCTCAGAAAACCCATCTTCTGCACTCTTAAAAAAAAAAATCACACTTAAAGATATTTCAGAGAATCAACTAGGTTGGAAAAGACCTTTAAGATCATCGAATCCAACCTATGACGTAACACCACCTTGTCAATTAGGCCATGGCACTAAGTGCCACATCCAGTCTTTTCTTAAACTCTTCGAGGGATAGTGACCCCACCGCCTCCCTGGGCAGCCCATTCCAGTGTTTAATCCCTCTTTCAGTGAAGAACTTCTTCCTAATGTCCAGCCTAAACCTCCCCTTGCACAGCCTGTGTCCTCTTGTCCTATTGCTGGTTGCCTGGGAGAAGGTGCCAACCTTCACCTGGCTACAGCCTCCTTTCAGGTAGTTGTAGAGAGTGATAAGGTCTCCCCTGAGCCTCCTTCTCTCCAGGCTAAACAACCCCAGCTCCCTCAGCCACTCCTCACAGGACTTGTGCTCCAAAGCCTTCACTAGTCCAGGCAGACAACATCCACAGCCTTCCCCTCATATACCAGGGAGGTCCCCTGGTCCTTAAAACAAGTGAGGTTGGTCAGGCAGGACCTGCTCCTCCAAAATCCGTGCTGGCTGGGTCTGATCCCTTGGGCATCCTGTAGGTGTAGTGTGATGGCACTCGAGATGATCTGTTCCATAAACTTGCTGGGCACTGAGGTCAGGCTGACAGGCCTGTAGTTTCCCAGATCTTCCTTTTGGCCCTTCTTATGGATGGGTTCATGCTGGCTAACCTCGAGTCGTCTGGGACCTCCCCAGGGAGCCCGGACTGATGGTAAATGATGGAGAACAGCTTCACAAGCTCATCTGCCAGCTCCGTCATCACCCTAGGATGGATCCCATCTGGTCCCATAGCCTTGTGAGCATCCAAGTGGCTCAGCAGGTCACTAACTGCTTCCTCCTGGATTACATGGGGTTACTCTGCTCCCTGTCCCCATCTACTAGCTCAGGAGACCACTTGTCCTGAGGACAATGTGTCTTATTGTTGAAAATGGAGGCAAAGAAGGTGTTAATTACCTCTGCCTTTTCCTCACCTTTGGTAACTGTATTCCCTCCCACATCCAGTAAAGTATGGAGGTTTTCCTTGCCCCTCATTTTGCTATTAACGTATTTATAAAAATATTTTTATTATCCTTTTCAATTGGTTTTCAGTGCTTTCTCACCAAAAGCTCTGCAGCAGGGAGAAAGCTTGCATGCATGTATGAGTATATACATACATATATCAGAAATCATGAGAGAAGGTAGAAATTACAAACTCAGAGCCCTCCTTTTCCACGTCTATGAGAGATGCTGAAGGGGTTCTGATGTTTTTATCAACTAGAAATCAAAACTGTTCTTTGGTGAAGGGAATGGGTTTGACCTGGGCACTAAGAATATTTTATTTTGTGAGTCTGAGTATTGCAACACATCAGGTTGGGTGTGAGCACGGTCACCTACACAGCCATATAGCATGCGGGCTGGCAGCACGTCTGCCCCTGGTGCTGAGAGGTGCTCTTGTGCTCTCACCAGTGGGATTGCAATGACAAGAGCTGCAACACTTGTCCTGCTCCTGCTGAATGTGAACCAAATGTTGTCTATCAATCATGTGGTCAGATCCTCAAGCAGTGTAAATTGATAACCTAACCTGTGCAGCTATACTTAGCATTGATCGTTCAGTGAAATGCACACATTGCTGTCTAATATTAGCTTATATTTAAGGATATTCCAAAGAGATGTGCATCGTAAATATCCCAAAACCTACTGTTCTCCATTCACAAGAATGAGCCAGTAAAACAACTGTGTTCATCATGAATAACTGTTGGCAACTAGGAAAATAATTGCAGAATGCAAAAAAAAAACAGCTTTATCTGCAGCTAATCTTCACCTCCTTACTATAAGAAATGAAAATTATAAAAAAAAGACCATATTCAAGGTTCAATGCAAGACCAATCTCTCCACTAAAGCCTTCTTGCAACAAAGATTACAATAAAAGAGAGAAAGAACAAAGCAGAAAATGAAAAAATGCTGCTGAATCATCATAAATAATGTAAAATATTCATATTATCTGGAGCAAATACCTATCTTGATAGTCACCCACTTGAAACTTAGCATTTCTGATTGAGCTTTTCTCCCACTGTGAAAAGAAGGAAATTCCGTGTTGTTTCCAGTAAATATCTTTCTGAGAAAGAGAACCTGCAATTGAATAATACCTGGGAAGCCATGGTAGAAGTATTTGGGACAGCTACCAAATACCAGTATTTTACAGCTACCAAAATTAATCCCTAATACTTTAGAAGCATACCAGAGACCAAAACCAAGTGAGACTGAAAGGATCCTAATAATTCTTTGAGAGTTATTGTTCTCATCAGGATTCTGGAAACACTGAAACAAAGCAAGGAAAGCATCACCGTACCACATTTCCATTCATATTTGCAGGAATGCAGTTGCACCCAAAAGGTGGAAATGGGGGGAAAAAAATGTTTGAAGCAAAAGATCTCAGCTTCTAAAAGTAATAAACCAGGACATTGTACTCAAGAAAACATCCTGATGACAAGTCTTTTTTCCTGGATGAATAGGTTTTTCATCCAAACCCCTGTGGAAAAGTGCTGTAAAGGTAATTTATCTACCTTCTTCCTGGCTGTGGGACAATGGTGTGTTAAATATTTTCCTAAAAGATCAACATAATATTGGAAACATTTGATGAGTACTTGTATTGGATTTGTGTGGCAAGGTTTTGGTAGTGGAGGGGGCTACAGGGATGGTTTTTGTGAAAAGCTGATAGAAGCATCCCCCGTGTCTGACAGGGCCAACACCAGATGGCTCCAAGACAAGACCGCTGCCTGCCAAGGCCAAGGCCGTCAGTGACAGTGGCAGCACCTCTGCAACAGCATAGTTAAGAAGAGAAAAAAGTTATTGTGCGGCAGTAATTGCAGCCAGAGAAGAAAGGAGTGGGAATATGTGAGAGAAACAGCTCTGCAGACACCAAGGCCCATGAAGAAGGAGAGGGAGGAGGAGGTGGCTATTTCCAAATCATAGAATATCCTAAGGCACCCAGAAGGAACAGCAAGTCCAACTCTTCAGTGAATGGCCCACGTGGGGATCAATCCCTTGGTGTTATTAGCACCATGCTCTAGCCAGCTGAGCTAATCTCAGGGTCATAATACTCCAGGTGCCAGAGCTGAGATTCCCCTGCAACCTGTGGTGAAGACCATGATGAGGCAGCTGTGCCCCTGCAGCCCATGGAGGACCATGGTGTATCAGATATCCACCTGCAGCTTGTGGAGAACCCCACAGTGCAGCAAGTGGATGCCCAAAGGAGGCTGTGACCCTGTGACCCCCTAGAACAGGACCTGTCAGGACCTGTGGACCTATGAAAAGAAGAGCCCACACTGGAGCAGGTTTGCTAGCAGGACTTGTGACCCTGTGGAGGGGCCACGCTGGAGAAGTTCATGAGGAACTGTAGGTCATGGGAAGGACTCACATTGGGGAAGTTTGTGGAGAGCTCTCCATGGGAGGGACCCCACAATGGAGCAGGGAGGAGTTCTAGCATGTGAAAGAAGGAGCAGCAACATACATTCATGTGTGATGAACTGACTACAACCCTCATTCCCTGTCACCCTGCTCTTCTGGTGTAGGGGAAGTAGAGAAAATTGGGAGTGAAGTTGAGCCCAGGAAGAAGGGAGAGTTGAGGAAGGTGGTTTTTTAAAATTTGGGGCTATTTCTCACTATCCTACTCTGATGTGATTAGTAATAAATTCAAAATAAATTCATTTCATCTCCCCCAGTCCCCATGTTTTGACCATGACAGTAACTAGTGAGTGATCTCCTCTGGTCTTTATCTCAACCCATGAGGCTTTTGTTATTTTCTCTCCCTGTCCAGCTGAGGAGGGGAGTGACAGAGCAGCTTTGGTTGGCGCCTGCCATCCAGGTAGGGTCAGCCTGCCACAGTACCCATTTTGTTTCCATCTGGCTTCACTTCATTTTTGTTTTCCCCACTTGGACGCTGCGGCAGACCTTAATGGCAATGCCTGCACAGTATGGGCTTCCTGCTAAATATTACCTCTAAGAAACAAAGCAGCAACAAATTATGAAGGGCAGAGTTAAGGGTGATTACCCTGCCAGCACACTGAGGATACAGGGCCCACATGGCCAGTTGCTGCATCAGCCATATGATAGCTAAACTGGCTGCAATTCCATAAGTTTCTTTCCCTTCTAGGACAGATGGGAGCTTTGGAACTGATGGGGGGCAGTGAAGCATCGCAGCTTAGTCTTGGACCATTACAAATAGTGTAGGAAAGACTTTATTGGAAGGAAGCTTCATGGTTTGGAGGGAAAAGAGGAAGACAATAAAAAGTCAGGGAGATGTACGCCTAATGTACTGCTGAGGAAATGAGAAAAATAATTACAGATTGAATGTGAAGAAACAACTCTGAATCACAATGTAAAAAGCTTAAAAATACAGGGAAAAGGTCTACTGTTCTTGTGTCTACTAAAGCATATGTAAGTTTTGCGATTGATTTTTGTGTTTGCAAATTCACAATCTCCATGGCTCAGGCTGATAGTGGGCGTGATAGTGTGGTGTCCATTTAAAGCTACTGTGCTATTGCATATAAAAATCAAAAATAGCGACTCTAACCTCAGCACAGCCACTGATTCCTGACCACAGCCCACTGCTTCTACCCGGGATGCTTAAAGGCTGCTGCCCGGGCTATCAATCTCCTGCTTTAAAGGCGAGATCCCACATGCTGGCAATGCTCCCAGCATAGGGAGCAGGTCAGCATCTGATTTTTGCTGGCCTCTCCTGGAAAAGCTATGGGAGGTTTCTTCAGAATTTTTTTGTTCCTTGCAGCTTTCAGTTAAACAGGCTGACACTGGGTCTGCTGCAGAGAGGGGAATAAAAAAGAGGCTTTTGTAGCATAACAATGCCGTGTGCTGATGTGCAGCAGGCAATTATGTAACCAACGCTAAATCTTTCTATAATTAGAATAAGCACCTAGTTAGAGTGATCAGAGCTCTTTTGTGTACGCCTGCACGGGGCTATGCAAGAAAAACCTTGGCTTGAAAGAAAGATGCTGGCTTGATTTCCCTTTCCTTTTCAACTGGTGAATAAATTAAATCTCAGATTACCCCAAATTGCTGTGAAAGACAAACTGTGAAAAGTGTTTCCTTTTCATTCCTGTTGAAGATATTTGCATCCCAGGTGTGAATCTCATGAAATGCAGATGCAAACCCAAAGACTTGGCCTCTCTGTCTCAAGCACTGGAGCAGCAAGAGCAGCCAGACTGCCTAAAGAGAGGACAGAAGGTCAGCATTAGCCCTCCCTGTTGAGAATCAATGCCTTGTATAGATTCACTTTGATGAAGAATATGACAAGATATCTGCAAAGGCTCACTTATACTAGACATTCCTTATATATGGAGAGGAGGCATGGGAAAAGAGAATTAAACAGTCCCAGGAAGCAGGTGATCCTATGATTTTATGAACCCAGAGGAGTAGCTTAGAGGAGATAGGGAAAGGTGTGGGGAGAAATTGCTACCAGAACATCTTGACCCTTCACTCTTCTGATCTCCTTCCTGTGGATGGTCAGCAACACAAATATTGAGGCAGATCTATCTTCTGCAGTTATAAACGAGTTCAACTCTAGAAATCACTGTAGCAATGCCAGTTCATACAAGTTAAAGATGTGGCCAGTGGGATCTCTGCTGCTAGAGTTGTGTACTTCTCAAATATTTTCTGGTTCTTTTCTGATTAGTTCAGGTCACCAGATGAAATATTACAAATATCTCTCTATAATGGCTGACAGATGTGCAAATCAACATGGAAGATAGGAAATACAGCAACCTCCTACCTGGAGGTAATTCTAGAAAATAACATACTCACACAGGTCTTCTGATAGGCCAAACCCATCCCATTCTTAGTCCAGTTTAAATAGTTTGGCAGGTTTTGCCTTTGTATCAGCAATAGAAAGTTCAGAGCTGACTCTGTAAGCCATAAAATTTTAGAATAGCATCTTCTTACCAATCATACTGTACAGAGCCAATATTTGGATAAAACATCTCTCAACAGAAACATGCCCATTGCCCAAGGTCATTCAGTCCCTGCAACTCGGTAGTCACCAAGGTCTGAATGTGACAATAGAAAGTGATATGCTCCTTGGAGAGCAGGGCTTTTGATGAGCAGCAAAATCCACTTCTACCAGTATTTTGTTCCTTCAAGGTCTTTGCTGAACCTTGTTGCGTGGTATCAGTTTATGCAAAAAATAAAAATAAATAAACAAAGAAATTAAACCAGCCTTCATTTCAGTCATTCCAGAGAACACAGACATGGCTTGAAGAATTTAAAGATTTTTTTAGAAAAGCACTAATAAACCTTGTGATCTTTCCCCCCCAGCTATAATTATTCCTCCTGAGTGCTGCCTGTAACCCCTTAGGGAATGTGAAGTACAGGGGTTGCAGATGTGGTTGAATCTTTCCATCTAGGTAAATCTCTTCTCTTTCACTGTTTAGCATCTTACCTGTGGCGTAATTTATCCCCTGAGTTAAGAAGAGTCGTTTATTTTGATCATTTTTATCTGACTGTGTGCAGCAACTGGTAGGCATACAGATATCTGATATTAACAATAGCTTATTCCATTACTTTGTGTCATCATCTTCATTTGTTACAAGATATTTCATGAACCATTTAATTCTGGATTTGCAAATGTGAAAAGTGCTGAAGTAGATAAAAAGGTGCAGAGGATTTAACAGCATAAATCTACCCCAAAAGACTCCTCAGAATGCCTCAGAAATATGTTCTTAAAACCAGCTGTGATATTCTCATCAAACTAAAAATGTCCCTGCTCCCAGCCATGCCAAGACCTCCACAGAGCCTGAACTCCTTACTCACCATACCGAGGATCATTTTGGGAATAGAGATGCACGCGGAAACCTGATATCATTATTGTCCAGAAAGATATTGTAAAAAAAATATCATGATAAAACCAGAAAGGAATTATTCCTTTTTGTCTTAGAGAGAGATTTATATTTGGGGAAAATACATTGCAGATTCTCAGAATCATTCCTTGTCTAATGTTTCTTTTCAGAGAAGCACAAAATAAGCTAAGTTGGAAGGGACACACAAGGATCATCAAGTCCAACACCTGGCCCTGCACAGGACACCCCGAGAATCACACCATTTGCCTGAGAGGATCGTCCTGATGCTTCTTGAACTCTGTCAGGCTTGGTGCTGTGAACACTTCCCTCGGGAGCCTCTTCCAGTGCCCAACCACCCTCTGGGTGCAGAACTTTTTTCTAACATCCAACCTAAATCTCCCCTGACTCAGCTTCATGTCATTCCCTCAGGTCCTGTCACTGGTCACCAGACTGAAGAGATCAGTGCCTGCCCCTCTGCTTCCCCTCCTAAGGAAGTTGTAACTGCAATGAGATCTCCCCTCAGTCTCCTCTTCTCCAGGTTGAACAGACTGAGGGACCTCAGTCGCTCCTCATACGGCTTCCCCTCAAGGCCCTTCGCCATCTTTTTAGCCCTCCTTTGGATGTTCTTTAATAGCTTTATGTCCTTCTTATATTGTGGTGACAAAAATATCACGTAGGACTCGAGGTGAGGCCGCACCAGTTCACAGCAGAGCAGAGTACAGCTCTGCTGTTTGAACAATTACCAGATCTGGTTCAGAGAAAGTCCAGACCAAGGCGATATATGAAGATGCACAGAGATCATCAGTTCAGAAGGGAATATTAACTTTTCTTGCCCAATGCTGTGACTGTGGGACATTAAGTTTCACCTGGCTGTTCCTGTATGGGCCCTGGTTGCTTAGGCTTGCCCAAAGCAGATCTGGTAATAACGAAACTGTCTCTTCCCAGGAGATTTCAGTTTTGATTCGAAGATAACAAGGGATAGAAAAGTGAGCACCTCCCACAGTTTTTCAAAGGTTAATCACTCTCATTGTTAAATATTTCAACCTAATTTCTCATTTAAATTTCCCTAATTTCCACTTCCAGTCACTGGTTATTGTTTTGCCTTCCTCTGTGTGATTAAGGAGTGGCTTAATATCTTGCATTTTGAATTTGTACAGGTACATATACAAGATGGTCAAATCTCCTCTCAATTTTTTTGTAATGAACAAAATATACGAAATGTTTTAATTTGCTCAGTCAGGTAATTTTTCCATGTGATATTATTGTCAAAGGACAGATAAATTGAGTTCACCTCATTCTAATCTGGCAATATTAACTTTTACCTTTTAAACTTCACCACAAAACAAATTTGCTTATTTTATTTCCCTATACTTCCAATTAATGCTAGCCTTATAATACCTTTGTAGTCTTTTAACACTCTTCTACCTTCCAGCATTGTTTTAGAAACTTGAAGTCCAGGACAAGAGTCCCTCTAGAGATCACCATGTCCCTACTTCTACATCCATGGCCTGCATGAGACTTTTTGTTTCTTCATAGCACACAAAATTTGTGCTAAGCTGCTTGTCTCTCATAACCCTCATGGATCCTCTTCAGAATCACTGGTTCCCAGCACAGCCTGTGCTTAACCCCACATTTCTTACTTACAGATATATAAATTTGCACAATGTGATGTTGAAACGCAGCTCATTTAAATGGATTCTACTTACCAAGTCATCTAGCTCACACTGTAAGACTCTCCTCCCCTATACTCCCAGTATCCCTGAACATTTTGCCACTCATTTTGAAACATGCAGACTTTATGAATAGCAATTTCATATTGATTGCAAGCTGGTGAAAGCAGTGACAAGTATAAGTCAGAGTCTCCCTTCCTCTGTAACTTCCTCAGAAATACCTTATGCAGCATTGATCCGCTGCTGCTGATTCCTCTGTATTTCAAAATGCCAGCCACCTCCCAACCCCAGTGGCACACCTCGTCAGGTGTTGCACAGTGCTAATTCTTTAATCAAAACATCATCAGAAGCAGCAGATAGAAGTAAGGGTGTGGTGGTGCATTCCTGCCCCCACCTTTTCAGGCCACACTGGGATCTGAGAAATGCTCATTAGGCCTCAGCTTTGACCAACAGCACCTGGGCTCAGCTCCTCTTCAGCTTATCAGAAACACTGTGTGCTCCCAGCAACTGAAGTTTCCAAACTTCACACAGTTTTTAAGTTCATAACTTCTCAGAATTTTTTTTCCTAGTAAACATTTTTGACCAGTTAAACTGTATATATAAGCATTTATATTTGAAATGTGACAGGTAATGCAGAGCAGGGACAAGAAATTATTCACATCTTGATTTGCAGCAGTTGCATAAAATAAAGACTGTGATGAGTTTACTGAGCCTTATGGTTTTGAATAAGCTTGTACGGCCCCTTTGTACCATGTGGTCCTCTCTACCCTGGGCTAAGGACCTTCCACATTGGCAAACTCAAAATTAGCCAAGTCAGACATCAAAAGTAAACCACAAAAAACCAGAGGTTCAAGGGAAAGAAAATAGTCAAAAGAACCAGTGTTGCTTATAGCCAGACAACTATAAACATCTGCAAGCACTGAGAGCTCACTGTTAGCAATGAGAAATGATCTGCACAGTTCTCAGAACAAGCTGGGAGACTGAGGAAACGAAAGGAGCATCTCAGTGCAGGAGCTGAAGCAGATTGCTCACCTACAGTTTTACCTTCTAAACAGCAAACTTGTATTGTGGCTGTCGTGTAAACTGTGTTGTGAAATAGCTCACAAAGGTGTGTATTTGCCATACAGCATTAAATAGTACTCCACAGCAAAGGAAGAAGGAGAAATGTCAAAGTAGGAGGGATAAAACATAATTTTTTCACTGAGACTAGCATAACAGCTGGGCACAGAAGCCTTGGCAACTTCTACAGGGGAAAGGAGGCTCCTGAATCAGGTGGCAATATTGCCAGATATGACAACAGCAATACCGTTACTAAATGAGTGACAGAAATGGGTAGAAGGGATGACAGATGAGTTTTGCTTAGGAAAATTATTGATAAATGGCATGTGACAAAGTCTTGTATCTTTAGCTTTGTCTGAAGTGCTCATAAGACATCAGCTATCTCAGAGAGAAGGGGAAGTATCTGTCATTCATAGAGGTGG
Organism: Struthidea cinerea; assembly: GCA_013397865.1. Lineage (NCBI taxonomy): Eukaryota > Metazoa > Chordata > Aves > Passeriformes > Corcoracidae > Struthidea > Struthidea cinerea. The sequence goes on from VZTI01005483.1 coordinate 3,030,763, forward strand.
TGACAGAGCTGCTGTCACCACAATGCTAAACCAAAAGCAGATTCCCCCTGGAGATGATGAGTTTGGGCATTGACAGACTGCACAGGATTGCCCTTACCTTCCTCCAAATCTCCCGTGTCCTAGAAGTTGTAGGAGATTCATTTAGCCTGCAGGAGTAGTTCACCCTGCAGATTAGGAGATGATGCAAAAGACAAAATGACTAGAAGATTGCAAGACAGTTACTCTGCCCTATCATATTCCTGCCTCTCATGGTATGATTTTTTAATTTCTGGTAGACCATGTTTGTTTCTTTAGTCATTCTACCCTTTTCTTCTCTGTCTGGCTTCTGTTTCTCTTCTAGATGAACCATGCCTGGCTCAGTGGGACTCTTCTCCCTTTGATTCACTAGATGCTACGTAACAATAGCAACTGCTAATTAATAACTGTCTTTGGTTATATATGGTGCTATATATTGCCACTTTAACACAAACAGTGACTTGCCTATGTAAAGCTCCACCTGGTTCCCATGTCCCTGAGAAGTATTTTTCCGTATTCCAAATTTTAATTATACTCTAAAGAGTGCATCTCTTGATTTGATTTAAAGAGCTCCTATGTAACATATGGATGCCCATTTAACACAGACAGCACAACTCCTTGTTTTTAATGCAGAAGTTGTTTTTATTTTAAATAAATATTTTGACGCCACTTTCAGTCTCTCTTCTTCCCTTCACTCCCATGTCCCAGTTCAACGATTTCTAAGCAGCAGGTATCAGAATAAATTTTATTCCAATCCATTTGCTCTATATTTTCTGCTTTTTACTTGGACATTTTCAGCTGGATGAGCTGTGAAGTTATTGAACTTGTGGGAGACCGTGGGAAGAGTACAGGGGAGCGGAGTAGGATGGCTGAAGAAGTAGACGGGGATACGTAAAACTACACCTCCCGGGACGCCTTGCGGCCTACGCGCGTGCGCCGCCGCGCCGCGAGTGACGTTACCCAGACTACAACTCCCAGGCCACGCTACGGGCGAGGCGCATGCGCAGGTGTCGCCACCTTCCCCCTCCCCGGTGGCGCGGCTGCCGAGCGGACGGCGGAGGCGGGCAAGATGGCGCTCACCAGGTGGGTCTGGCGGGCCCGGCCGGGCCGTGATGGCGCTGCAGCCCCTGACCGGCCCGCGGCTTCCCCGCCGCGCTGCGGGCCTACGCCGACGGGAGCGGCCGCGGTTGGGGAGCGCGCCGAGGGGCCGCGGCCTCTCCTGGGCAATGGGCCCGCCGACCGGGCCGCGGCCGCAGAGAGCGCGGCGAAGGCCGGTCGGGCCTGGGGGAGCCCTGGCGGGAGCGGGTGTTTGGTCCCTGGTTCAGGGCTCTGCTTCCTTCGCGTGTCCCCTGCGGGAGGAAGGAGCTCCTTTGTCTCTGTTGGGTTCGTGGGGTTCTGTCGAGGTTCCCTCACCGTCAGAGAGGGCGAGCGGTCTTTGTTGCGACTTGCAGTAACAACTCGCAAGGCTTGGGAGTGCAGTTCCGGTGGCTGCCCCGGAATCCCGAGTTTCTCTGGGTATTTTCTTAGTAAACGCACAACAGGGCTCTGTAGATAAGAAGAGCTCAAAAAGAGGAAGTGAAGAAATTGGGGTTCGACTTGCCCGTGGTAGGGAGGTGTCAGGCGTTGAGAGGGGAGATTGTTGACAGATCTGTTTCTGGGTGTTTGCCTTAAGAGAAAGGAAGAGCGACTCATTGGGACTAGGGACATAGGAACATCATGTTTCTTTCTTATCCATAGTAGTGGAAAGAATACCCAGTAGTATGTGACGTTCCTGTTGAAAAATGAGCGTTGTCACACTTCTGTTCAAACACGATGTGAATGTAGGTGAGTTTAGTATTAGTATTTTTAGGAATCTTACAGAATGCTGAGAAAGCACACATTGCCTTTGACACTCTAATCTCAGAAGTTACTGAATCTCAGAAGTTGTTCTCACATTTATTACTGCAATGCTCAAGTTTCATGAATTGTTTCTTAATCTGTAGAGAGTGATTGTAGAGAAAGTAATAACTTAGAATGAAGTTGACTCAAGCATAGTTGAGTATCAGTGAGTAAAGTTACCAGAATGAACTTTTCATGTCATTCTCTTTTGGTGGTTGTCCATGGATGTCCAGTTTTTTGCCAGCTCCAACTCAGCTGTCCCAAGATCAGCTAGAACTAGAAGAAAGAGCAAGAGCTCAGAGATCCAGACAGACTGCTCTGGTCTCATCACGAAGGGAGCCTCCCCCGTACGGCTACCGGAAAGGATGGATACCACGGGTGCTAGAGGTAAATATTTAAATTCATACAAGTAGTAATGTGTCTGCTAAAGGAGAAAAAAAAAATTCTGGAGTAGAAATAAACTCTGAGCACTTTGAATGTAGCTGAGAGTTGTGCAAAGCCTTACAAGCTGCATCATCCAGACTGCTTGATATATTCTTGTGTTGGAGGAGGTTCTAATCCACCGGATTTCTTAAAACATTTGATGGTAAACAGGATGGTCTAGGTCTGCTTCTCTTCAGAGATTATTGTGTTGTAATATGGAAATGCATCTGTGGTCCTTTGGGTTTGCAGTCTGTGAACGCAAGGGGCACCCGAGAAGGACATCCATATTGTTCCTCTGTCACTGTTAAATACACATTCCAGATTATAGCTGAAATAAGTGAACGTGTGTGTATCAGAGAACACTCGTGTCCTGTTCAAAAAGATAGCTGCTATTGGGGGACAAAATTACAGTTGGAAGAAAACTTAAAAATTAGTCAGATATTTGTTAAGTATGTTACTGGCAAAAGGGTTTTGGACAATGTTGTGTGTCATTAGTTGTAATCCTTGCCAGTTTAATGTAATTTGAACTGGAACTGCTAAAAGTGGAAAGAAAATACAGATGGGTAGCTCTGATTACAAAAGTGGTTTGGAACAGTCTCACTGTGAGCCAGAAAAACCTTGCAGTTTGAAATGATCCTTGACAATAACTTTTGAGACCTTTTCTGGTGAGTCACAAGCCAGTGCTCTTTGGACCAAGCATGCTGTTGAGGGTTTATTACAGTACTTTATGTATGATCCTAGTTGTTTTCAAATACCATTTCATCAGCTTGTAACAATGTTGCCTTCATTTATATTTGAGTGCCAGTTTTGTAAATCCAACACTGTTCTGTGGTGGTCCATGTACTTCAAATACATGGTTCCAGTGGTTCACTGAAAGAAAACAACATTCTTATGTGGGTGATGCTAAAAATTATACTTTCACTATACCCAGTGTAGGTTTCCCTTAGTCATATGTATGATGTTAAAAATTGTACTTTCATTATACCCAGTGTAGGTTTTCCTTCCTACACTGTTGAGTACAAAATTTAATGTTTTAGTGCTTCTTCTTTCTAAATGTTAGTAAAGAAATTTTATAAGGAGCCAGGTGCTGAACGTTTGCAAAGAGTTTCGTGCACCACTTGGCCACAAATTAATGCACATCCCAAAAAGTCTGCTAAGGGCTCCTTTCTGATTCATAAACAAGTGCAAATTCAAAAGCAGTAAATGCTTCCAAAGTATAATTTTTGTCCAGTGATCCTGGAATGCCATTGTTGGAAAAAGCAAAACCTGTTCTTAATACATTAAGAGTTATACAAAAAAAAAAAAAAAAAAAGGAGAATGACTGAATTTGGTTCTGCCTAATACTTTAACAACTAGTTGTTGAATGGTTGAATGTGGGATATCTAGCAGAAAACTTCAAATAACTGAAACTTTCAAGGAACATTTGCAGATGGCATAAGCACACCATCCCTGTTTGGAAGTGCTCTGCTTGGTCGTTTCCAGTCTCAGACCACTCCATCCCAGTAGTGGTAACTACTTGGTCACATGGTGAACATGGAGGGAAATAGCTCTGCTCAAGACACCCATTCTTATTTTTCGATCTGTTTTGTTACCAGACTCCTATAAGCCATGCCATCACAACAGAGAAAGGGATAGATGCTCATGCTGTTTTAAGCAAATGCTTCCTCCAAAGCATTGCATATGAAACTGTAGCCTGAAGTTGTTTTATGAGTGGTACCACTGGGTCCTCTGTGTTACTGAGCCAGGATTATCTGCTTTAAGAAGTCTTTTGGTTATCTGTTTATTAAATGCTTTTACACCAACACATTGTAGGAGAGAGGAAATAAACTGTAAGAATTGGGCTGTTGCGTGCTGGGCTGATTTTCAGTGTATTTACACGTCAAAGTAAGGAAATGCTTGGCACATAGCATTGTAAAGCTATGAGCTACAGGCTTGGAAAGGAATGGAATGCTTTTTTTATCTTTTTCATTTCATTATGATATGAAAAGCAACAAATAACCAGTCGAAGTGTTCATAAAAATGCTGCTCTTGTAATTTTAGTATCCACACTTGCTTTATTGCAGAAGGTCAATTTTTGAAGTTCTAATTAATAACTCACATGAGAATTAAATACTTAATTTTGTATTGTCTGTAGCATAGTATTGCCTGCACATTCTGGTCAGTAATATCTGTTCCTACTTTGTGCAGGGAATAATTACTGCAAGATGTTTCTCCATTTCAGTGTCTTTTAATAACTGCAAGTTCTCTCATTAATTGCTCTCTTTCCAGTGAAAATAATAAAGTTACTGGAGCATTCTTGCCAAGTTAGTTTTTGTTGAAATCAATCTGCTTTTTCATTCCATTTTGCATTTTTTTGTCTTTTGGACATTCACTACTTTTTTTCTTTTCTGTAGGATTTTGGAGATGGGGGTGCTTTCCCAGAAATTCATGTGGCCCAATATCCATTGGATATGGGCCGAAAGAAGAAAATGTCCAATGCTTTGGCTGTTCAGGTGGATGCAGAAGGAAAAATAAAATATGATGCAATTGCTCGACAAGGACAGTCGAAAGACAAGGTAATACTTCCTCCAATATGTCAGCTGGCATGTATACTTGGAAAAGTTGTACACACACGTTGCATATACTTGAACTAGTTGGTCTGGCATTAGCCACATGTATTGTGTCCTCTTTTCTTATTTAAGAACTAAAATAATGTCAGACAGAAATTGTGATCTTCTCTGTAATGTAATAATTACAAGGTAAGGCAAAAATGGTGAGAATCTCTACACAGAACTTACTTGATGGCTTAGCAGTTTTCATTTTCCAATGAAGGCAAGAAACTGAAAACAGTTCTGTGGCCTCATTTCAGTGTGTAGAGAGAGGGGACAAAAAACTGGACAGAAAACACAGGTCAGCCTTCAGAATGCCACACTTTGTGTCTTACTGATTTAATATTTGACACTTCTGGTTGTTTTCAGTGTTGTTGGGTGCTCTGTGTTTGCTGCTGTTGTTTAATTGCAGCAGAAAGTATTGCCAGTGGTTATACTCCAAAAGTTTTGTGCTGAGTGCAGAGATGGCAAGATCCTCTTGGAGTTTTTTAGGGGGAAACTTCAACTTCCTGTATGCAGTAGCCTTTCTAAGACAAAGAGATGACACTTGAGATCCTAACTAGTTTTGAGGTCAGATACTTGGGTCTCCTAAGTCTACTTTAAGGAGTATTTACATCTGCCTTTTCAAGTGTAACCAAGTGGGCTACATGGACTATAATTCTCTTAAGCAGGTGTTGGGGGCTGGAAAACTGCTCAGGCATGACCAGCTGCTTCTTCCAGCAAGCATCTTCTGTAAAGAATAGGGAAACACAAAGAAAGCCTAAACAAAGTGTTAACTACACAGAGTGTTTTAACTAGTAGATATGAATAGTTGTTTTCAAAATAATTTGACTTCTTGGGCTTTAATTTAGGGTGCCTTGAAAAGCTTATGGTTATGTAATATGCCCCATGTTTTACTGCATTTGAGGAAGGGAGGAAACCAAAATATAAACTTTACCTCTCCAACAAAAAGATAGGATGGGCATTCTAAGAATATCAGGGAAAATACTTTTAACAGATAAATTTATTGGTTTTTTTAAATAGTTTCTATAGCCAGTAGGATTTTACATTTAATTAATACTCTTGAGTGTCGAAAAAGCACCACATTTTGCATATCCTCATCCTGTGCCTCATATGTTACTGCAGTACCTTTGAAAAAGGTGAGTGCAAATTGGTCTCCATGCTGTCATGTGGAAGAAAGTAGTTAGACTAAACAGAAAAAAACAGCAGTGGCAATATTTTTATTGAGGAGACTTTTCTTGGAGTTCCATCAGACTTTATCAAAGTCTGGAATTATTTTTCAAGAGGAAGATGTTAAAATATTAATTCTATTTGAAGTAGTTTTTTACTAAGTATTTGATACTTCATGCTAAATATAAATGTTGCTTTGTCAAAAGCATAAAAATAATTTCAAGGAGATAATTAGACAAGAAGTAATAATCATACCAATTTTGGAGAAGCTGCAGGCCAAATAATAAGAAAAAATTGTGTAGTTAAACCCTCATTTTTACAACTTGTCAAATACATCTTTACTTACTTGTAGGATTATTTTTAATTTGCATGTAATAGAACTGTTCAGATTGGAATCTTAGTATGTTTGAAAAATAGCTAGATATGATAGTAGGCTTGAGGCAAAAGTGACTGTAATCTTTCACTGACTCTTACTTGGTTCGGAGTTAGGAAAATACTTCTTAACAGGTTAAATTAGAGTTAAATTTAAGCTGTTAATGTTTGTCACATCTGATTAATGAAGATCTGTACTTTCATTAACTTTCCATATGGCATCTATAATGAAGGCAGTAATATTCTTGTTCTCCTTCACCAAGATGGAAGAGATACGGGGCTTTTCCAAAACCAGGCTCTGTAGAACTGTAGAGTTAGGGTTTCCTAACCCTGAGCTCTGCCTTCTGTGTCAGCTTGATCCTGATTGCATCCAGCTGGATGTAAACACTGACAGTAAAGATTAAGTATTGTGATTCAAAGGGAGTAAAACTGAGGGAAAATTAGATCATAGATTCACAGAATGGTTTGGGTTGGGACACCCTCTGCCAGACCAGGTTGCTCAGAGCCTCACCTCTCTCACCTCAACCTCAGGTTGTTCATTCTGGCCTTGAACACTTCCAGGGATGGGCTATCCACAACTTTTCTGGGCAACCTGTTCCAGTGCCTCACCACCCTCACAGTAAAGATCTAAACCTACTTTCCTTCATCTTAAAGCCCTTCCCCCTTGTCCTGTCACTACATGCCCTTGTAAAAAGTCCCTCTCCAGCTTGTAGGCTCCCTTTAGGCACTGGAAGACTGCACTAAGATGTCCTTGGAGAGCCTTCTCTTTGGGCTGAACACCACCAACTCTCTCAGCCCGTCTTCACAGAAGATGTGCTATAGCCCTGTGGTCAACTTAGTGGCCTCATCTGGACTCATTTCAACAGGTCAACATTGTGTTTGGAGCCTCAGAGCTGGATGCAGCATGCCAGCTCAGGTCTCGCCAGAGCAAAGTAGAGGGGCAGAATCACCTCCCTCGATCTGCTGGCCACGCTGCTTTTGATGTAGCTCAGGATACAATTGGCTCTCTGTGCTGCAACAGATATTTGAAACAATTTCACTGGAAGCAGCAGAACTACTATTGCTTCATTTGATTTGCTTTGCAGGAGAAAGTATTGACAGAGATGTCATAGGGAGCAGTTCTTCAGTGATCTGTGTTGAATTGAATAATGTGGAATATTTTCTCATAAGAACTTCTGATAGTACAGTGTCAGTAGGATTAGACACAAAAGTTTCATTTTCCAGAGAGCTGCGGCCATAATTCAATATTTCTTCAATCTTAATACTTAAAGGTAAAAGAAACAGATACTTAGCAGCCTGCCAGAAATGAGATGGAGTTTATGAACCTATTCTAGGAGCTACTTGTTTGGTCTGAGTTAGGAAGCAAATTTTACTTTTGCTACAGTTTATGGATTTTTCAACGTTGAATTTAGTATTCTGCCTTCTTGTAGAGGCAGCAGTTCCATCACCCAGCCCCTATATCTAGATGACTTGTCAGCAGTTTCCACTATTGCAGTGGTTCATCTCTCTTGCATCTGTTCCCTTACATATTTAAAAAATAGTTGCTTCAGAGAATTTTCCTTGAAAAATACTGACACAAATGTGATAGTCTGACAAGCCTCCTGTTTGGGTTTGGCAGAAAATCTGCTAAGCATGAAATGCTGGTTAACATTGACAGACTTGGATGCATGACCTTATGGATCTGAGGATGGAGTTCCTTCTGTCTGGTCGTCGAGATGAAGGATTTCTAGCCTAGCTGTGTGGTTAGCTCTTGTGCTGCTGTAATTCTTTCAGTACTTTCTCTACTTACATTACTAAAAGCCAGGCTAAAATAATGCATCAGTAGCGATATATTTTGGTGAGACTGATGCTGTCCCCTTATTAGGAAAATAAAAACATGTAATTGCATCCTGTGTTTTCATGAAGACAGAAGAAAGAGTGAAAGCAAGGAATGGAACTGTTAGGTACGTTACTTTTTCCAGCAAGACTAACTTTTTATGTTGGAGTTGGATTTCTTCATGGCCCAAGGCTGTGGCTTAGTTGTTAAAGGAAAAAAAAATCACAAAGCTTATTTACAGTTTTTTTTCCCAAGATTGTCAATTCAGTTGAAACATTTACAAGAGAGTAGTTCCATTGTTGAAGTCCTGTCACAGCTATGGAACAGGTCAAGAGAACATGAATATAACTCAAATAATCAAAAGTGTAACTTACTTGCAACCTATTTGCCTTTGTGTCAGAGCTTGGTTTGAGAGTTTGTTACCATTTTTTTACCTGGTGTGCGTACCAGGCTTACAACCAGGTCATTTTAATGATTTCTGAAATGTTATATGCTTCATATGGAGAAACCATTCTTTGACAAGGAAGGAATTGATTCTGCATTGCTTGATAGTAAATTCTTGATGTACATATAGGATTGATGAGCACTGTACAGGGCTGGTTGGGATATGTAGAACAAAATATGTCGAGGACAGGATTTCTGTGTAGCAAATTAAGAAATTTCTATCAAGATACTTGCATCTATCAAGTGCCTTGTGAGACTCTGAATGTGATTGATGTCTAAATCCTGCCATGTGGTACAGTATCTTAGCCAGTTAGGTAATATTATTCTCTTCCTGATTGCAGTGGCATGCAGATTTCTAATCACTGCCTGTTAAGGCTGCCCCAGCCAGGGAATTGCATAGCTGTACCAAAAACTTGAGCTTTTTCTTTCTACGTAGAAGGAGATTCTGCTTTTCAGTAGCAATCAGAGTGAAATATCTAAAACACAGGCTGATGCTTCCTTTCAAATTTCACAGACTCAAAAATGGTAGTGGATGGGCACAGTACAATATCAAACAATCCCAGTCTCCTCTTTATCTTAGATTAATGAAATGTCTCAACATTACTCCTAAAACAAGATACATGTCTAGAAAAACAACAAAAAGAAATGTAACTTCTTTATCTGCCTCTTTGTATCACTTCAAAAAAGGACTACAGTTAAAACATACAAGTGTATCAAGTTTTTGATAGCAGCAGAAATATTTGTATTTTCAGGATAGTTTAATCTATAGTATGTATTTCTTCCATAATAAAGCATCTTGCCATTTGCATGCAATACTTCAAAGTTTAAATAGTTCATATAGATCATTTGTACCTCAGTGTAAAGTAGTTTATAGAGTGCTCTTGGACCGCCACAAGGAGCACCTTCTTTTATTTTCTTCTTTTGTCTTTTGGGATGCTCTAAAGCTCCTTCAGCGTACTTTGTTCTTCATGCAGCAAGACACTTGGACTTAAGAGTTAATTACCTTAGAGGAACACTGCTCTTCAGGTGTCCTTTATTCAGCATCTGAGAAGCTAGAATATTACTGATACTAATTCAAAGGATTAAAATTTTAGGAGTGAAAGCTGAGAAGCAGAAAATGGCTCTCATGTGATTAATTAATGCTGAGGCTAAAGGTAAATTTTGTAGTTGGACGTGTACTGCATAATGAATTTGAAATAATAGTTCTTGACTTTTAACCCTTTGAACTAAAAATTGCTGTTTTGTTGGATACTTGTGAAGCATTCATGTAATATAATACATTTTTCCCTGAAGCCATCTAATAGTGTTCTTTCCCAGTATTTTAAACTGAGACTGGAAGCTGCCAGCAGCTAGCTGCATGTTGTGTGAAAACTCAAGTACCTATATAAGGGAAAGTGTCAAGACCAGATTTCTCAAATATTTATTTTTTCAAGAAAATAGTAAACATACTGATGTGAAAAAATCCAGATGCTGGAAAATATTTGTATCAAATTCTTGAGTAATCTTTGAAAACAAAAGTAAAAATGTGTGGGGTTTTGTCTGTCTTGGGGTCCCTAAAAAAGGAAAATACTAGGAATGGGAAACAGAAAACTGCTGTCTAATGCCAGTTCTGAGAGCAATTTATACAATTGTATTTAATCAGATTGCTTTGTTTCTTCGATTATTCCATCTGTAAAATGGGGTCCAGAGTATATATGTAACCAGGTCTTCTATAGGAGTAATTGAACGATATGTAATTGTAGTGCATTTATAGTTGTATATTAATTTTAATTAGTACCCAAAGTATAGTCTAAGCCTGAAAGATTTCCTTTGATAGATGTACATTTATTCCTGTTCGTCAGCACTAGTAAAATCTAATGTCTTCCAGGTTATTTACAGCAAGTACACAGATCTTGTGCCAAAAGAGGTCATGAATGTGGATGATCCTGAACTGCAAAGACCAGATGAGGAGGCCATTAGAGAGGTATTGTATGTGCTGATGTGCCTAGTTAGCAGTGGGATGCTTTATGTCTTGCATATGGGATGAGATGCACACTGTGGTATTTTTTCTTCAGATAACAGAGAAGACAAGAGCAGCCTTGGAGAAATCAGTCTCCCAGAAAGTTGCAGCAGCCATGCCAGTTCGAGCTGCTGACAAACTAGCTCCTGCACAGTACATTCGGTATGTAGTGCTGGTGTTTGTGTAAGATGTTGTGATAGACAAAATGGATTAAAATTGGCATATTTGTTTGATTTCTGAGAACAGAAATTCCTCTTGAATTCTGTTCTTCTGTAAGGAATATGAAACTGGCTTATGTATTTTGAATTAAACCACTAATGATCACGTAGTTGGAAGTGTGTAGAAATATGTCATTAACATGTCATGAGTTGTGGCGCTTTGGAGGGGTTATTGTTTTAGCCACAAAACACAGATTTGCTAGGGATCACTATTAATCATGCTGCCCTGAAAGGAAAGTATTTACTGCAAGTTTCAAACCACAACAAGACATGTAACAAAGTTCTTCCTCCATAGAAAATGAGCAATTGGAAAGAAATGGAATGATGAGGAGACTGATAATCATTTACGATGATTTTCTGTTTCAAACACGGAAAAATTTCATGGCAGGGTTACACTTGGCTTGAGGTTAATTCTGAAAAACAAAGTATGTGAAGAGGTTGGTATTGAACAGTAAGAAGTCACCAGGGCGTCACAGACATAGGTGGGAGAGTATTGTGACAAGCTGTGTGTATTGTACTTGTTTTTCTTCTATTTCAAAATCTAGGTTGAAACAGGAGAATATAGCCCTGAAGAGAAGTTACATTCTGTCTGGTGTAATTGAGTCTGCACTCAGTGCAGTATCATCTGTGCAGTTACCTGCTGCTGACATTCATAGTGGAATAGTCTTAAACTGTTGTGGATAAAATGAAACCGCAGCTAGAGCAGTGAACTGAGTAAAAATGGAGGTGGGAAAGGAATATCTAGCTGTGTGCAGAGAACTGAGCACTCTGTTTTATTCAGGTACACACCATCTCAGCAAGGAGTTGCATTCAACTCTGGAGCAAAACAGAGAGTTATTCGGATGGTGGAAATGCAGAAGGACCCTATGGAGCCTCCAAGATTCAAGTAAGTGTTCACAGCTTGTTCGTGGCAAATAGAAGATTCTGAAGTATTTCTGTGCAACATGCTGATTGTAATTGTTTTCGTAATTGCTCAGAATTAACAAGAAGATTCCGCGAGGACCACCATCTCCTCCGGCACCTGTAATGCACTCTCCTAGTAGAAAGGTATGAAATGCCGTAGCTGTTCTCAGTTTTGAATGCTTAGGTGGGTCCACAAATTCTTCTTCTTGATCTAGTTAATTTCTGTGTACCTTCTCCTTACTGATCTTTTGATGTGATGTTAAGTGATAAACTTGGTGCCCGGTGCAGTCTTTTTGTTTGTTTTTTTCTTTTTTTCATTTGGGCAGTTCTGTAAGTAGCTGTCTTTTCATGGATCTTGTCAAAAGTTGAGCAGATGTCTCATGTATTGTATGCAGGGCTGCATTGCTAAATTTGTTCATGGCATGAATGAGTTGACCTGGGCTTTAGTCTGGGTACCCTTACGTTGCTTTTAGACAACACTGTTAAGCTAATGCTTAATAACACTAAGTTGTGTCATTAAGGATTAGCTCCTTCTGAGAAATGAGTGTAGTGGTGGTTCATCAGTTCGGTTCAACTTGAACAGCTGCTAAGTGTGCAGATGTTAAGAAGCTGGCTGAGAGTTACAGCCTGTGTGACAAAAGCTTAAGAGGATGGCTGAAGAGCTGTTGGGACTTTATTCAGTGTTGGCAAAGATACAGTGCAAAAATAAATCCCGTGGCAGAGAGTTTGGAACCAGCTGATCTTTCAGGTCCCTTCCAATCAAACCATTCCTTGATTCTGTAATCTGTATTGCTGCTGAGAAGAGTTGGGATTTTGTAGTGGAGTCCTGAACTTTCTACTCTAACTTATTTCAATAGTTTCATAGCTGCCTTTGAGAAAGAAAACAGTATTTCCTTTTACTATGAATCTGAAGATGACTTTGCTTCTTCTCTTAAATCAGATGACTGTGAAAGAGCAGCAAGAGTGGAAAATTCCTCCATGCATTTCAAACTGGAAAAATGCAAAGGTAATTAAGTTGTCATAAATTAATTTTTCTAATGTTGCACCCTGATGGGAAACTTCTGTGAATTATTTAAGCGTGAATAATACTGATTTTAAACCTCTAGAGTTAGGTATACTGGCTGCTTCCAGCATGGAGAACACATGATCATACAGCTCATTTTTCTTCAGTTTGGCATATAAGGGTTGTCCAATTGAGAGTATAGAACTGAGGGAAAATAAGTTACTTCATGGCAGAGATTATAAATTTTGAGAGGAAAAAATTATGTTAGTTAAAATCCCCATAATAGTGCAGTTGAAATTTAAAACCTCTCGAGGTCACAAAGTAAAGCCATCTAAACTGAAAAAGAGCAGAGTATCAGAGACCCAAGCATGTTTCTTTTTAATACTGCAGTCCATATTTCTGGAACATTTTCCTCGTTGCATTCTTTCATTAATTAATTTTTATCACTGGTCAGCTAGCTGTTTTTGTTCCTTGTTTGAGTAGGTCCTGTCCCTTTGATTTTTATCAGCCATTAAGTTTATGTTCCAAGACAGGGGAGAATTTATTTGCTGCAGTAACTGGTCTGATCATTCTGAAACTTACTAAGCTGTTGTCCTGAGACAGCCTCTTCAAATGGAGGAAGGAAAAGCTGCATGTTTGGATGTTACTTTTTTCTCGCCTACCCCAACACAGCTGTCTAACTGGGACTGATGCTAATTAGGAGATCAAATTTTAGGTTACAGATGCTAAAACCAAAGCAAAAATTTTGTAGAGCTCACTAAAAAAATCTTAAAATACCATCTATTAATAATTTTGAGTTTCAGCTTTGGAAAACAAAATTGGCATTTAGTGTGTCTTGCTTTTGCTGGCTGCCTTGCCCCTTACTTTCTCATTTTGAATCAGCTAACCTCTTAACAGGTATGGAAACCATTTAGGTAAAACAATTTCTAAGCAAAAATGGTAAAACAGCTGAGAGACTGGAGAAGCTATTATCTGTAGTTTTTTTAACAAAAAGCAAAAAGTGGACCTTATAAATTGAAAACTTTCTTTTGTCCTAAGATGAAACTTGAAGGGAAGCTGTGATTCGGATTTGGTGGGAGGGTGGAATTGGAGTGAAGCTTAGTATTACCTGGTAAGAATTTGAAGTACATATGAAAAGGAGATCCATTGAGGCATAATAATGATGGGCTATGAGTTTTGTATGTGGTTTTGTTTTCTTACACAATAAATATAATAATGCTTGTTATTACAAATACTGTTTCTTTGATTAATTGCCTCTCTGTTTCCACTGTAGGGTTACACCATTCCATTAGATAAGCGTCTGGCTGCAGATGGCAGAGGATTGCAGACTGTTCATATTAATGAAAACTTTGCCAAACTTGCTGAGGCGCTCTATATTGCTGACAGAAAGGTCAGGTAGTTCTTTAAACTGTTTTGTTCCATATAGTTTTACTATCTTTGTATGTTAATTTCCTTCAGAAAATCAGCTGTGAATAGGCTATAGCTTTTTGATTTGTTCTGCTTCTTTGCTAATGTAGGACTTAAGGTCCCCACTATCCCCACTATCTCTGAATCATTGGCTCAGCATGGGTTAAGTTATTGGAAGTCATGGGTCTTGTCTCTCAGCTCTAACTGCTGTGGCTGATGGGCTTTAAGCTTCCTAATTTTGGCTTCATTTCTGTCCTGTTTACTAGCTAACTCCATGACAGATCTGCTTGTATCCCAGGTGGTAGGCTTTCTGTATTTTTAACTGTGTGTTATTTGTGCAGGCTCGTGAGGCAGTAGAGATGCGTGCCCAGGTGGAGAGGAAGATGGCTCAGAAAGAAAAGGAGAAACATGAGGAAAAGCTCCGAGAAATGGCTCAGAAAGCCAGGGAGAGAAGAGCAGGGATCAAAACGCATGTTGAAAAAGGTACATTTCTTTGTTACTAAGATGCTATGGCTTTTTTTAACACTCTGAAACATGGAGCAATAACCTGAGAACTTACAATATCTAAATACCAGCTGAAATTTCTAAGCATGACATCAGTTCATCTCTTCACTCTATTGGTTAATTCACTGGCTGGTTTGATGGGGTGCAGGTTTAGGACACTGAGAATTTTTGAGTTAATAATGCATCAGTGCGAGTGATGGCTTTCATGGACAGTTCTAAACTAATTTTTTTAGAAGAAGCATGTTGCAGATGAAGGGCAACTTTGTTTAGAAGAACTAAACCATCTTTTAAGTTTTCAAAGGTGGTAAAACGCAATATTTTGTCTCTTGCACTGTTGTAACTGGTTTTGCAGAATGGTAGTTTTGTTGGCCAGCAGGCCCTAAAATCCCTGCTGCCAACCTAACTGAATTGTCACCATTGTGATAAGTCTTATGCTCTGATTGAAATTACACTTCAAAGATCAAGATGATGAACTTGGAGAGCAGTTACGATCTGTCTAGAAGGCGGAGGGATATGGTCATACAAAGCCAGATCCTGCAGCTGGGATGTACTAACCTCTTACCAACAGGCTGGGGGTTGGCCAGCTGGAGAGCCACTCTGTTGGAAAGGACCCAGGAATTGTAGGGGACAATATGCTGAATATGAGCCAGCAGTGTGCCCTGGCAACAGTAATGCTAAAGGCATACAAAGCTGCATCTGCAGGAGTGTAACCAGTAGGTCAAGGGAAGTAATAATTTCCTTTTATTGGTGACCTGTTAAGACTGCCTCTGGGATACTTGGTGCATTATGGGCCTCCAGGTACAAGACATGGATAAATGGGAATCAGTTCAGTGGAAGGCCATCAGAATGGTCACAGGCTCAAGTAACTGCCTGTTCAGGTGATGCTGAGAGAATAAAGCTTGTTCTGCTAGGAGATAATGTGCCATTGGGGCCAAATAATGGGAACTTACCCACAAGATCATCCCACAATGATCCCCAAATCATTGTCTGAGCTCTTCACCAAGTTGCATGGTGGAAGAATGAGACAGTGGTCAAGAGTTGAAGCAGGAGGTTTCAACTATATGTTAGGAGAAAAGTTTTCACCACGAGGACAAACAGCAGTGGACCAGTTGCCTAGGAAGTCTGGCAGTCTCTATCCTTGCAGGTTTTCCTCACCTGAGTGGGAAAAGCCCTGACCAACCTGGTTTGAATTCAGCATTGACAGCAGGAGGTTGCGAATTAGACTCCCTTCCAACCTGAGTGATTTTCTGATACTGCATCACAGATTGTTCTTCAAAACACTTAAATCCCTGCATGATTCAATGGTATTTTTACACTTAAAATTATGATATAGTGATCTGTAAATGTTTTAGGATATTAATTCCTAGACAGACAAGTATTCTAAGCTCTTGAAAGTTGGAGGAACGTAGTTGTTAGGATATGTCTGCTTTGAGTCTTATCAAGGACAGTCAGTTGCTTGGGGCATAAGAAAGCTGTGGTGTTCCGTGTGTTCACTTTATTTAAAATGTAACATTTTAAATAGCACTAAGGGTCACTACTCTTGTGTAAAAGAATACTGAATTGAATTACTGTGCCAATGTCTGTGGCATAATTAATTCAAACTTCAAATATTTGTCTATAATGAGCAATCTTGTACTTGTTCAGAGGATGGAGAAGCTAGAGAAAGAGATGAAATCAGACATGACCGGCGCAAAGAGAGACAGCATGACAGAAATCTTTCCCGGGCAGCCCCTGATAAAAGGTGAGTCACAAAAAAAAGCTGGTACATTCCTGTACTGGTACTGGCTTTTCCCCACCAGGGAACCTATTACTGGGCTTTCCTTTTCTTGATGTGAGCGCATGAATTTTATCTTGTGGAGATAGTCACTGGTATGAAGCACAGTTCATTCATTGTATGAGAAGGTTTTCACACAGTTTACCTAACTGTGAAAACATTGCAATACTCTCTTCAAAATGTAGAATTGTCCACATGAATGGGAGCGGGGTGTGCTGTGTTGGTTTTGGGTGGGTTTTTCTTCAGAACTTCAGTATATTCGGGTTTAATTAACATGTTGACAGCAAAGATTGAAACCTGAATCCTCTAATTTTGGTGAGACCAGAGTTATCAATAGTGGCTTTGCTTCTTGAAGCTGTTGGTTTAAAGTAAGCTTAGATTTATGAAGGTAGGCTGAAGTATCTTACTAGCTGAAGCCACTGAGATTTCTGAGTGCAAATGGTTTCTGGAGGCTTAAAATCTCTAATATGTTAAAATTGGATTGCTTGGCCTTCCCAGAATATAACTACACTGATTCTTGCAAAAAATAAATATGACATTTTAGACCAAGTCAGCTTGATGTGAATTGCAGATAGTGGAAAGCAAATTTAAATGTCATGCCCAGCTGAACATAACTTTTCCAAATGTTTCCTTTGCCAGGAGACAAATTTTAAATGTTACCTAGTAAGGAAGAACAACAGTCAAAATCTGGCTCCTGAGGCAAATCGTTAGGCTCTAATACAGGATCTGGTTGCAACTGAGCATGTCAACAAGTATGGTTTACTGACCTCATAAAACTTTTAAATTTTTAATTCAGGTCAAAGCTGCAAAGAAATGAGAACAGAGATATCAGTGAAGTTATTGCCCTGGGGGTACCCAACCCCAGGCCCTCCAATGAAATCCAGTATGACCAGAGGCTGTTCAACCAGAGCAAGGTAAAATACCTTTTCACAGCTGTGTAGCTTTCTATGAGAACATGCTCATCCTTCCTTAGTGGGTATGGCTAGAATACTAAAGGGAGCCTGTTCTCATGGTTGGTGTGGATACACTCAGAAAGAAGTCTTTACATAACTGATTAGGAAACTATTGATTTCCTTTATCCAGAGCCTATGCAAAAAAAAAAAAAAATCTAAGTGTATAGCTGAATTAAAGTGTTTTTGTTGTGATTTTTCTCACTGGGGAGTGGGGAGAAAAACTATTTTGCCTTCAAGCTGCAGTGACCTCATTTTCTTCTCTTGTACAAATGTACTGACTGAATAGGGAAATCTGCTTTCAGAGAGAAGCAAGTAAATACTTTCTATTCCCATTACTGCTTATGTTAATAATACTTCTGAAGATATAAACAGTTGACAGCAACATTTATTTTCCCTGAATTTTATACTATTCAGAGATGACAAAATAGATTAGGCTTCAGCAAATCCCTCAACAGACCTGCAGTTTGTCAATCATTCTTTTTCATGTCTCCAGTGAAAGACTTGCAGGCAAGAAGGGAAAGCTGATGAACCGAAAATGAACAAGCAGACACTTCTACTTTCACAGTTTGTACAAGCCTCTGTGTGATTTGGATCAGTCAGCTTAAATCATGTTTTCCAGAAATTCTGAATAATACACATTTCTGTATGGCTGTACTTAGCTATTACAGACAGCTGTACTTGCAGGACAGACTGAAATGATCCATTATTCTGAAATGCAGATGGCTTGTAATCCTTCCTCTTGCTTTCTGGGGCTTGTAATGTCACGTTCTCTGGATTTAATCCCAGACCCAAACCCACTCATATCCTCATTAAGTGCTTGGAGTAATTTGAAATCAATCATAAATCACACAATACCATCTTTCTGTAACTGTATAACATTATCAGTGTATTTTGTTGTTAAAATAAGTTAGCTGACATTTTGCAGATTCACTTGTGCTGTTTTGCTGTACTTCACAGGGCATGGACAGTGGCTTTGCTGGAGGAGAGGATGAAATTTATAATGTTTATGACCAGCCTTGGAGAAGTGGCAAGGATATGGCCCAAAACATCTACAGGCCAAGTAAAAATGTGGATAAGGACATGTATGGTGATGATCTAGAGGCTCGAATAAAGACCAACAGGTAAGGAAATAAATTTAAGAAACATTCTTAATTAGTACTCTGAAGTTAGTCAACTGAGAGTCATCTTCTCCTACAGGTTTGTTCCTGACAAAGAGTTTTCTAACTCGGATCGTAACACCAGAGGCAGGGGCAGAGATGGACCAGTTCAATTTGAGGAGGATCCATTTGGTTTGGACAAGTTTCTGGAAGAAGCTAAGCAACATGGTGGTTCTAAACGGCCATCAGACAGCAGCCGCCCTAAAGAACATGAGCATGAGAGCAAGAAGAGGAGGAAGGACTGAATGCCTCTTCTCCTTGAGAGGTAGGGAAATGGACTGCAAGCTTGGACTTCATGCAAAAGGATTTTTAATATTGGGCGTACAGGAGGATGGCATTGTAACACAGCAGTTCACAATTCTGGCTGTGTGGATATATACACACGAATTCTTCTACATAGGACTGCTACCCGAGGAAAGAGGAGACATGGAGACCACTCTCAAACATTTCATAAGGGAATTAATAATTCTTTAGCAAGTTCTCTGACTTTGCTGATTTCCCCATTGCCCAGCATCTCAGGGTAAGAATGTAGCCCCCTTCCTACAGCTTTAGTTTTTGTAGGTAGCTAAAGCTTTTACTTGATCTGTTAAAAGCTTTCCTGCTGTATATAATGACCGTCTTATGCTGTAACAGATGCTGGGGTGTTTATGATTCAGTGTTTTAGTGTGGCTATACAGTTTATTTGAACAAGGGAGGGGACACAGCTGGATTCTGTTTTAAAACAAGTACTCATTCATAGTTTCTCAGTAATCTTTATTTTAGTTTCTTTACATTTAGTGAAATAAAGCCTCCTTCCACCACTCACTCACTTTGATTCTTTCTTTGACTGCGTCTTCTACGAATCTGCTGTCTGAGAGAGAGCTGAAAACAGTGGAAATTATTGAAATTAGCTAGGCAAGAAGGTTTATTTTTCATTTCTGATCACCCAGAACACTGATATGGAAAGCAGAAGATACATTTACAACCAATTCAGTTTCATGAGCCCCAAGCCAGGGCTTTCCTGACAGGAAAGTTGAATATATATGCACAGCAATTGCTAGTTGTACCAGCAAAATGCATCTTCAAAGCTTGTACTTTCCAGTGGAACTAATAAAAAGTAACTGTCTAAAACCTAGCCTAGAACCAAGTGTATTCTGGAGAAGCCTGCATTTTTTTTAGAAATGAAAATAACTACTGCTTGCCTTCTGCTTTTTATTTCATTATAAAGAAGCCTCTTAGCCTGCACCTCTTGTGAGAGTATAGTCTTTGAAGCCTGGGCAGTTAAGTGCATGTGGCTATCCTTAAGGCTTCAAGAATAAAAAGCAGCAAAAATTTCCAGGAAATTTACACAAAATACTATGCTGTTTCTAGTACTTAATTTGGTAATTGCATACAGATAGCATCTTAGTTCAGCACAATTTATGAAGGAAGGACCAGCCTACTGCCTATCTAGTCACAGTTTAAGCAGTCTTAATTTCTGCTTCCATTTTTGTACCACAGTTGGAGCTTGCAGGTTGGTTCTTCTTGGGAATGGGTACTGAAGTAACCACAACCAAAAATGACTTATGCAGTAATATGAACCATGTCAAGCGAAATACTTCATCACAATCAAAATCACTGAAGTCTCCTGGCAATTCATTTTACTTTTACTATCTTCTAGCATTCAAAGTCGCAAAATAAGGAACTAGTTGTCAAAAGGATACTGAAGAATTTGTATTAATTAATCAAAGACTTGAACTCATTGTGTCTGATACACCAGCCTGCTTGTTGCTCATGGCTTCACTCTGTACTACACCCTCTGAGTAGTTGTATCAGCTGAAGCACATGTAAGTCTGTAAGAAAATCCCCTATTTAGGGAACACAACAGATGCGAGTTTCTAATGATTTTGACATGAGAGCTGTTAATAAATCAATGGCTTTGGGCAGCCATTGACTCCCTGTCCTTTATTCCTTATCTGTCAACACCACTGCACACTAAATGTTGGGAAAGCGGTGAGATGGCTTTGCTCTGTTTCTATGTTGGAGTGAAGCTGGAGGATATACAGTTGTCTGGCTCTAGCTGACCAGTCAATGACAGACGCTTTTGTATGTGTACCAGACCATTACACTGTCTTGATACCATGCACTAACATTTAAAATGTTAAAGATGGAGAGAGCAAATTTAAAGTTGTCTTGAACACATGAAAGCAAGCAGCTGATTTCTCCTGTATGAAATGACAGCTGAAGCAAAATAAATTTCACTAAAGTTCAAAACTTAGCATCACTTTCTTTATCATGTTCCCCCAGCCGCTCAGCATCCAGATCAGATGTTGGAAACCACCTGCAGAAACCTATGTTTCAAACTGCAACCTCGTTGCATAGTAAATACCAAAGTTTTGCTGAATTCACATTACTTTAGCATAGCAGGAGTTTTTAGCCTCTTGAGTGTGATCTCTCTGGTATCTCTATGATCAACAACTCAAGCTGAGAGGAGGGAATAAACAGAAGTGGTAATGATTTAAAAAACATTAAAAGCACACTGAGTGACAAAATCCTTAACCACCCTTTGAAAGAATATGGTAACATTTTCATGTTACTGTATCCAACTGAAGGCAGAATTAAGAGTCAACGCATCGCATTACTTCATTAAAGGAATAAGCACATTACCTTGGAACCTTCAAGAATGTGGGATTCCTTCTGTAACACATTCTGAGCTTCTTCTGGAGTTGAGAATTTAATCCAGCAATAACGTCTGTGAAAGCCTGTATCTCTGTCCTAATTACCAGTTAAAAAAAAACCAAAATGCAATTACTATAGGAAATATTCACAGAGGCTATATCTGTAAATCTTTCTACAGATATTGAATTTAAGGATTATTCAGAAATTATCAGAGGAATTGGCACACTTGCTGTTTCTTCACACTAAGACGTTTGCTGTCAGTGACAGCATGTGGGGTCTAGCAAAGGCTGTTCTACATACCTTTCAATTTGAATCTAGCAAGAATGAAAAAAAAAAAATCACGATCTTAAGATGTGGTTGAAGCCTGGAATAATACAGAGGCAGTAATTTCAAACTGCAGTATTTATCTACTAATAATAGCCAGTCACAACAGAACTGACATTTAAATGGCCACAGTACTTGAAAAGCATTCAGCAAGATAAAGCAGCTGCTTAAGAGACTAAGAAAGCAGAGTGCAATTCAGAATGACAAGCACTAACTGCACTGAAAAGAAAAAAGTTATTTGTAGAAATAATTTGCCAGTCAGAAAAGACAGTTGTCAATAAAGAGGTGATAATGAGGAAAAGCCAGGTGTATCCAAGTGCCTTCTATCTCTACTCAGATCCCCCTCAGAGCTCACAACAGCTCAGCCACTCTGATCATCAGGCAACACTTCCAAACCACCAGGGAAGTTTTCACCTACAAGGCACTTGCCTGGTTTCAGTATCACAGTGATGTTTAAATTAGGCTGTCCTACCCTGGGGATTTTTGTACCTCTGGCAGTTTTAAGCATTAATGAAACTCCTTAAGTAATCACTGAATCTAAAGGTACACATGCATGGGTTTGTGGTAAGCTAACAGACTTTACAACAAAATTATGCAGTCTGTCCTGGGCCTGAGGAAAAACAATGTGACAGGCAGGTGCCTAAGCTTCAACTGTTCAAAACAACCAGCCTGTTTCAAACTATCTTTCTCCATTTCCACACTAATCCTCAACTGAGGTGAACCCATCAGCTCACTAACTGAAGTTCACTATGCACTGAGCTTAACCTAACAGACCATTACTTCACATGGAGAAACACAAGCAGACAGAACCTTGATACTTTCAGCAATGGCCTGCAACTTACCCACAAAGGAACACTTTCTGACTGTTCATCTCTAAGAAACTGCACTAGATACTATGATCCCCGACCTACATCCTCAGAAGATAAACAGCCTAAACGACAGAGCTTGGCAGCACCCTGCAGAGGTTATGGGTTTTGCGTTAGCATTGCACTCGGGATGGGGTCTGAATCCACAGCAGGAAAAGATGGTAGGTTCACATCCACACCTTTAGTTTTTAGCCAGCGAGACCAGGCACATAAAAACTGTATTCTCTGTCAGAGAAATAGTAACACGATGATAGAAAAGCTCAAAGCATTTTTAGATTAATTATTCAGAAACGGCAGCATCAACAAGATGTGAAGGATGTACTTTGTAAAGCTCTTTGAAAGCCAATAGAAAACACTAAGCTTCAATAAGGCCTAGTGCTCGCAGACAAGTGGTGACGCTCCTGCGAGAAGGAGCTAAGGGTAGAGAGCACTGAAAACCTCACTAGAGTACACGATGAGGCGGCCAGGCTCCTAGGAAGCGGGGAAGCTGCTTTAGAGCAAGGCCTCAGCCGCAGGACCCGCCGGCGGCTCTTCCCCGCTTCGCTGAGAAGACACGAACTGCGGCCCGGAGGGCGCGCGGGTACTCACGAACGGCAGCTGGCACCTCTGCACCGACCCGAACTGGGAGAAGTACTCCTTCAGCTCCTCTGTGGGGAAACGCACCTGGTTATCCGGGCCCGGCGCCTCCGCGCAGCCGCGCCGCCCTGACCCGACCCCCGGCCTGTGCCGGCACACGCGGCGGGGCCGCCCAACCCCGCCAGCCCCAGCAACGGTGAGGGATGGGAGCGGGGGCGCAGACTCACTGCTCGACACCGTCCAGGGAACGTCAGCCACGAAGATGTCGAAGAGCCGCCGGGAGCGGCGCCCCGCCGCCCGCACCGCACTGGCCGCCGCCATGTCGGGACTGCGGCGAGAGGGGAGGAGGGAGAGAGGGAGGGGCGGCCCCGCCCCGGCCGGCCCGAAATGGCGGCGGCAGCCCTGACCCGTGAGGGTGGGGAGGATGCGTTTCGCCGGCTCTTTCGATTCTACCGGCAGCGCGACGCGTCCGACCTGCGGGGCGTGGTGGACTTCTCCGCGCCGGGGGGCCAGGTAATACCAGGCTGCTTCTGCCCGTGCCCCGCGGCGAGCGGCTCGGAGGGATTTCCGCCCTCTGCGCGGTGTCGCAGTGCGGGGCTGTGGCGGTGTCGCTGCAGCCCGTTCTCTCCACCTGCTGTTCCCCTTCGTGCCCGACGCCGAATCCCTAGTGCCGCCCCGTTTCTGGCTAGAGGACGCTGCACTCGAGCGCTGAGCCTCTTAGGGTCCCTGTGATGTTTTAAAAATGACGGCGTGACCTGAGAGGGGCAGCTGGGAAGGGCCCGGGGCCCCTCTGCCCGCAAGTCCCAAAGCCGGGCGCGCCCAGGGTCCCCCTGGGCCATGGGACGCTGCCCGAGGGCACTGGGTGCCGTGCAGCCGCCGCTGGCCAGCGCGATGCCTAGTCACAGATTTACTACTTTTGCTTATATTTACTTTTATAATGTTTAGTTAGCTCTCTACTCTGCAGTAGGGGATCTTCAAAGCTTCTGAAAGAACCACGTGATACTTAAGCAGCGGAATGTATTGCCATAAAACCCCCCAAGTTTCACTCTCGGAGCTGACACTGTTTCCTAGGCCTGCTGGCCCTTGGGTGAGCTGGGATCAACTGCCCCTTGCTGTGCTGTCTTCCCCCTAGTCAAGTTTCTTCTCCTTTCTCGCTCCTGTATAATAAATGCTTGGTTTAGTCATCAGGGCGAGTTCAGCTGTTGCGGTGGGTTGGGGAACACAGTCTGCAGCACAGCTGAAAGCAGTAGCCATCACAGTAATTTACCATGCCTTTAGTGATGAAGAAATGATCCTTAAAGCTTGTCTTCCGTTTTGTCACAAAAGGATGACACGTATCTGCTAAAGTGTTGTTAACCAGGGATTTTCTACTTAGGAGCCTATTTTAATAAAAGGAGTGGGGAATATAGTTAAAATGAAACTTTGCCTAATTTTTCATTGTTTCAATGTTTAGTCTTTTCTTTTTAGTGTTCTATTAAGGTATTTATTTTTCTATCTTTTTGGACTATAATTTTACTAATTAATTTTACTAATTGCTGTTGCTAATGGAACACAAAACCTGACCCATATGAAATTGTTAGAGGCATTAGAATTAACCAATGAAGTTGTTAACATTTCAGCCTTTCTTGAGCTTGCAGCAGTCCTGTATTTGGTAAAGGATTACAGCATTATGGCTCTTCTGGGAAATTCAGAGTATTTGAAAACATCACAAGGATCTGCCTTCTCTCAATGTGATTCTTTTTGTGCGTGTTACCTTCTAAGATCAGGTGACAGTTTACTAGTGAAGACATCTTTCATTCCTCTTTCCCCCAGGTTAAAAACATCTGGCTTTTCTCTTTAAGAGCTACAGGCCAGCAGATTGGCCCAGATAATATTGCTTCTTTTTTTCTCAGAAAACTGCTTCAAGCAATTGAGCTCTTCAGTGAAGTGTGACATACTCCATCTGCCCTGTTACCAGACTTATTTAACTGATTCAGCACGTGTAATTCTTCAGCATAGAAACATCTCCTGTTCTCCAGAAGCCCAGGCAGCAGCTGGTATGGACGCACTTTGAGCAGGCAGTGATGTAGCAGAGTTTTGGTCAGAGGATGAGCCTTCCTGGGGACACTCTGTGGATAGGACTGTGAAGTAAGCTCCTCAAGGCTGGCACTCACAAAGTTGCTTTTGACAGAGAGCTGAAAAATGGGTGAAACTAACTACATTGCCAGAAGGTGCTGTCCAGCAGTAATTCAGAATTTCTTAGAAATTCAGTGTATGTAATTTAGTTCTGTTGCTCAGAAAATGTTAACCAGAGCTGTCAGCTGCAAAGAGACTGATTTACATGTGCACCACTGCAGAGGCCTTAATCTGATATACACTTTACTTTGTTACAAAGTCTTGCAGTCTCTGCCTGTTTATTCCCACTGTGCCTGGCCATCTCTTTCCTTATATGAGCCTCTACCTTTCCACTGCTGCACGGAGAGCTGGAGTGGGGAACTAAGCCAGAACAAAACCAAAAACCTCTACCCTGCCCTCCTCAAGACAGTTCCCTGTCCTAAGGGATGAAGGGAGTAGGAACACAGCAGAATGAGTTTAGTGGGTTTTTTTTCAGCAAATGTTAGCTTAAATACATGTGTTATTGCAACCCAAGAGAGTATGTCCAGTAAGTACATCTTGCCAAGCCTTGAGCTGGTGATCCTGCTGTTGGGAACAGAAGTGGCAGGGTGGCATTCAGAATTGACAGGGTTTCTGTAGTCCTTCACATCCAACAGCTTTGGCTACTTCATCACTGTACTGCTTATCCTTCTGTAAATTAGAGATGAGAATAGTCATCTACCCTATAGGATCATGAGCAACTTGTATTTGGAATGTTCTTTGAAAGTATCAAGTGTTATGAGTATATTGCTCTCTAATGGAGGTTGTTAATTACCAGAATGTTTTATAATGGTGAGGCTGTACTGTGGAAAAATCATGATTCATTTTTTCTCATTGGTATATATTGTTTGGGTTTATTTATGAGTGGGGGACATCTCTCGTCATCCCTAAGTGAAACCTGTAGGTACCTTTTGATTCTTATGTTGAGTGTGTACTGGCTCTGTTTGCCCTGTCCTGGTCACAGCTGTTTAGACAGTTGTTCTGTGGTACATTTGGCATTTTCACGAGAGTTACCTTCAAGTGTGGTAGCACTCTTCCTTATAGATGCTATTTTTGGAGGAGTTTTGTGTTTCTCACTTTGTTTTTTAAACAAAACTGTTTTCTTTTTCCAGGTGTTCAGATCACAGCTCAGTATTTCTTCAGTCAGTGATCAAGATGCCCACAGAGCAGGATTACGGCCAGTTAGCCAGTGGAAAGCCTATGGCCTCAGTGGGTATCCAGGTGGGTGCCTCTGATTTCAAGAAAAATTAAACACAACCTCGTTGCTTTGAATTCATGCACCTTCAATCTTATCTTTCTTGTCCTGCCTGAAAAAAGCTATTTTGGTTTGCCTAAGTAATTTAATGTTGTCATAAGTGAGAGGGTCGAACAAATCGGCTGAGGGGTGGGATGCAGCAATATTTATGAAGGTGAGAAGAGCCAGTTGTTTCACAGTGAGATCAACCAGACCATAGCTCATGAGGATGGGTTCCTGTTGCCTTTGGCAGAGACTTTATTTCTGTAGAGTCTGTTTTTCCTCAATATATATCATACACATTGGGTACATGGCTGAAATACAGTAGTTTCACAGCTGAAGTGTGGCATCTACTTGTCAGTGTAGGACACTGAATACAATAAGTGAATAAGACCCTTTTGGCCTATTCAATATACACAGTAATTTCATTAGGAAAATTATTTCAGAAATGGAAATATATTTTAGTTTGCAGTTTACCTGGTAGAGTCACAGAGAGGCATTAGATTGGAAGGCACTTCCAGAGGTCTGGGCCCAACACCCTGCTTAAAGCAGGATGAAGTTGCAAGTTAGATCAGGATGCTGAGAGCTTTGTACGGGTAAATTCTGGAAAGCTCTAAGGACAGAGATTACACACCCTCTCTGGGAACCTGTACCAATGTTTGGCCATGCTTTTTTCCTAAACCTTATATCTAATAAAAATCTGTCTTGCTGTTATTTGTGACTGGTGTCTCTCCTAATCTTGCTGTGCACGTCTGAGAAGAATCTGGCTCCCCTCCTCTCTCATGCCTGTAGGTAGTGCTCAATACCAGGATGTGTCACCAGCCCTCACTGCTGCTCACGCAGTTTGTCCTCAAGACAGCCTGGCCTTGGTTTGGAGCTGCTCTTAGCCCTTGGGCCCATATGTTGCATGGGGTTATTCTGCCCCTGATGCAGAATTACTACTGTTGAACTTCCTGAGGTTCTCTTTAGCCCATTCCTTCATTTGTCAATGTCCCTTTCAGGGGCCGTAGTAGCCTCCAGCATATCCACTGCTGCCCCAATTTAGTGTAATCTGTAAGTGAAATGGGGATGAACATCCCATCATCCACATTGTTGATGTAGATGTAGTTATCAGTCTTTGCCCCAGGATCAAAGAATGCAGCTCATAACAGCTGCTGGTTAGACTTTGAATCATCAGATCACTATTCTTTAAGCCTGGTGATCCAGCCACCTTTTGCTTACCCTTTTAATTTCCCCAAAAAATTTATGGGCCCCCAGTTGGCTCCAATGATACTGCAGGAGATCAAGTGGAAGACTTTTCTTGAGCCAAGGTAAACAACATCCCCTGTTTTCCCCTTGTCTGGACATCTCACTGTAGCAGGCAATAAGGCTGGTTACACAAAATTTGCCTTTCATGCTGTCTGTTCTCAGCCATTGTGTGTCTGGAAGTGGCTGCCATGAAAGTTTGCTTCATAATTTTATCATGAGTTTTGGTAAGACTGATGAGTTTGTAGTTCCCCAGATCCTCCTTATTTCAGGGATTTTTGTTTGATTAATTTTGTTTTTTCTCATGTTTCTTTTGGTTCACTGGGACCTCAGTCAGTTTCTGTGGGTGATTCCTATGAAGCCAGCCTACCATTTCTGAAATTGAAGCAGCCATGCTACCCATCTGGCATGTTTAATACACAGGGAATTGACTAACTTCAGGAGAAAGGCTTCTGCCTCTTCTTGCCTCTATAAATGTTTTGTTCCACTTACCTGTCATATTATAGCTGCCCTCGCTTGGTCTGCCTGTCATTTACTGTCTGTCTAAACATCTTTCCTATGAATTACATAGGGGCTGTGGGGAGTCACAGGTTTTCCACTTAACCACATTTTTCTTCTGCTTTGGCAAAGGAAACCTTTTACTAAAATGAAATGCAAATACATTGACAAATTATCTGTCCTGTTTAGAATCAAGTCATGTGTGGACTTGAAAAGAATAATATTTTATCATTTTTCAGCTACCTTTATCTGGACATCCTGAAACAGTAGGAGATGTGTAACCAACTGTCCCAATAGCCTTCTAAGTGAAGTAAGAATTACTTTAGTTTGTCTATGAGCAAATGGAAAGGAAGTAATTTGGTTTTGTCCCCACAGTAAGCAACGAGCAACAAAATAAAAGACTAAGGAATCTGGGTGAATTCTGTTGTGGTGTCCTGAGTTCTGTGAGAAGCATGTGATGCTGTCTTTGGGTCTTTGTAACTGACACGCTTTTTTTTTTATGAGAGGTTTTTCTTGTTGTTAGACATCTGCATGTCTTATCCTTCCTTTGACTGAGGTTGGAGACCACTTTCATTAGGTGCGAATTAAGTCCTAGTTTGTAGCAAGATAGCAGTGAGAGAATTGAATCTGCTTCCTCAGGGCAGCTTCCTTTAGTATACAAATTCACAAAGAATAATTCTTTTGCCCTTTCCCCCCACATCTTTCAAGTAGAAGAGGTTCAATTATGTTGTCTTCAAAGTTTGTCTGTGGTGTTTCTGAACTTCAGTCAGTTCAGAAAGATTGCTACAGAAATACATTTCTTATTTCTTACTCCCTCCTATGTGTGCAAGTCACTGATTTCTAGCGCTATTAATCTTTGTTCTACATTTGCATAGAATTTTTTAGTAAAACTCTGCAACTGTTAGAAATTCAGTTTCTGTCTTTCTTGACACAATAAGCACAGTAGTAACACACTTTTTAGTTGTTACTGCATTTGTAAATCTAGACCAATCTACTTTCTTAGGAGAAACCTAGGTCAAGGAAAGGTTTGCAGAGACATGAGCATGTTCTAAGCTTGTGATACAAAAGCCATAAAATCTGGATTCCTGTTCTCATCTCTGCTTGTAACTAACCCTCCAGGCTTCAATGCCTTCATTAATACCTCGGGATAATACATACATAGTAGAGCGTAATTTCATGAATGTAGTAAAGTGCTTCAAGAACCCCACATCAAAA
Source organism: Struthidea cinerea (assembly GCA_013397865.1). Lineage (NCBI taxonomy): Eukaryota > Metazoa > Chordata > Aves > Passeriformes > Corcoracidae > Struthidea > Struthidea cinerea. The sequence continues at coordinate 3,060,115 of VZTI01005483.1, forward strand.
ACTGTAGACAGGATGGGCAATATTATTATTCTGTTCTATGCAGAGGCCAACAGAGAGTAAATGTAATGCTTCTGGCAAAGAAACTTCTTGTAGCCAAACTTACCAGGAGGCCACCGTAGTCTGAAAGTGCAGGAAACAGAGTGAAGTGAGTGACCATATGTTATTAATACACCAAAGGCTTTTTTTCTAGCCAGTTACTTTAATCTTGAGTCTGTGAGGTATGCTGGCAGGTAGCTCTTTTTGTGTTTTTATTACCACTTTCATAAGGCCACAAGGCAAGTTTGTATCCTGCTGAGACTCCTAGCTTTGCTGCTTCTTTTTTCGTCTGTTTTTGTTTCTGTTAACTTGATATGACTGAGAAGTTCAAAAAGACACAGTAGGCCAAAACCTTAAAACCTCCTTTTCCTTTGTTCCTCTTACGCCCTTATCTCTCTTTGCATGTGGATTTTGTGTTGGTGAGCCTTACTGAATTGACAGTCTCTGAGAGAATGCCTTGATCCTCAGAGTAGGTACAGTACAGATTAATAGCATCTCTCACATGGGCTACTGCTTGAACCCTGCCTGAGGTGCCTGGCCAAATGAATGTGCAGAATAGCTGCATGTTTATTTTGTTTTCTTAATTAACAATGCCTGCAAAGTATTTGCAGTCAACAACAAGCGGTTTGGGATACAATTTGACTTTCATGCCCCTTTCTGAGTGTTACTGTATCAAAATGCAAATATGGATACAACCAGACTTACCTGGAAATAAGCAGAGGGGGAGAGCAGAAATGAAGCAAAGGGGAGGACACTTTACATTACTAGACACTTGCTCAGCCCAGGAACTTCATTCTGTAGTAGCAATAGGAAGACAGTATGAGTTCAGAGACAGGGATAAAGTTAGTTTGAAGTATAGAAAAACTAACTTTAGGCCAGAATTACTTTAACTTTGCAGGGCTTAAGAGAAAAGTCATGCTGAATAATTTAAAAACTAAGATTTACTGCAAAGCAATTGGATTTCCATGTTCTTACTCCTTTGTCTCCTGTAATCAATATGCCTTACATAGATATGTCCTTTACTGTAATTTTTTATTTGGACCAGTGTTGGCTGCCCTCTCTGCCTTCTACCTTGTGCCACCAATTGTTTTTTCTGAAAAAAAAACCCAGTAAGTTTTAACTTAACTATAATAGATTTAATCAGCTTATATGCACAGTCAATTTTTTTCACTACTCGTGACTCTTGTCCTTGGTTCTAGATTCAAAAGAAAACAGGGAAACTCCTAATCATACTTTCTCTCCATCCTCTCCTTTTTTCTTTGTGGTCAGGGTTTATTTTCATACCAAACCCTTTCCTTCCGGGCTGCCAGCGCCACTGGGTGAAGCAGTGTCTCAAGCTATACCCTGAGAAACCCAATGTCTGCAACCTGGACCTGCACATGGCTCCTGAGAAGACGACAAACCTGTGGGGTCAGAGCAAGGAGCAGCTGAGGTAAGTGCACTATAACGTTTGGTGGTCAAAACTAGTGGAGGCAGATCTCACCTCTGAGAAGGTCTAAGAAAATGGAGCGGGGAAGGGAAGCTGAAGAAGATTGTGTACATGCTGGCAGTATACAGATAGTGTCAGACACACCAAGTTAAAGATGGATATTTCATGACTTCATGTGCAGTCTTGTTAATTCTCTGCTTTCATGCTCAATGGGATTTTCTAATAACATATTGTTCAAAGCCATCAGTGAAGTGTTAAATACTGACCGTGGCTGATGTGGTGCTTGGAAGCCTGCTAAGCTCAGCTACAAGTAGAACCATTAAGTCCTTCTAGGCCTCAGTTACCCTGAGGCAAAAGGGATCCTTTCCAAAACTCCCCACTAATGGTAGCACTTCTTCCCAGTCAGCTCAGACCCTGTACACTGTAATTACACTGTTAGCTGTACTCTCTTGAGCTTCTTAAATCTACCAGTTTCTGTGTTCTTAGTTTCTAAAGTATTTCTTTTAGTTTGGTTTTGTTTGTGGTTCTTCTTAATTCAGCATGACATTGAATTAAATGTATTAAATGTACCATTTTAATGGCAATCCTGCTCAATCTGAAAGATTCCTTCAGGTTCAGAATTCTGTGGCTGATGCAGTTGCCTTTCCTCTACCTGATTTGGAATTTAGTGGAGAATTTGCCCAGTTTTGAAGTCAAGTAGAAAGTTTTAAAAAAGAAAAACTCTTTCAAAGCTTGAACTTTATTAAAGTCACCTGTAACAATACATATAAGACAGACTGTTTACAGTACACAACCTATTAGCTACTTGGATATTTATCATTACCTTATTGATTTCACTGCTCATTTTTCATAATGATTGTTTCATGTGATGGTGCAGAGTTCCCTACAATGCTCATCTTCCACCTCAGTCTCTTAGTGAGACTGACATGCTGAGATTTTTCTTCAAAAAGCTGTTGACATCTACAAGATTCAGAATGGCAAAAGCAAGATTTGGACTTCTAACTGTTTGCACCCAGGAGAGAAGTTATGCCCTCACTTGTGTTTTCCAGGCTCGGTCAGAATTAGCTACAGAAATGTAGACACCATTTTTGTGTTCCATCAAGGATGAAAACTTGTTCTTTGAAAGGATTGTGCATTATGCCCAGTGGCTGAAAAAAGTGGGGTACTGTTCCAGCTAGACAGGCCTCTCCCAGCAGGACCTCCTGCATGCAGAGAATGATCAGAACAGAAGTTAATTTGCACCTGAATCCAGTTCAGTTGAAAACAGTGTTTGGAAGAATGATGGCTAGCAGCAACACTGGCAGTTTTTTATGAAGTATTTGCCTAAGCCTTCAAGCGAGCAAACTGCTGTATCTGTGCTTATACCTAGGGGCAGCAGATCAAAACTAGCCAGCCTCTCTAGTATCTGGAGTGAAAGCATTTCAGGGAGGTGAGAAACAGTGCTTAACTAAAAAGAGGTCTACTTCCAAGATGGGTCACAACTTTATTGCTTTTTAAAACCATCAGGATGATGCACGCACGTGCTTGAGTCATGGCTTACCTGCTCTTTTCAGGATGCAGGAATCACAAGGTAGGGTGAATCCATACAGTTCCTAGACGTATACGCTATGCTTTCCTCAAAAGTGGAGCCTGGGTATTGTCTCTGGTGCTGGGGACAATTAAAAGCATAAAAGGGGATAGAGCATTCCCACAAGGGAGATACAGATATATAGATATGTCCATCTTTGTGTATAAGGAAAAAGCTGGAGGGGTTTTATAGATGCAACCATGACCAGCAAATAAAGACACAGGGGATCTTCAGACCAAAGCTCCCATGCTTGTTCTAACATAGTTATACCAGACCTTTTCTGTGCTTTCCTGTAGGACCTCATTGTTTCCAGATACACAACACTCATACTTTCCCCGTCTTAGCAATCGCACATGAAATCACATGCAGAATACCAAGTTTTGGGAATAAGGACTTCCCACACGCATTTGGGCTCTTGCTGTTGTGCAAACACTCTAGCACTGTAGCGAAAGAAGGGCACTTTTGAAAGGCACATGCTAAAAATGTTTCATTATGAACATTGTTCATTGAAAGATGTACAGGAACAAGTTGTGGGCTCCCTGTTTTCTAAATGCTGTGTTACCTGCTTGTAGGCTACACAAATTGTTCCAAGCAGCATGTATTTGACAGTTACTGTGTTGGTGTTTATGGTAATTGCAGTTGCTGTTACCGTATGACAGATGGAAGTTGGCAAGACTACTTTCAGTAATCAGTGAGCTAAGAAAAATTACTAAAGGTAAAGAAACTGGCCTTTTACTCCTGTTCCTGGTTTTTCTTAGGAGCTATCAGTATGGCATAGTTGAAGGGCAGGAACAAGCTGCATATCCAGATAGAAAAGCACATTAAGTTTGGCTTAGATGTTTGGCTGAGACTTGACCATTTTAGCACAAATACGAATCTTTTTTTGTTAAAGAGAGCATGTCGTGCTGAACTAATGAGGCTATAAATGAGAGCCAACCGTCTGGTGCTACTGTTTATCTTCTCAGTATATTTCCCTTCTCTCTCTTTCTTTTTTTACCATACCATGTGACTCGGCTTGAGAAAAATAGGCTGAAATTGCTGAAATGAGTAGACTAGAAGATAGATGTGTACCTTCCTTTTTGTATTTGTCACTAACATATTTCTGTCTTATTTAGTTACTTATACTCTGTAACTTTTCAAGAGCTTTTCCATAGTCTACTAAAAGCCCCTCCTTGAAGCCTCTTGCTTTCATCACCTTCAAGTAAGAATGGTAAATTGGTGTGTGGCTTCAGACCACTCAGTCCCTTTACTTTAGGGTTGTCGCGTGAGAAGAACAGTTCTTTGTCCTGCACAGCAGTCTGGATAAGGGGACACCTGCAGTCTAGACTTCTTGATGCTGTGGTCATAGCTAGAGAAGTCTTGCTTTTTACTGTGACTCAGTCTGTCCTAAGGACGTTTTATCAAAGTACCAAATAGTAGAACTGACCATCCTTTGCAATATTAGGCAGCATGCTATGTTTCACTGTCATGCAGCTCATTTTTCTTTCTTGTAATTTTCCATTAGGTACCTAGAATATTTTTTCCTGGCATTTGCACCTGTAGATCTTCAGATTCTAGTCTTTCAGGTACTCAAATAGGACATGTTTAATTCTGATTTCTAAATCTGCGCAGCTCATGGTGTTGTTTCCATCTGATAACCTCTTAGGTACCATGTTGAAAATACAAGTTTTCAAACTGACAACAGTTGGCAGTAGGCCCCATAGCTTGCACACATTGCATGAACTAAATTTTCAAGGTTTTTGGAGGAAGAAAGTATTGGCACTGAAAATAAAAGTTTAGTATTGATTGCTTTTAATAGCATTGATTGGTTTTAACAGACTGTGAAATGGGTGAGTGAATCTCATTACTGTATGCTGCACTACCAGAAGACCCCTCAGAAATTAACACGTATCCTATTTCTTTATGTTTTGTCTTTGTAGAAGGAAAGGTTCCAGTAAATGGGAGCCCAGGAGCCTATTGGAGAAGCTGCGCTGGGTGACCCTTGGTTACCATTATAACTGGAATACTAAGGTATTGAGATTAAATTCTTCTCCATTTTTCTTAGCCATCAGCAGTCAGAATGGCAAACAGAGAAGAACATCATGGAATAAAATGTTTATGATCCTACAAGACAGTCTTGAGGAAAGGCACTAAGAAACTGTGCTTTTAAGAACATTTTAATCTGTATTAGTTTACTGTGAAGGGTTTAACAGCAAAAGTCCATTGCTGCATTCTTTCCTTTGAAAGTTAACATGAGAGCATGCACTCATCTCTAAACCTGCAGCTATTTCAGGGTATGTGGCATTTTTACCTACTAAAAGGGCTGATTACAAAAGCATCGCTAACTAAAGCTGAGCGTGACTTCTGGGAAACTACTCTTTTTGGGGGGGGTGAGCAGGAACAAGAAGCTGCTTGTGTGATTTTGAGCTTAAATGAGTCTGAACCAGTATAGCGCATTCGTACCAACCAACAGCTGTTTTGAGGATCCTGATCAAAATAAACTTTTTTCATAAGACTGAGATAGATGGAGGCTGATAAACACGGACAGAGTGAATATGCATCTTATCTGTATACTGCAGATAACCAAATCTGCTTGCAGCTTTTTATTTACCAGATCAACCTGTTATTGGATGGCCTTAATAAAAGTTTGGTTATTATCTTCCAGTCCTCTCAGAATCACTCATGGGAGAGAGAAAAAGTAGGTTTGCAACTGATTCCTGTTTCTTATTCATGAAAGAATAAATATGCTTGTTTGGGGGCTCTGTTGATGAGCTACAGGACTGTCTTACCATTGGCAGCTTCAGGTTGTGACTGAGAAGATCCTCAGGATGTTGGTACTAATCTTACTGATTTCAAGTTTAGCATCTAGATATAATGACTAACTTCACAATTAATTGAATCTCTGGGACTCTCAGCCTAGGCCATGAATTTAATGTAAGAGGTGAACTTGCCTGTGTTGTAGTCATTTCCTAGGCAAAAGTGATGGCCTCCTCCATGACTATCAGCCAGACTTTTGAGTTCTTTTTCAATGTTTGTTTCCAGTTGTATTTGCTGCTCTGATGTATTGGGTGTGGCTTTCTTTTTTTTTCTCCCCCCTCTCCTCCTTCCAGAAATACTCAGCAAATCACCACGCTCCTTTCCCCTCAGACCTTGCATTCCTATCAGAACAAGTGGCTGCAGCCTGTGGGTTCCGGGGTTTCCAAGCCCAAGCAGGGATCTTGAACTACTATCATTTTGACTCTTCACTGGGAATTCATGTAGATGAGTCTGAACTAGACCATTCTCGGCCCCTGTTATCATTCAGGTGAGTCAAGGAAAGCACACTTGAGTGTTATGGAAAGATTGGTGGCTTTTTTCTAGAGTTGCATATGGTTATAGGAAGGCAGTATGATGTAGTTTGGGTATATAATCTTCACTGTCAGAAGATCTGATTAGCAGAAGGCTGTAGGTCAGGGACATAGGGTTTTTTTTAAGGACTGCTTGAATAGCATGGATGTAGTGCCTGGAGTGAAGAGTTCTTTTGCACAGAGCAGAGTTCTGTTCTAAAGCAGCAGTGTCAGTTGGGTACTAAAGAAGTATCTCAGCAGAGCTTCAAACCTGACAGGGCAATTGCTCACACTGTGCCTATCTTGAACCAGATCTCTTAGTCTGTTTGCCGTGTTCCCACTGAAAAGTTGTTCTTAGGAGTCCATCTGGTTTTTGTGATTGCTTGGGGTGCTTTTCATAAAGGAATTTAACTACTGATACTTTCTTCCTGTACAGAAAATTGTTCTCTACCTGAATTTGTTTTCTCTCTCCATCCTTATACCATCTCTAGTTTTGGGCAGTCCTCAATATTTTTGCTTGGGGGCCTGAAGCGGGAGGAGGCCCCAACAGCAATGTTCATGCACAGCGGAGATATCATGGTGATGTCTGGCTTCAGCCGCCTGCTGTACCACGCTGTCCCCCGCGTCCTCCCCAACCCCGAGGGCACAGCTCTGCCTTCGTGCCTCGACCAAGCTCTTTCTTCAGACCTTCCTGTTGGCTCAGTCATTGAGCACAGCTCTGATGAGGATTGGCAGGTGTGTGCCAAGTACCTGCAGTCCTCCCGCATCAACATGACTATTCGACAGGTGTTGGCTGATGGTCAGAAATTTCCAGAGGAATCTGGGACGAACGGAAAGGGCCAAGCACCCTCTGAAGACAGTTATCATGAGAACAGCAAAGCCAAAAGACATAAACCAAACACAGTCAGCTGAGACCAGGAGATTGTACCGACATGGACTGGACAGGCAATCTCCATGTGGAATTAGGAACTAGTGTTAATACTGGAAGTCACTTGTCTATATTGCGGTTAATAAACTTGTGCAGAATAAATGTAGTCCTTTTTGCTGTAATAAATAGGTGGGAGGAGAAAAAGAATTTAAAAGGAAAAGAAGGATGAGTTCAGGACTGGGACTCAGGAGATGAACTCTATTGGCATTTTGTTGCAGATGTTTACTGTGCTGTGTTTCCTTTAAAATACCTGTATGTCAGAGAATTTTAAGCTTGGTTAAGCTTAGATGGTTTAAGCTCCTGGTGAAGCTTGGTTTAAGCTTTAGGAGTGATGCTTATAAAGTATTTTGAAATCATTGGGCAGAGAGTGTTAGCAAAAGCTACATAATTGCTATGTGATGGAGAATCTTGTTGGGCTTATAAAGCCCAGCTGAAGCAAAGTAACAAGTATGAACGAGAATAGGCTGCTATGGGTGTAAGACCTACCTGCAACATTTTCAAGGTAATTACTTTTACAGCAAAAATGGGTTCAGTGGTCAGAAACTGGCAGCTCCCTCAAGCAACACCTGCTGTAAGCTTGCTGTAGTCCTGTGCTCTCCTTTTGCCAGCTTGCATCCCCTCAGCTGCAGCAGAATCTGCTTTTATGAGTGGTACTGAACATCTTACCTCAGATTTTAGAGAGAAACAATTGGGGGTGACACCTACTTAGAATATTTAGTAGCTCCAACTGGGTCTCCTCCCAGCAGTATGTGACTGAGCCCAACATCCCCATTCTTTCAAAACTGCCCTCTCTTTAAGTGCCTGTGTGTTATGGTTCTCCAGTCCCAAGCTAGCATCTATAAGGAACAGAATGACTTGCAAATAGAAGCAATGAAGTTGTAAATTAAGTACCTAAAAAATTAATCAGTGACTATCTCTGTTGCCCAAAGATAAATATATTGAAACAAAGAAAAGCACTAGCTTTTGTGCTAGTTCTTGTTAAGATTCAGACCTTCCTATCTACTTTTTAATGCAGTTTTAATTGTTGAAGTGGAATGCAGTATCCCTGGGGTATTTTTTTGCACTTTCCCAATGAATAAACTTATACAGTTTTTAAATTAAAGATGTCTATCAGTTTTGGGCTGGCTATTTTCTTCTTTTCTTTTTTCCCCTCTTAGTTGTTTCAGTGTATTGTTAGTGCTGCTGTATTCCTTGTGCAGTTCCCTCCAGGCTTCTTTTGGATCTACTGCCTCTGCAATCTGTCAACTCTGGTGGAGGAGCCCTCCGTATGTCTGCAGGGCTGCTTTGCTTATGGGCAGTTTGGGGTTTGTTGGGCAGTTGCAGAGGGCTGTTGCCTGCAGCATCAAAGTCCAATTTAATACGTATGTGGCAGCTTTTCCTCATGGGTAAAGTGTCTGGTCTGCTTATTTCATAGCAGGTGAATGTGTGTTTGTGTGCAATTAATTCCTTATACAATACTGCAGAGAGCTCCAGTAACTTAAGGTCTGAACTAATCGGATATGAGTTTTAATATCTTATTCTTTGCTAGATGTGTGTCCTTTCTGTAGCCTAGGCCTGGTATATTTACAGCTGAGCCCTAGGAGAGTGAATATATTATGCAGAAAGGTTACAACATGACCAGAAAGGAAAGTTGACTGAGTCAGGCTCAGAAAACAGCTAAGCTCCCTTAGTTGCACCTGAAGATGGAGAAGGATGGAGAGGAATATCTGTTTTCCTAACTGAGAAGGCAGACTGACTTCTTCACTCTGGAGAGGGAAGCAAAGATTGTCCAACTCACTCATCTCTGATGATGACACAAGACAGAGTCATGGAACTAGAAGGTGGTGAACTGGAGGTGATTTCTTCATGTCACAGGCTGAATTCCAAGTCCATGGTTTTCATGTCTTCTGTTCCCTATGAATATATAATATATGACAAGCAATTATTTACTCCAGGATTCAATTGTTCCTGTGATTCAAGGACAAGAAACCATACTGTTTACCCTCTGCAGCTGAAAATTGTAGTAAATGCTGCAAGCAACTGATAGCCATTAGTCATTAGAAGTATCCAGTCCATTGAAGCCTTATGTTTGGATGTGATTGAGTTGAGAATTTTCTGAGTTACTGACTTGCAGTCAAGCTTTTTACCTAATGCCATTGTGAGTGAGACAGCCCTGATCTAATTCTGTATAAGACACCCAGAAAATGAAAAGTCCATGACCCAGAAATGGACATATGGGAAATGACCCAGAAAAAAAAGCATCTGTGTACCAAGAGAAACAATAAGGAGAAAGAATTTCCTGAACTGCCAGCCTAGCAGGATCACTGGTTCTGCAACCACAGCAGAGTGGAGTACAAGTGAGCAAACCACAGGACTTCTGCAGGCTTTGCACACTGTGCTTCCAGAATATAATTTCAAAGAGGCAGTAGATCCTGGCAGGAAGGCAGGGAATAGGGCTGCATCCAGTAATACACTCAGGAACCATTGACCTACTCCACACAGCTTTCAGAGTCTCACATTGCACTGCATTTGCTTGGGTTTGTGATGACCTAACAAGATTTCTTCATAGCACTGATCAAATTTTTGTATCTGTAGGTACCACAAATAATTGCTCGTGTTCATATAGGTGCATGCTGAGATAATCTCTCTAGTTTTTAATTCATCTGAGAGGAGGTAAAGAAGAGGACATCTGGACCAATTCTGCAAGAAAATTTATGTAATGAGTTGATTACAGGAAGATAATCATGTGTTTATTTCAAAGCCACCTGGAAATGAAGCACATGGTTTACCACACGTACACTGTTCATTATGTGATCTAGAGATAAAGCTAGCTGTCCAACAATTACCGCTTTTTTTTTAAATCAAGACTAAAGGGAAAATAAATCCCCACTTAATGAGAAAGTGCAGTGGGATGAACACTGGAAGCAGAAGAGGAAGCTGCCTGCACAGACTAAAAATTTTCAGTGCTTTTGAGAGTACTGTGCTAGAAAAGTTCAGTGTTACAAACTGGACTTCTGGCTAGTGGCCAAGACAGATTTACTGCATGGCCTCTCCATGCTGCCAGGCAGTAACTTATGGGCAAGATAGGCCCTAAAGCTGTGCCTGCTGCTGGAGTGATTCTGATCTTAGGTATTTTTCCTTTCTTTCAGAGCTTTGTTGACAGTTTTTCCTCACTGTTTCACAGCAGATATTTCTACAGATTGTAGTGAGGTGCACCTAAGCTCCTCTATTATGCTGTGTACCCTGCTGAGGTAGTAGGTAGAGAGAAGCAAGTGGCTGGGGAAAGAAGCTGGGTAGGGACTGCCAAGACAGCGGCAGCATCTCAGTGGCATGGCTACAGGTCCAGGGTGAAGCTGGCCAGTATCTTATGTAGTGCAGACAGCAGCTCAGATCTGTCTTCTATTCTTGTAAGTTATTCTCTGCATCGCACCTGAAACAGGATGGATTTAGCACAGAAAAGAGACTTGTCAGTGGTAAGATTGTCTTCCACTTAATTAGGATGCAAACTTAATTGAGCTATAATTCAGTGTGCTCTAAGCATACTTTAGTTCTGATGAAATCATAAAAGTTGCCTGAGTCTGAACACATTACCTCAAAAAGTTAACAAAGTACATGGCCTGCAGACATCAGTGATCCAGAAAAATACGTTGATAGAGGCCTCAAAAGACCCATATATAAAAGGCACTTTTTAAAAAATAGTCTTTATGCAAGAAGAGACTTAGAGAAAACCAGTGACAGTCATCCATGGCCATTTATGGATGCCTCTGTAAATCCTAACAACCAAAGCTGGTTGAAAACAGTCTATAGCATAATGCTATAGGTCTGGTACAAGGAGGCACAAGATGTGTCTGACACAAGTTTAGCACAGTACAAAGTAAGTTTCATTATTTATACTCAGCAAATAATAATCACAAATACCTTAATAAAACCATTTTTCTATACAAGGGATTGAACAATGACTAAGAATATGTTCCTATGTCCTCTGGTAAAGTTGAGGTGAGATAAAAGTTGCCACTCTGTAAGTGACAGCTTTGCTCATAAAAGCTGTTTTCTTGCATCATCATCTGGGCAAAAGGTAAAGGACCACAGAAATGATGGTTGAAGGGACCTCTGGAGGTGTATAGTCCAACCTCCCACTAGGAATTACTGCTGTTGCCTCCATGAGACTTAGAAACCTTCCATGATGGAGACTGTACCATTTCTTTCAGTAACTTGTGCCCAGTGCTGTCATATTCACCTTACAAAGAAATTTCACCTGAGTTTCCCAGAATACAACCTCTATCATTCTCTCCTTTTTTCTTACCATCTCTTACTACCAAGAGTTTGCTTCCACTCTCTTTGTAACTCTCCTTCAAACAATTGAAGTATACAGTTAGACCATCTCCCCTTAGTCTCCTCTGGGACACATGGAAGGACCCCGGGAACCACGTTTCCCCATAGATAATGTGCCTTGGACCCTCACCCTTCTTCACTTTAGCCCTGTTCAGAACCTTGTCTGATTTCAGGTGCTGCACCACTCTCTCTGCTAGGGCTGGTTTCTTTACAATCAGGATGACAACAACAAATTGACTACTGAACCCTAGTTCCTAAACCTGCTAGTTCCACTAGATCCACTTTTTTACAGTGTTTCCTAGATTAATTTTTTCCTCCCATCTATATCATAGCAAAATAAAAGTAGTAGTTTTGTGAGGTGCAAAATGAATGAACCATGGTCTCATATGTATTTCTGTTCCTGAAAAATTGAGTTCTCACTGAAGCTTTTCATCCAGATGAGTACTTACATGTAATTTTTTCCCATTCGATCTCCCCAGAGTTTAATAACATGCACAGTGCATCCTTTTCCTGAATCAGGATATTTATAGAGTCCCTCTCCTCTAACTGGCTACCTACTACTTGCAGGAACTTAATTTGTTGTGAAATTTATCAAATCTAATTGAAATAGACCAACAGGTTTCAGAGTTACTGGACAGGAACATGAGGACACACCAAGTTTAACACATGCACAACCCATAAGAACATATGCTTTACTCCCTTAGGAAACCAGTCTCAAAAGGCTACGTTCATGCTCTTAATGCAAGCTGGTCTGGACTTCTATAGCAGGTCCTGCTCTGAGGAGTTCTGCTCTTGACGTCCCAGAGAGGAGAGAAACAATCTGGAATATCAGAGTAATTTTAGTCCAGCAGGCACAATCCCCAACTGGTTCCTGCTGTTCTATCACCCCTCTTAGAAGGAGTTGACTGTGCACAGAGACTGAACTTAATCAGCTAAATGCTTAACTCTCCAAGGTGGTAAATAAGTCTCTGGAGTATAGCAGAGAGTCAGACCTGATTCTTATTTGAAGCTAGGGCTTGTATTCAGATAGGCATCATGGAAAGTGCCACTTCCACTAGATCAGGTATGAAGGAGAGAGGGGATAAAATCTGGAAAAGCCTGTAGTAGCTCTTCCTCTTTCCAGAATAGAGATGTTTATTCCTCTGGATGAGGAAGCGAAAGCTTTAACCTTGTGGAGACGCTTCCAATCTTGTTTTTTCCCAAGTCAGTGGAGATTATTCTGTCTCTGACCTTTTCCTATAGGGCTGTTGAATGTCCTCTTCCACAAAATCCCCACGTGTAGTGGACTCTCCCCTGAGCTTCTCTGTGTAGCCTGTCCCTTTTTGTCCATGTAATCACCCATCTGAGCACTGGGGTTGTGCCCTCCTTCACCATCACTCAATGCTTATTTCCTTAATTCAAGAGGTCAGTGCTGTGGCCACCTGCCCACAATACAGCTTTTCTAATCTGTTTCATGATCTCAAAGTTTTTCCAAAGCATAGGGCAGGACCATTAGCCCCTGGAAGTTCAGAAGCTAGGCCAGTTTGTAACAAACTGTGGGGAAACTGAAATAGCGGTAATGTGAGGTGGCACTCACACTTACGTGTAGAAGTGGTGCTTAGGGACATGGTTTAGTGGTGGATTTGGCTGTCCACCACAGCCAAGGTTTAGGTTTAGCTGTTAAGTTTATGCTTGGACTCAATGATCTTAGAGGTATTTTACAAACTAAATGATTTTATGAATCTATGAGGCACAATGAAACACTCTCCAAATATTCTTGTTGAACTGTGTATAGAGAAAAAAAGGGAATCAGCCTGGAAGACGTACAGTGTCTTTCTCCTCTAATGCTGAGAAGTCAGTATTTTACATCAACTTTTAGCTTCCTTCTAGGTGAATTTAAAATACTCATTCTGTAGTTACTGAGGAAGGCCAGAAGAATCAATAAAGGCCTTGGCTTTCTAAAGGTGATCATCTCACCAATCATTCCTCCTCTGTTCTGTGCTAAGGTCTTAGATAAGAAGGTTTTGTTTTTGTTTTCTTTCTCCTTAACGGATAGGTTTCTTAATTAGGGTGGGGGAAAAATGACTGCAATTTTGCTGTGGCAAATTAAAACCAAAATGAGGTAGCAAAGAGCAGGATCTGTAGGGGAGGGGGCGCAATCAGAGACAGCTATTGATTTGGAAATGATGGAGTAGCCAAAAGAGAGCACACAGCCTGGAAAGGAGACTCATCTTTCAAACCACTGTTCTTGCTTAAAACAATCAGTCCAGGCAGAGGTGTTGGTTGATGCTAAACCTTTGGAGTTAGATTTGTTTCCAGACAGAATTTAAATTTTGGAAAGACTTGCTGGTTCATAATGGGATAACTTCTTAGACAAAGTTTGATATTATGGAGCTTGGAATCATGGAATGGAGCCGAGAAAAAGTAAACCTGAGTGGAGCATCAAGACATTTTTAGCAGCAGTGTTAACAAAAAAAAGTTTGGAAATAGTTTCTTCCAAAGAGAAAGTGTCACTGCTCACCACAGCCTGGGCAGGCAGAGAAATGGAAAAAACCATACACTGAATATGAGACAAGCACCAAAATCTAACACAACCTCACTACCAGGTGCTGAGTGGCATGTCCCATCTTTTCTAGAGAGAGAATTGATTTGGCATCGTCTTATCTGGTCCCAGTGGCTGAGACCAAGCTTAGGTACAGCTTTCTGCCACTCCAGTCAGCACACTTTCATTTGCACTGGCCTTCTCCCCCTTGACTTTTCAGACAACATTCCTGTAAGGTTAGAGTCAGATGTTAGCCTGACCTTTTGTCAAATATAACCAGCACCTGGAAAGGCTGGCAGAGAACTGCACCAATCTTGTGATGACTGGTTTGAGTTTGTCAGCTTGTTCTCATTGCTGTGATGAAACCTGACTTGGCAGAACTGCTGATTGTCAGGTGTCTATGACAGGTCAGGAAGATTTTAGCCACACTACTGCAAATAATCTGCAGCCATTCTAAACCCTGCTGCACACAAATAAGCCTCTTTTCAGTCCACATAGCTGAAAACACACCTCAGGCCCTTTTAAAGCAAGGCTTTTTTCCACCTCGTAGGAGAACTGTCTTCTATTCTTGACAATGACATTGCTCCATCAAATCCTCATCACAAGGGTGGCAAACAATTGGCATCTCTTTTGCTTTTGGCATAGCATGTACCTTAGCATATCTTCTAGGAGGATCTGCTCCACGATCTTCCCAGGCATAAAGGTGAGGCTCACCAGTTCTCTAGTCCCCAGACCTGACCTGTCAAATATGAGTGTAGGGGCATGATTGCCTCCAAGCCCTTCTGGCCCAACACTGTAATTATGCTCCGGGAGAGATCTGAGTTTGGCGTGCTGTTTTGATGGTTCAGCATTTACCTGAGCTGAAAGTGGAGCAAGTTTGCAGACAGGTCTTGGCTTGCATAGGAGTCTTAAGCACCAAATCAAGTCTCACAGAGTCTTATTGCTACCACTGTCAAATTCACTAGCCATTCTTCCCTTCTCCTAGATCAAAATGATAAGGAAGAAATTAAAGGAACGAAGGATGCCAGGTGAGCAAGCATAAAGAAGTGAAGATATGGTATGCTCTTTTTGTCCCCATGGCCTACACAACTCCACCTGCAGCTGCAAGCATCACTGCACACCATTCTGGAACAGCAGAGGGGTTCAGTGCTGAAGGCTGCAATCCTTAGCTCCACAGATTTTTAATACTTCCTTTCCCTGAATTTCACACTAGAAATGTTTTTTTTTCATGTGGCATGAAACCTACTGAGAAGCCATGGGTCCCTTCTGGAGAGTGACTGTGCAAGTATTCTGTGTTTGATTCCATAAATATTGTTTTCTGCAGCAGAAAAGTGTAAGAGAAAGAAACATTAGTCACATACGTGCTTAATTGAGATCTAATAGCCAAGGTCAGTGCTCAGCCCAGAACAGATAGCAGAAGCCTCCTGTGATATATTTTTGGGATGAGAGGTTCATAGCACACAGACTGATTTATTATTGGGTTTCACTATGAAAAATTTAGCTATCTCCTGGAATATGCTCAAATCTATTTTGCATCATTTCCTTGCTTTTTCATTTAAAAATATCTTTCCAATGAGACCTCATGACCATGCAAATTAGCAAGTCTGTGCTGTGTGAAAAGATTGCTGCACCTCCACTGAAGTGCAGTTATTTGTTCTTTTGCCAGCCCACTGCAAGATGACAATACCTATTTGTCAGTGTCTAGAATGCTTTTCTGTGATTTAAACAAAAACCCTTACAGGGAAAAGATGAATACTCAAGGGAAGATGCTGCAATGGGCACATCAGTGAGGAGAAGCACTGGACCTTTGCCTTGAGCTGTGTTCTGCATGTCTGCAAAATACCAGTGCAGCAGAAGTGACACGATGACCTTCTTGCTGGTCTACAGCACCTCTCTGGTTTCCTGTGGTACTTCAGCCTACAGGACCAGCGTGATCATCCACTTGGTTTCTTCTTTCCAGCTTTTGCATATGGGTGTGTGCAGGATGCATCAGCATTCCTCCCCAAACCAAGCATCTCCAAACATTTTTAGTCCACAAAGCCTTTCCTCCTTCAAGTTTTCCCCACAGACCACAAAGTAACCATCTCCCCAAACCTCTAACTGAGAACACAGGAGAGATATGGTTTATAATAGCCTCACAGACCACTGAGAACTAGAGAACTGATGAAAGAAATAAGCCTTCTGAAGATGAAAGGAATAAGGTCTCTGAAGATGAAATATAGAAGTCTCTGAGGAACACACCTTAGCACCTGTGGTACCTGAAAGATGCAGCTGTACTTTCTTTGCCAGGAAAACAGCATAGGACATGATTTGATCCGACTGAGTAAGAACAGAGAATATGTTCCATGTGGGCACTAAA
This sequence comes from Struthidea cinerea, assembly GCA_013397865.1. NCBI lineage: Eukaryota > Metazoa > Chordata > Aves > Passeriformes > Corcoracidae > Struthidea > Struthidea cinerea. Next base: position 3,076,571 of record VZTI01005483.1, read on the forward strand.
AGCAAGTGTGAATACACTAGGTGCAAAAAGGCTTTATGTTCTGGTGCACATTTGTCTTCTGTCTGTCCTTAGAGTCTTGCAGTACCTATCGCTGGTGAGCGCCAAACTCCTGGTGGCACCAGGACTGGAGCTGTTCACTGTGATGCTCCCTGGAGCACCTCTTGCAGCACGGGTGCGATGTCCTCCAACACACGGCTCTGCACACGTGCACTTTGTGCCTAAGGGCTCAGACCTCGCTGCTCCTGAGGACACTAAGTGGACACACAGTGCAAGAACCATACTGTGTCACAGTAATTCGAACCACAGCCCTTCTGTCTTTGCACTGCAGTAGTGACCAGTGTAGGAGGTACCCAGACAGTGGCGCCCTTCTACTGAAAGATGGAGTGTGCAGAAACCACCCCATATCCCAGTGTTTACCACTTTCCCAGTCTGGAGACGGGGCAGCATGGTCCTCACCCTTTCTGAAAAGTGAGAGAGAGAGTTTGGGGGTTTTAGAGCAACGCACAAACATTATTGCCTGGAAGCCTGGCATCTGTCAGGGAGAGGAGTGCGGTCGCCATGGTAATTCTTGGCCTCATTTAACTGCAAAGTGACCCCGTGTGGTTCTTTGTAGCCACTCCCAGCAGAGCAAGCCCCTGCCCGCGGCCCACAGCTACACAACGCATCCCCTGCTGGGCAACACCGCTGCCGTAGATGATACACAACATGGATGTGCTGAGCAATTCACACTCCTTCAGCTCTCTCCCCTCGCATCACCTACGCCTCTGGATGACCACCCAGTGCCTGCTCCTACAACTATAGGTCCCTCTACTGCACAGGCATAAGATGCTTTGGGAGCACAAGATCAACACATGCTCAGCCAGGCACCAAAAGATACACCCACCCTGTCTCCCCCAACCTTGCCACCACACCTGCCTACAGCTCTTGTACAGTTTATTCTTAGATGCATTTTGTTTTCATGCTGTGGCATGAACAAGGAATAAATTCAGCTCTGTCCTATTCATTTTCCTCTGTTTCTGTCTCTGGCCAAAAAAAAAAAAAA
>VZTI01005485.1:2205-25761 GCA_013397865.1 Struthidea cinerea
GCGGGGCTCGGGTTTTCATGTATTTAGGGCTGTTCCGGTAACTTTTCCGAAGAGGAGGGACTGGACTTGACCAAGCGAGGCCACTGTCCTTTGCTTTGCAAAACAAACAGAGCGCGGCTTGGCCGGGAGCGGGGTGCAGGGCATGGGAACGCCGTTTGTTGTCCCGCGGCGCCGGCGTGGGTGCTGTCTACCAAAACCAACTCCAAAGCCTTCCCGGGGGAATTAATGGAAAGGCTTAAAGGCACCCGAAGCCAACCACAAACAGGTCTTGTTTAACACAAGTGATCCCAAGCGTGAGAGATCCGGTTTGTGCAGGAGTTGCTGTGCTGCTGCTCGTCCCGCTGGCTCGCTCCGGGCTCTGCCGCGGGGGGATTAAGCCCTAATCCCCCTCCTGACACCTGGATGTCCCTGTCGGCATCAATTTCCTCCCTGCCAGCACCTCGCTGGGACCGTGCCAGCCGCGACAGCTCAGCACTCCCCCGTGTTGTGTAGGGGTGAGAAAAAGGAGTCTCTTGCAGGCTTTGGAGTCGGGACTCTCCCGTTCAGCCGAGGCGTGCTGGGTGCTGTCTGCCTGGAGTCGCTGCTCCCAGCTCTGCTGGAGTCAAACCGGGAATCCCAATGGATCTTCCCCGGCACGTCCTGCCCGTGGCAGGAGCGTTGGAACGAGACGATCTCTGTGGTCCCTCCCAACCCAAGCAATTTTAGGATTCTATCCCACCTCTACACCCGGCCCGACCCCGCGCAGGTCCTGGGGAAACGTGTCGAGTCAGCGACTTCCCCCAGCCTAAATCCTTCCTTAAAACCTGCCGGTGCTGACGCCGGCGCACGGCTTACACAAGGCCGGAGCGGCCGCATCCTGCGCCCGCGGTGTCAGCGGCAGCGTCCCCTGCTCCAAGGGGACAGCAGAGGAAGCCCCATGTCCCCGCAGCCACCGCCTGGCCCCGGCAGCTCGCTCGGTTTTCCGGTGGCTTTGCAGCCCGGAGTGACGCGAGGAAACGGCTCCTCTTTAAAGTTTAACTTCGTGCCGCCGCCGGGACCATCCTGGAGCTGTCCCCGCTCTGGGACAGGGCAGCGGGGCTTGTCCAAATAAAACAGCCTCTTCCCAGTTTGGTAAAGGGCAGGAGAGCAGGGCAGGGGCTGCAGGGCCACCCGGGAGCCACAACCCTGAAATTCCTGGTGCGAAGCACCCTGCTCTGTTGAGAGCTGGGTTTTTTCCTGTTTCTTTTTGAGATGTCACCCCACAGCAGCTTCTGGAGTCCAGGGGAGCCTCCTCCAGCCCTGGGAATGGTGACAATGGGGTGGTTTTCTCTTCCAGAGGATTTACTATCTCTCCCTGGAATTCTACATGGGGCGGACGCTGCAGAACACGATGATTAACCTGGGGCTGCAGAACGCCTGCGACGAGGCCGTCTACCAGGTGAGCATCCCACGAGGGGTGAGGACCTGGACTGGGAGGGCTCCACGCTCTCCAGCTCTTGGGAATGTCCACGTTTTACCACACTCTGAGGCTACAAACTGCTCCCTGAAGGACTCAGGGAATAAAGGCTGCTCCAGAGCCTGCCCTCGAAAGGCCAGGAGCTGCCCAGCGTGGGCGCTGCGTTCTGGGGAATGCAGAGGGATCCCATGTCCTGGAAGGAAACTGGTGGTTCTGTGGATGAGGCTGTTCACGTCCATGGTCAGTGGCAGGGAGGAATAAAACCTTGAATTAAGCCCAGCTGGGTGCTGGCACCAGGTGGCACTGGGGTTATCTAAGGGTTTTGGGTGGCCCCTTTTGTCCTCACCCTGTCACCTCTTGTGTTCAGTGTCACCAGATGTGGCCAGGGTGGTTGCACAAGAGGAGGAACTGCTTTTGTGCAAACACTTCAAAGGAGAGGAGCTTATTTTTAGGGGGTTTTACCTTTTTGATCCCCACTTGCTGTGAGCAGGGGCCATCAGGGCGGGGCAATGGGGCAAAGGTTTCCAGCTGAGCTCCCCGAGCAGTTTTGCATAGGCAAAACCACTTCCTCCTACAGCATCCCGGGCTGGAAAATTTAAATTTCCCTGGAAAAGGGGTGTAGATGCTTCTCACCCTAAAGGGAGGTGCCTGGACTTGGGAGGAAGGGCCCTGGGTGCCTGTTCCAGAGGATGGAGGTGCTGAGGGAGCAGGAACACGGCGCTTGGATCCCGTCCCCAAGGGATGGGGCTGCTGGGGCAGCAGGAACACGGCACCCAGGTGCCTTCCCCAGGGGATTGGGATGCTGGGGGAACAGGAAGACGGCACCCAGGTGCCTTCCCCAAGGAATGGGGGTGCAGGGGGTGCAGGAATATTCCACCCAGGTGGCTGCCTCGAGGGATAGGGGGTGCTGGGGGAACAGGAAGCTGGTGCCTGCCCCTGCAGGACTGCAGCCATGGAGAGAGGGAGCAGGCCTGGGAGTAAGCCCTCAGAGCCCTTGGAAGTGTCTGGGGACCCCAAAAGCAGCACTCTGGTTATAGGTGGGTGCTCCCCACCCCCAGATCTTGCCCATGGTGAGGTCAAGGGTGTGAATGTCCCTTGTAAAGCCTGGTGGAGTGACTTTAAACATGGGAGATGACTCCTGCCGTGGCACGGAGACACAGCTGAGGGGGAGAGAGAGCAGCTGCTGTGGGTTCAAATCACAGTGTCCCACCCACAGGGATGGGTCTTGTGGAATTGGGTGCCTTTCCAGGCCTCCTGGAGCCCACCTGTAAGGGAGTGTGTGCCAGCAATGCCTCCCCTCTGCGGGGCTGGGCATCCAGAGAGTCTCCAGCCCCTCTCCTTCTTTTCACCTTTAGCTCGGGCTGGACATGGAAGAGCTGGAGGAAATCGAGGAGGACGCTGGGCTGGGCAACGGGGGTCTGGGCAGGCTGGCAGGTGAGCGAGCCCCTCCTTGGCACATCCCTGAGGGTTTTGCATCCACTGTGGGAAGTACCTAATCCTGGGGGGTTGTTGCTCCAGCCTTTCCAGCACGGAGCAAGGTGCTGGGTGGCTGCTGGCCCTGCCTCCTGTCCCTGTGGGGCTTGTGGCTGTCCCAGGGAGAAGAATCCATCTCGCAGGGATCCAAGGGGGGCCCAGCTCACTGCTCTCCTCTCTCCTGGGCAGCCTGCTTCCTGGACTCCATGGCCACGCTGGGGCTGGCAGCCTACGGCTACGGCATCCGCTACGAGTACGGCATCTTCAACCAGAAGATCCGTGATGGGTGGCAGGTATGGATGGAGATGTGTGGGCCTCGCTGTCCCCTGGCACGGTCAGAGCCCCACGTTCACCTCCTCCCCCTTAGACTGGGGTGTACAGACACTTCCCCTCAGCTTGGAGGCTGCTGCTGCTGCTGGTGTGATATTTAAAATTTAGCAGATATTTTCTCGAACAAATTTAACTTCTTAAACCAGTGCAAGCTCACAGCATCCATCCCTCGTCCCCATCCACAGCATGCTCTGCTCAGGGCCACCCCAAGAGCTGCTCCGTGGCTGCCTGGAGCGGGTGAGGATGGAGCAGTTGTGTCCCTGCTCCGCATGGAGCAGGGGTGGAAGAGGCTGGTTTGGAAATGGAACATTAGCAGTGCACTAAGAGAAACCTTGGGTTTGTCCCCATGCCCATGGAAGGCACCTAGAGTTCAGGGTAGTGCCTCCAGGCTCACCCTGCGGTGCCAAAACGCACGTTTAGGGCAGACAGACTCAGAGCATCCTCCCCTTTGCCATGAGCAGCAGGAGCCTTTCCCAGCCATCCTGCCCCAGCCATTCTCCAGGAGCGGAGATCCCCGGGGCTGGGTGACCCTGTCACTGCTCCGGGTCCCTCTGGCAGGTGGAAGAAGCTGACGACTGGCTCCGGCACGGCAATCCCTGGGAGAAGGCCCGTCCTGAGTACATGCTGCCCGTGCACTTCTACGGCCGGGTGGAGCACTCTGCCTCTGGTGCCAAGTGGATCGACACCCAGGTAAGGGCTGGGGACAGGAACGTCCCTGTCATGGCTTGTCCTGTCATTTGGGGAGCTCTCCCTGGCTGGCTGCACCCCAGGAATGAGTCCTGCAGAATCCCTGCTGGGAAGGTTGGGCTGGGATGGAAAAGGCAGTGGTGGGGCAAGCTGGGAAAGAGATGGACATAGGGATGGGGATGGGTTTGGCTGCTCCACGTCTGCAGCCAGATCCTCCATCCCTGGAAGTGTCCAAGGCCAGGTTGGATGGAGCTTGGAGGAATCTGGTCTAGTGGAAGGTGTCCCTGCCCATGGCAGGGGGGTTGGAACTGGATGGACTTTAAGGTCCCTCCCAACCCAAACCATTCTGGGATTCTATGAAATACCAGAAGCAGCCCCAGCAGGTCTGTTTGCCATGCGCAGCCCTCAGTGAAGCTGCTCCTGACCTTTACAAGCCCCTCTCCATGCCCTGAGTGCTTCTGGCAGAGCCAGAGGGGAGTCCCCATGCAGGGGTACCAAGCACATCCCCACCCGGGCAACCCCGCCAAGGTGGGCACCGCCCTGAGCTCAGCCCCGAGCAGGAGGTTCTGTGGGGTGGGAGGGCTCCAGGGGGAGCACGGTGGAATCCCAGCCTGATTCCAGCTGCCCTGGGCATGTCACAGGTGGTGCTGGCGCTGCCCTACGACACCCCCGTGCCCGGCTACATGAACAACACCGTCAACACCATGCGCCTGTGGTCAGCCCGCGCTCCCAACGACTTCAACCTGCGTGACTGTAAGTGGGAGCTGGGCGGGGTGGGGAGAGGTCAGGGGGCCCCACGCCCACCTTATCCCTCTGCTTATCCCTTATCTCCCACCCAGTCAACGTCGGGGACTACATCCAGGCCGTGCTGGACAGGAACCTGGCGGAGAACATCTCCCGGGTGCTCTACCCCAACGACAACGTGAGTCACGAGGTTTTCGGGAGTCCCTGTTTTAGGGATGGATAAAGAGTGCCCAGATGGAGGGGGAAGGGGAGCAGCCCCTCCCTCCAGGACGCTGCAGAGATGTTTTTCGTTGCGTTTCAAGCTGCCTGCAGCGCTTGGATGAGGGTTGCTGCCTCTTACCAGGATGAGTCTGTTCCCCGGCGCTTTGCCCGGAGCGGGCGGGGACAAGCAGGTCCTGCTGCAGAAACGTTCCTCGAGTCTGGAAATACAGCGTGAAGGCAAACTGCTGAACGCTGCTGGTGTTACCCCGGTGGCCCTTTGCAGCCCTCAACCAGAGGCTGTGCCTCAAATTGCCCTTTGCACCCCAACCCTGTTGCTCTTGCAACTCTTGGGTGTCCTTGCCAAGCTGGCACAGAGGTGTGGTGGGATGCACAACCCTTCCCTAGCTGCAAACTCAGCTGTGGAGCAGGACAAAAAAAAAAGGGAAGCTCTCCTTGCTCTGCAGCCTGTCTGGGGCAGGTCCTGATGGTGTTTTTCCCATTTAATCCTCCTCCTCCAGCCTTCCCAGCTGGTGAGGAGAGCTGGGGGCACTGCAGCTCCAGTGGTGAGGTTGTCTTCTGCACCTCTTCCTTTGCAGACCAGCAGGTTGATGTTTTGTGCTGCATGAACGGTGGTTAAATCCTTGTCTTGGAAATAGCTCCTGGGTGTTACAGCTCCTCTGGCTTCCCTTCCCATTGTCCTGGTACCTTTCCTTGCAGCCAAAAAGTTCAAAGCACGGAGAACAGGTTTTGACAACGCTCAGCTGGGATTTAACCTGTTTGTACCAGCACATCCCAAACCCCTGTGCTGGAATCTGGGAAGCAAAAAGAGTTTGGGATTACAACTGATGCTGGGGGAAGCACGGAGGGGTCACACCCTGGGATCGCCTTCTCCCGGGAAGTGCAGTGAATCCTGTGGGAATCCTGCAGTTCCCTGCTCCTCTGCCCGCAGTTCTTCGAAGGGAAGGAGCTGAGGCTGAAGCAGGAGTACTTTGTCGTGGCTGCCACCCTCCAGGACATCATCCGCCGCTTCAAAGCATCCAAATTCGGGAGCACGGACAGCGTCCGGACCGTGTTCGATTCCTTCCCCGACCAGGTACTGATCAGAGAGCCAAAACTGCTCTGACCTGTGCCTTGGAGCTTGTTTCAGCACCTCCCAGATGCTGCAGAGGTTTGCGGGCCCTCCGTGGGGTTCCCAGTGTCCCCCCGTGTCCCCACGTGCCGCCCTGCTCCCCCAGGTTGCCATCCAGCTGAACGACACACACCCCGCCATGGCCATCCCTGAGCTGATGAGGATTTTCGTGGACATCGAGAAGCTGCCGTGGGATAAGGTAGGGACACCCCACCCGGCCCCCGGGTCTCCTCCACTTGCGCCCACCTGCCCATGGTAGAGGAGCCAATTTTGTGGCTGCTGGGAATGACGAGGAGCAGTCAGGCTGGGTTTAACTGGTGGGGACTGGGAGGAGCTGGCTGGGCTGTGCCGCTGGGCGTGGTGGGAGGACCACGGGTAGGTTCTGGCACTTGAGGTGCTGCTGAGCACTGGCTCTTCCCTGCCAGGCCTGGGACATTACCAAAAGGACCTTCGCCTACACCAACCACACGGTGCTTCCCGAGGCCCTGGAGCGCTGGCCCGTGGACCTGGTGGAGAAGCTGCTCCCCAGGCACCTGCAGATCATCTACGAGATCAACCAGAGACACCTGGATGTGAGTGTCTGGGAGCCTGCTCCGGAGAGGGGCACGGGGATGTGCTGTCAGGATGAGGGGGATGCACAAACTGATGATGTTGGGTGTGTGGCTGGGGGATTCCAGCTGCTGTTTTGGGAAGCTGATGTGTAGGAAAGCCCTTTCCCACCAGCACATTGCCATCTTGCAGTTAGTGACCGTCGAGAGGCTTCACCTGTTGCATCAGGGACTTGAGAGCTGGCATTTCTTTGCTTCCTAAATGCTAAATTCATCCTGGGAAAGATGATGTTGGGAGTGTAGAGGAGACGGTGGTTTGACCTCCTGGTCTGGCAGCACGAGGCTTTTGCCAAAATTGCCTCACTGGCCAAGTGTGTGTCCCCAAACCCCTCTCGGGTGGGGACTTGGGGGGGTCCTTCTATCCAGAGACATCTGTGCTGGGAAAGGGCACCCTTTGGAGGGGGTTTGCACTGTCGCAGCGGAGTGAAAGCCACCGCTCTGGCTGGTGTCAAATGCACTGGGGACACTGCCATGGCCCCTCCTCGTAAGCCATGGGGTGGGACGTCCCTCAGTGCCACCACCTCTCACCACCTCTCCGGCTCCACCGGCAGCACATCGCGTCCCTGTTCCCTAACGACGTGGACCGGCTGCGGAGGATGTCCCTGATCGAGGAGGGGGGCACCAAGAGGATCAACATGGCCCATCTCTGCATCGTGGGCTCCCACGCCGTCAACGGCGTGGCCAAGATCCACTCCGAGATCGTCAAGACTCAAGTGTGAGTGAGGGGAGGGAGGTGGTGGTGGGTCACCCTTGCCTTGGAAGGGCTGGTGGTGCCAGGTGGGTGAGGCTGGAGCTGTGCCATCCTCGCCCTCGCAGCTTCGAGGACTTTGCGGCGCTGGAGCCGGAGAAGTTCCAGAACAAGACCAACGGCATCACCCCGCGGCGCTGGCTCCTGCTCTGCAACCCGGGGCTGGCGGAGCTCATCGCGGAGGTACCGGCGTGGGGGGAGCGCGCTGTGCCCACTGAGCCTTCCCTGCTGAGCCCAGGGTGCCGTGAGAGCCTCAACCATTTACATCTTCTGGATGGTTGAAGGTTGAGGAGTTGAGGGTTAAGGGAGGGAAATTCTGCCCATCTGCTCCGTTCAGGTGAGACCCCACCTGCAGAGCTGCCTTCAGCTCCGGGGTCTCCAGCATCAGAGGGATGTGGAGCTGCTGGAGCAAGTCCAGAGGAGGCTACGGAGATGCTCCAAGGGCTGGAGCCCCTCTGCTCTGGAGCCAGGCTGGGAGAGCTGGGAGCGTTCAGCCTGGAGAAGAGAAGGCTCCAGGGAGAGCTCAGAGCCCCTTGCAGGGCCTAAAGGGGCTCCAGGAGAGCTGGAGAGGGACTGGGGACAAGGGATGGAGAAACAGGAGAAGGAGGAATGGATGTAAACTGACAGAGGATGGGGTTAGATGGGATGTTGAGAAGAAATTCTTCCCTGTGAGGGTGGTGAGGCCCAGAGAAGCTGTGGCTGCCCCTGGATCCCTGGTAGTGTTCCAGGCCAGGTTGGACGGGGCTTGGAGCAGCCTGGGACAGTGGGAGGTGTCCCTGCCCATGGCAGGGGGTTGGGACTGGATGATGTTCTAGATCTCTTGCATCCCAAACCATCCCACCACCAGCGTGTGCCGTTGCTCCCATTGCAGAAAATCGGGGAAGACTACGTGCGGGACCTGAGCCAGCTGACCAAGCTGCACGAGTTTGTGGACAACGACCTCTTCATCCGGGAGGTGGCCAAAGTGAAGCAGGTGAGGGGAGGCGGGCAGGGGGAGCAGAGAGCGGGGGCTGGCGTTCCCTGGGGGCTGACGTGGTCCCTGCCCTGGCCCAGGAGAACAAGGTGAAGTTCGCGCTGTACCTGGAGAAGGAGTACAAGGTGAAGATCAACCCTTCCTCCATGTTCGACGTGCACGTGAAGAGGATCCACGAGTACAAGCGGCAGCTGATGAACTGCCTGCACATCATCACCATGTACAACCGTAAGCCGCCACGCCCCGAGGGGACAGCTGTCCCAGGGCTGCACCAGCAGCACCCCCGTGCCCCCTGTCCCACAGTAACGCTGCTGTTCCCTCCAGGAATCAGGAGGGATCCTGCAAAGCTGTTCGTGCCGAGGACAGTGATCATTGGAGGCAAGGTAAGTTGGGTCAGGAGTTTTAGGCATTTTGGAAAAAGTCCTTGGAAGTGTCCTGGGGGATGTGGGTGCAGATGTCTCATGGGGCCACGTCTCTACTACTCCCTGACAGGAGAGTGCAGCTGGCGGGGGTCAGTCTCTTCTCCCAGGGAGCAAGGGACATGACAGAGGAAATGGCCTCAAGCTGTGCCAAGAGAGGTTTAGATGGGATGTTGAGAAAAATTTCTTCATCAAAAGGATGGTCAGGCACTGGAACAGCCTGTCCAGGGCAATACTGGAGTCCTCATCCCTGGAGGAACTTAAAAGCCGTGTGGCTGTGGCACTTGGGGACACGGGTCAGTGGTGACCTTGGCAGTGTGGGGGGAACAGTTGGATTCGATGATCTTAGAGGGCTTTTCCGACTTAAACAATTCCATGATTCCATGATCCTGTGTACATGAAGTTCACCAGAAAGTGCTGGAGTATCACTGGTTGGCTTGAACTCGAGCATAGCACTGAGTTTGGGTGGGGTTTGGACAACCATCTGCTGTCTGTGGTCACGGAAGCCCCCAAAAACGTTGTGGGGTAACACGTGTTGGATTAGGTGGTGGCAGCAGGGATGAACAGGTTGCACCCTGGACACGTGGGAGCTGGGTGTGCCTCACCCGCCCCTGGCACCAGCCCTCCTGGCTCACCTCTGGCTTTTCTCCCAGGCTGCCCCGGGATACCACATGGCCAAAATGATCATCAAGCTCATTAACGCCGTGGCTCAGGTGGTGAACAACGACCCCATGGTGGGCAGCAAGCTGAAGGTCATCTTCCTGGAGAACTACAGGGTGTCCCTGGCAGAGAAAGGTACCCTGGGTGGGACACGCTGTGGGGTGGTGATGTCCCTCTACCCCATGATTGTTCACCATGGTCCTTCAGCAGGAAACAAACCCAAAGCTGGTCACCACCAGCCCCTCGTGTCCGTGTGTTTTGTTGGCAGTGATCCCTGCGACCGACCTGTCGGAGCAGATCTCCACAGCGGGCACCGAGGCCTCGGGGACGGGCAACATGAAGTTCATGCTGAATGGGGCTCTGACCATCGGCACCATGGATGGAGCCAACGTGGAGATGGCCGAGGAGGCTGGAGAGGAGAACCTGTTCATCTTTGGCATGAGGGTGGAGGATGTCACGGAGCTGGACAGGAAAGGGTGAGGGCTGGGGATGCCACAGGGCTGCCACCGCGGGTACCTGGGGCAGCACCACCTCATACCCCTTTCCCTCCAGGTACAACGCCCAGCTCTACTACGACCGGCTCCCCGAGCTCAAACAGGCTGTTGACCAGATTAAAAGTGGCTTCTTCTCCCCAAAAGAGCCCGACCTCTTCAACGACGTGGTCAACATGCTCTTCCACCACGACAGGTGAGGCCTGGGGTGCCATCCATCCCCGGGGCTGGGTGTCTCAGGGAGTGGGACCGCGTTGCACACGGATGATGCTCCCCAGGCACGGGCCATCCATGGATGGCCCTTGTCACATTAATGACTTTGGGTGCGCGGCCCTTCCAGATGATTTTAGGCACCTCAAGGACTTTCCTCGCCAGAGCACTGGTCAGCCGTGGGCGTTGGCGTCGGAGAAATGCTTTCCCTGCGTGGCCTGGGACAGGGCATCCAGGGTTCTCTACCAGCAAGACTTGGGGAGGGGAAATTTGGCCGGAGAGTGGGTTAGATCGATGGCTCGAGCCGGTTTTGGGGTGTTTGGGACGCCTGAGCGTGTGCGTGGTTGGGGTCAGGCCTGGCGTTCTGCTGAGGGCAGTGCCCAGGCCCCTCAGCCCGGCAGAGCTGTCAATCATGGCCCCTTGGTGCGTGGGCTAACCGAGCCCCTGATTGGCCGGGTAGCCAGTCAATCACACGGGGGCAGTACTAGCCAGTCTCTGATTGGTCGAGTGACCAGAAGTCCCCGCCTAGTGGGCGGGTCCACGCAGGCCACGGGTATAAAAGGGGCTGAGGGAGCGTGGCTGAGCCGGCTTCCTTGCAGTTTGCAGTTTCCAGCGTGTCCGCGGTGGAACCTAGGAGCTGGTAGCTGTAAATGTGTTTTTCTGTACCTTTTCTGCCCTTCTCTCTCTTCTCTTAATCCTTTTCTCACTGAGCTTTTTGGGTAACATAACATCTTCAGGTTTTAAAGGTTTCTCGGTTAAACGGGCTAAGCAAATGCTAAATAAATTCTAAGTAAGTCCTTAATACTAAATTCGTGCTAAGTAATGCTACGATAAGTGGCTTTGCATTTAATTCGGTGTTGCATTTACTCCTTTTGCCAAAGTTTCCTTAACTTTCCCAATTTTTGCCGGTAAGCTTTCGCGTGATTTTCACCTGGTGAGAATATCTGGTGGGGGTTTCTTCTTTGCACCAAAACGCAGTAAAGGAGCCTTGAGGTTAACCCCTGGGTGTAACAACGCCCTGGATCAAGCAGCCCACCCTGCTCCCACCTTCCCCTTGCTCCCGACTCTTTCCTCCTTCGCCGCTACAGGTTTAAAGTCTTTGCGGACTACGAGGCTTATGTCAAGTGCCAGGAGAAGGTCAGCGAGCTGTACCTGGTGAGTGCCAGCCCGGGGACAGGGCAGGGAGCTGCGCTGGGGCACAGCATCCCATCCTGGAGAAGGGACGTGCACAGAGGTGGGGTCCTGTGCTGCTGCAGGGGATCCCCTGGCTGAGAGAGAGCCGCCCACCCCATCCCATCCCATCCCACCCCCCTCTCCTTGCAGAACTCCAAGGCCTGGACCAAGATGGTCATCAGGAACATCGCGGCGGCCGGCAAGTTCTCCAGCGACCGCACCATCAAGGAGTACGCCCGGGACATCTGGCACGTGGAGCCCTCGGACCTGAAGATCCCCCCGCCCAACGAGCCCCGGGACGCGGGGCAGGACAAGACCCCCAACGGCACGGCGGCGTAGGGGCCGGAGCCGGGGGACGCGAGCACGCGCGCTGTAAAATTCTCTGCTGTCTGAGTCTCTGTGTTGCTGCTGCTGGCTTTCCCTAGGGGTGGGCAGAGGGGGAGGGGGTTTTTATAACCTAAGTGTCGTGTGGAAAGCGAAACCACGTCGCCCCGTTGCTTCGCATTAGGTGCTAAAAATAAAAAAGTGCCATTGGAGTCCGAAGGGGGCTGTTTGCTGAAGCCTAAAGTTAAGGCCGGGCTTGCTTGCACCAATGCTCACGCAGGAAAAGAGGGCTGGCCAGGGGTGGGGTGGGCAGCGCAGCTGGGCACAGCTGGACACAGCTGTCTGGGTGCTGCTGAAGCAGGATAGGGAGGGGCCAGCCCTGAGGCACCAGTGCCAGGCCCGTGTACCCCCACCGGTGTCCCGTGGGATACTCCCAGTTGTGGCCCTGGTGACCCAGAGCACATCAGTGTCTCCATCCCTTGAGTAACCCGCAGCATCCTGGAGGCAGAGGGTTGACTTAAAAGTCTCTCAGTAGTTTTTATTACTTACAGCAGTAATTTCAGTGCCATGGGGGGGATGCTGGAGTGGATTTGAGGGAGCATGTGATCAGTGCAGGCAGCAACTGGCATCACTTCATGTTTAAGAAGTCTCTGCAACAAGATGTAATAAATCTCACACCGTGTCACTGACCCTCCTGTGCTGCGTCAGAGCCTGATTTGTGATCCCTGCACGCGGGGCTGAGCTGGGCCTGGAGCATCTCTGCAGGGCAAAGAGGAGCTGGTGGCCCCAGGGCCACCTCCCCAAGCCACCCAGGCCGAGGACAGGCTCAGGGCATGATTGAAGTTTGGAAAGTGATGCCAGCAAACACCGTGGGGAGGGGAAGGAGCAGGGAGCAGGCAGCTGTGTGCTTGCAGCAGGAGAGGAGGCACCGGTGGAAGAGGGCTCATCCTGTGCCCCCCTCATTTCTGGGAGCAGCACTTACCTCACCAGGGCAGGCAGCTCCGGGTGGAAGGAGATGTAGTCGTGGCCCAAGCCCAGCTTCTCGGGAAAGGTAATGAACTTCACCTTGGATTTGTCCTTGTAGGCTTTGCGTGCTGTCTCATAGAGCTGCCGCGGGGCGGGAGCGCGGTTACCGGCACAGGCAGGGGACCCCAAACCCCTTCTGGGGGCTGGCCGTCCCCTCTCTGGCCACTTCAGCCCCCCAAAGCCAGGCTCAAAGCCCGGGTGGCAGGCGCCCACCTTGCGTCCCAGCTTTGGAGGTATGACTCCGTCATCTTCTGCGTGCAGGATGAGGAGGGGGCAGCCCAGCACCTTCACGCTGCGGGCAGCAAGCACAGCCCTGAGGACTCTCCCCAGAGCCAACAGACCCAAGGAGCCTCCCCAATCCCTGTTAAAATTCCCACAGCACCCTGACCCCCCCCACTCAGAGCCATCCCTGGCATGCCCACCTGGGTGAGGCCCATGCTGCTTGTCCTGGCACAGCAGCACCAAGCACCCTAATCGCCTTAACCCCCGATTACAGGGTCACCAGGTTTCAGAAGCACCCACAAATCAAACGGAATTTGGGCAGGCTGTGTGTGCTACAAGGAACAGGAGAGGGTGGTGCCCAAAAAAAGGGCTGGTGGCTTGTGGACTTTGCTCGATGATCACACCTGACATTATGCAAATAAAAGTCGCTTCTGAAGTATGAGTAAGCTGGGTAAACATAGAGGAGTGCAGGGATTTCAGTGGGGTGAGTGACGCCTTTCCTCAGCCAGGGGGTCCTGGCATCATTCCCACAGCCCCCGGGGACAGCTGTGCCCCTTCCCACCAGGAACTCACTTCTCATCGCTGCGGAAGAACATGCCTGCCCGAGCAAAGGAGTCCAGCAGGAGGTACTCAAAGCCCGGGAACTGCCGGTAGATCTGGCAGGGAGAGAGTTTGGGGGTGCTAAGCCGTGGCTCGGATTCCACTGCGAGGGGGGAGACCCAGGGAGCTGGGGCTGACACTGCTGGGGGACCCCAGAGGCCGGAACCCCCTCCTGTCACTGCTGGGTGACCCCCCAGGCAGAGCCCCAGACTCACCTTGGTGAGGGGGATGTTGGCACCCGCCTCTCGGATGCTGGTGTAGGGAGACTCCAGGATGACGGCATCGACCTGCACCCCTGAGGGCAGAGTGAGGTGGGAGTGGGCATGGCTGGGGGGGGGCTGTCCCCCCTGCCAGGCTGCTGCCACACTCCCCTCCCAGGCAGTAGTGGGGCCAAGATGTCCCCATCGCAGTAGGGAGGATAGGGAGGGCTCCTCATCTCCTCTGCGGCCCCAAAATCAGGCCAGGGCAGTGCAGAGCCTCAGGGTGACACTGCATGGGGACAACCCATCCATGCTGGCCCTTACCTCGCTCCTCCTGCAGTTTCCTTGCTGCGTTGGTGGCAATCCTGTGACAGGAGAGGTGGCAGTGAGGAGGAGCAGCAAAGGGGGGGATGCACAGCTCCCTCGCGTTCCCCCTTGTTGGCCGCGTTTGGCTCTGCAGGGGCATCTACCAAGCAGTTGCTCCAAGCCCTCGGTCCATCCCCGGGTGGCACCAGTCTGGCAGCAGTGTCACAGGGCACAGGGTGGGCTCTGGTGTGCCCCCCATCCCACCCCCTGCACCTACCCTGTCCCCAGGGAGTGTCCCCAGAAGAGAATGCTGCTGTTCCCACTCCGTGCTTTCGCCCAGTCATAGAGTGCCAGGACATCCGTGGTGAAGCCGCTCTCTGTGGGGTATCCACTGGAGTCCCCATAGCCTGTGGGGGACATGGCTTGGTGTCACGACCCTGGTGGGGACAGATCCCAAGAGGGGGAGCACCCAGTAAGAGGCAGAGGGACGACTTTACCTCTGTAGTCGAGAGCCAGGATGTGGAAGTCAGCAGCTCCCATCGTCTGTCAGAGCAGCACCGAGTTATGTCCTGGCGGGGCACGCACCCCAGGACCCCCAGCATGGCCCATTCACTCTGCACAGGGTCCTTCTGGGGTCCCCAGAGCCAGCAGGAGCCTTGCTCCCAGCAGGTCCCAGTGTCCCCACAGGGCACCACTTACCTTCAGGAACTGGACACGGTGACTCGCAGCCCTGATGGGGAAAACGGGGTTAGAGCTCAGGGGGGACCCCAAGGGACCCTCCCCTCCAGCGCCAATGTAGGTGAGGAACCAGGGTGACCTTATCCCAGGAGGGAAGAGCTAGATGCTGTGGGGTGGGTGGGTTTTGACCTTCCCCTTTATTTTACAGGGATTTTCCTTGACTGCTGGGGTCAGAAACCAGCGCAGCGGCCCCGACCCCGCAGCACTGCTGGCTGCTGCATCGAGTTTGCTGCTTCTCACCTCAGAGCAGCCACTGCAGCCGTCCTGCCCTGCTCCTGGCCCTGCAGCAGCACCTCAGGCACTCACCTGGTGCCCCCATTGCCGTGCAGGTAGATGATCACGGGGTGAGCATCAGCAAGAGCCTCCTCGTACCAGTGCTGGTCCTTGCCCTGTGCCTCGGCCCCTCTGCTGCCCGGCACCGTGTGCCTGGGGGGACAGCGGGGTTACCCCGGGGGATTTCCACCAGGACACCGCTGTCCCACGTGGAATGCTGTGAGGATATCCTGCTCACCAGATGCCGACCGTGACGCCCGGCTCGGTGGTGAGGTGCAGGCTGATGGTGTTGTTCACCAGCAGCTCCGGCTGCTGAAAGTCCACGAAGAAGGGGAAGGCCACTGATGGAGAAATCATCATCACCCAGAATCCTCCTACCCGGCTGCTTTTATACAAGTCTTTCTAAATCAACATGTTATTTGTTTGAAATGATCAAGGGCCAAGCTGAGGTAGGCGAGCTCAGCCCTCTGCCACCTCCTCCCACCCAAATTTCCAGCCCCGCTGGTGCTGAGCGTGCCCAGGCGTGTTGCAACTCCAGGCAGCAAACAGGGTCAGCAGCACCACGTTATTAGGGCTTGCAAAACACGGGAAAGATCCCTCCGTGCCTCCTCTGCAAGCCCACGGCACAGCAGGAGTGGGATAAGCGCTGTCCCGGTGCCACCCAGGCACCAGGCATGGTCCCAGCTGTGTTTTGGGGGGGCTGCAGCAGCCAGCTGAATCCCTGCAGGGGTTCTCCCGGTTGGGCCAGCCCCAGGATACTCACGGAAGTTCAGGTAGACAAACTTGGTGAGCACGCTGGGGAAGAGGTGGATGAGGAAGGGCACGGAGACGTAGGTGAGGAGCGGGGCCAGGAGCAGCGTGCGTAGCCCTGGCAGCCAGGAATGCTGGGCCCTGCAAGGGAGACACGTGTTAGCACATCCCCCCCGCCCCATCCCAAGGGATTTGGGGTGCAGCAGAGCAGGTTCCCCATTCCCAATCCCAGCCGTGACGGTTGGATACAGCTTTTTCCTACAAGGGCCTGAGGCTGCTCCCAATCCCTCTGGCAATGGGAACTGGATCCCCACCCCGGTGTTGTGTTTGGCTTTTGGGGACGGAGTCAAGGTGTCGGAGCAGCCCCACTGTGACACAGGGTGACAGAGGCCCTGATTCGGTCCCTCACACTCTCCCATGGGATGCCTGGAGGCAGAAAGGGCAGCTTCCCACGGGACGCTGGGAGGCAGGAAGGGCAGGAGGGAGCGTGCCAGGGCTGGGAGCTGCAAGTCAAACCAGCAATGAGGAGCAACCGATACTCTTGTGGCAACACCCCGAGTCCCGGCTGGCGAGGCACAGCCACAGACGTGTCCCCAAGCCTGATATTAAGAGCTTCTGCAATACTCCAGGGACAAGGAGGAAGGTGGGAAAGGGGCCTGGGGGTGATGTCCCCCAGTGCCACCAGTACCGCCTCCAACAGTGTCCTGCTCCGAAGGGCTGTGGGGGCTCATCCAGCTGCTCTCTGCAGCAGCAGGACACGGCCCCAGCCCCCAGGAGGGGAAAGGAAAGCCAAGAGCTGCAGCTTTCCCGGCATCAACATCCCCCGTGGGGTAATGGTGATGGGGAAACCAGTGTGGGCATGGGGGATTTAGGGCAGAGGTTTGTGGTGGGAGCCAGGCACCGCCCAGTCCCTGCCAGCACACGAGCAGGGTCAGCGTCTCTCCTGCAGAAAGCACGCGGCGCATTCCCTGCCCTGGGAACGCTGCAAGACCCTAAGGAAGGGTTGCAAAAGGGGTGCCAGGGCAGGACGGCACCGGCGCCCAGGGAACAGGCACCCTTCCCGGGACGGTGTAGGGTTACAGGAGCCGTGCTGGAGTTACGGGCAGCTCCACAAACCCCAGTTATCCCCCAGGACGCTGGTGTGGGCAGCGCCGCTGCACGCCGGTGGAACGGAGCGGAACGGAACGGGCCAGGAATGCCCTGGAGAGGCGGCAGGGAATTGTCAGGAGCTGCTCTGGGTCTACACCCGGCGCTCAAGCGCAGCTCCCACGGCCCTTGCCCAACACCTGCTGCAGGTGAGCACTGCCCCGTCCCGACCGGGGGGACGGGCCCACCGAGGGCACCTCCGACAGCTCTCACGGTGGCCACATGGGACAGCAGGGTGACAAGCCACAGCACGGCATCGGGGTGGGGTGGGACACAGCCACAGGACAGGATCGTGGCCAGGGCAGGGTGACACGGGGACATGGCCACAGTACGGGGTCACTGCTATGGCAAGATGATACGGGGACATGGCCACGGGATGGGGTCACGCCAGTGACAGGGTGGCAAGGCCATGGCAGGGGGGGCACCAGCAAGGTGACCAGGCCACGGCGTGGGGACACAGGAGCACGGGGTGACGGCCCCAGCAGGGCAGCACGGCCACGGCACAGGGACAGAGCTACGGCACGGGGGACAGCGCGGTGCGCATGAGACGCGACAGGGGACACAGCCGGGGACGGGGACACGCGGTCCGGGGGAGCACGGCGGTGCTCACCGGGTACTCACCGCCCCTGCCGGGCCGCGCCGGGCCTGCCCTCCGCCCGGCCAATGTCGCCGCTGTCGCTCCTGTCGCCACTGCCACCGTCCCCGCCGCGACGCCGCATCGCTCTGCGCCCGACAGCGCCGATAGGCCACGCCCACGTCCCGGGACACGCCCACGTCACCGGGACACGCCCACGTCACCGGGACACGCCCACATCACCGGGACATGCCCACGTGACCGGGACACGCCCATCGCTTGTCATCAGGCCACGCCCACCGACCACGCCCTCGACACGCCCACTCCACCTCGGGGGCGGGGCCAGCGTCACCCGCGGTGTCACCGCCCGGGGACCGGGGGGACACGGCCGGGCTGCAGTCCCTGTCCCCCAGAGCCCGGTGGGGACCGGGGGGACACGGCCGGGCTGCAGTCCCTGTCCCCCAGAGCCGGGTGGGGACCGGGGGGACACGGCCGGGCTGCAGTCCCTGTCCCCCAGAGCCGGGTGGGGACCGGGGGCACACGGCCGGGCTGCAGTCCCTGTCCCCCAGAGCCGGGTGGGGACCGGGGGGTCTCTGGCAGGGCTGCATCCCCCTGTCCCCCAGGGTTGGCCGGGTCTAGGGGGACCCCAACAGCGTGGCAGTCCCCTGTCCCCCAGGAGATCTGTAGCCCTCTGTCCGCCAGGGACGGGCATAGTTTAGGCGGGACCCCAGAAAAATCTGCAACCCCCGGACCCCCAGGGGCTCCAGAAGATCTGCAGCCCCCTGTGACCCAGGGCTGGGTGGGTTTATGGGGGACCCTAGGAAATCTGCAGGCCCCTGTCCCCCAAAACGGGCCAGGGGGAGCATGGGGCCAGCAATAAGGAGGCACACCAGGAAAAACAGCCTTGCCCCAGGCAAGGAGCACACGGGGAAAGCTTCCAGGTTAAAAAATAAAAATAATAATTAAAAAAAGGTCTAGCACCAAGCCTGGTGTCCCTAGGATTCAGCAGGAAGGGTGGAAACCTTGCTGCTGCCTCCCCTCTCAGCTGAGCCTCCCACCTGCAGCTCTGTCAGGATGAGTCAGCCGGACCTTTCCAGGATGAAACTTCCCACCAGGAAAGGAATATCCCGATTTCAGCGGAATTCCCTGTGAAAGCCTGCCAGGTGCAGGAGGATGTGCTGCTGGAAGGCACCCACGGCTGGGCCATCACTTGCATCACCTCACCTGTCAGTGGGGAGCACAGCAGGGACTCCCCTAAACCGGCTGCGGGAGGGCTGGGGGCAAACCTTTTCCCAGAGGAGCAGCCCCCCACGCTGGCATTTGGAGCCGCTTTTGTCCACCTGCCCTCCAAAGTAAGACCTGTGCTGCTTTTCCTGAGTTGGAATCATGGAATCCCACAATGGTTTGGGTTAAAGGGGCCTTGAATCCCATCCCATTCCACCCCCTGCCATGGGCAGGGACACCTCCCACTATCCCAGGGGCTCCAAGCCCCATCCAGCCTGGCCTTGGACACTTCCAGGGATCCCGGGGCAGCCACAGCTTCTCTGGGCAACCCTCAGGGCCTCTCCACCCTCACAGGGAAGAATTCCTTCTCGATGTCTGAGCTAATCCTACCTCAGCAGCCCTGAATGCAAATCCAAAGACGAACAGGTCCAGTCAGACGGGGCTGTGGGCGGGCGGTTGCGTGTTCCCCATCAGCAGCTGTTGCAGTAAGGTGCCACAAGCCAGCCCCGAGCTGCTCTTGCCGTGCCACAGGGGCAGGAGAACCCGGGAAATGACCAACACACCCGCCTGGTTTCACGGGCAACAGCTTTTCCCTTCCACCCTCAATTTTTCCCCATTCCCAGTGGGTGCTGGGGCTGCAGCTGGGGCAGTGAGTTGTCGGGAAGGTGACGGGAGAGGTGATCCCCAGCAACTCCACTTGGATGCCCACAGGGATGGGCAAGGTGCCAGAGGGCTCTGGAGCTCCTGAGGGCTGGAAGGGGCTGGAAGGGGATGGAGCAAACCACCCAAATATTTCTTGCCAGCACAGCAAACACGGGCGTGTCCTGGGCTGAAGGGAAAATCTCACAACGGAATCAGGCAGGATCAGGCCCCAGAGGCGGTGTAGGGAATGCGATTGTGCGCTGGGAGCCGGACGTGGGATGGCAGCAGCGAGCCGCCGCGATACCACTGCGGCTTAGCAGGGCTCGCCTTTGTTTTGTGCGAAAAAAATAGCAAAGTTTGGGCTTATGTCATTCCAAACTTCTCCCGGCACCAGCTGGGAGATGGGGAGGTTCCCTCCAGCTGCTTGGTTTTTTTTTTTTTCCCTTCCCTACAGCGTCTTTTCCTTTTTCCCTTTGTTTATGTTTTGCTGATGGTTTCGTAGCCTTTTTTGCTGATTTCTCGGGCTGTTTTATGACCCTCTTGCCCCTGTCCTGGCCGCGGTGAGGGGGTTCCTGTGCCCGGCACGGCACAGCTGGAAAGACCCCAGGAATGCAGGAGCAGCTCCCGGCTCCCCCCCCAGCTCCCCGTGCGGCAGCCGGACTTTTCCTCGCCCCAGAACAAAGCACCCCATTGTTCATGGGAAATGGGAAGGAAAGCGTGACGGAGCAGCCAGAGCCGAGGCGGGAGGGTGTTTCTGCAGCAGCCGGGCACCCACGGCCTCGCACAGGGGTCACCCACTGCCTGCGCAGCCGCTGCCCCCGATTTTGGGCGGCTCCGTGCCAGCCCCGAGCCAGCCGTGGATCCGCGGGCAGCTGATGTCCAGCGAGTCCCGGTGTTTCCCACGTGTCCCGGTTTTTGTGGCGTGTCACACGTCGGTTGAGCCGAGGTTTCCTTCCTCCGAGCTCGCTGCAAATGCCATCCTGGAGCGCAGATGCTCGCTGGGAAAGGGGGCTCCAAAAATAGGTTGGCGGGTTCCGTGTCTGGCACGGCTCCGTGGCTCCCTAGAAACGCGCTTTTCTCCTAGGGGAAAACGAGGGGGAAATAAAACCAGGATGCCTCTGCTAACAGCCGGCCCTAAAAATGAGCCAGGAATTTGCGCTGGGATGATACCCAGCGCTCCCTGTGGGATGGGGACACGGGGACACGGAGCGTGCTGCCTGTCCCCATCGCCCACCCATGCACGTGTGTGGCTTTGTTGGGTGACAGGGGGGATTTTTCGGGGCTGTCGCTTGGATTAGCGAGGCACCGGCGAGGAGGAGGAGGAGGAGGGTGAGGGGGATAAAGGTCCTGGCACTCGCCGGGCTCGCAACAAAACAAAGCACCAGATGGTTCCAACTCCAGCATAATACGCGGAGAAAAAGTGTTTGAACCGGGGATGGAAAAGCAAATGTGGAAAGAGAGGGAGAAAGGAAAGAAAGAAAGAAAAACCCTCGGCAAGTGTCAGAGCAGAAGAAAGCGGCGGAGAAAAATGGCAAATGTTAAAAACCGAGACAAAAAGCCCCTTGGCCGGCACAAAGACATCCGTGCCTGCTGACATCTGTCCGGCAAAGCCTCTCGCCAAGGGCCCCTTCCCTTTGGAGTCACCTTGCCTTGCTTCTGTCACCGCAGGGACACGGCCACGGGCCTGGACAGGGCTTTGCTGGGTGCTGGGGGATGCTGTGCCATGTCCCACAGCCACAGCCCTGCTGCCCCTGGGCGTGCCAAGTGACGTGCAGCAGGCCTACCCCTAAATATTTTATTACAGTATTTTATTACAATATTTTATCACAATATTTTCTCAGGATACTTTATTGCAATATTTTATTACAATATTTTATCTCAATATTTTATTAGGATATTTTATCACAGTATTTTCTTACAATATTTTTGAAGCTCTTTACGCTGTTACCTCACACGTCCCAGACGTCCTTGTGGGGTGGCAAACCCGGCCGTGGCTCTGCTGTGGGGTTTTAAGCCTGGTTTCCGATCTGAGCGAGGTTTATGCAACCCCCCGTGTGAGGCTTTTTTGTTCCCCTCGCTCCTCCCCACGAAATATCTTGAACCCGCAGACCGGAGCTGCCTTGAGAAAAGGGAAGAAGGCTAAAAAGTCATCTGGCCTCTGGCATTTTCACCAAAAAAAAGCAGCAAATAAGCTCATGCAATTGCTCGAGAGCGGACTGCAGCGTGGGTGGAACCCCTTATTAGCCACCAGAGAACCCACGAGCCTTGGGGACCGCCGGCTTCCTGCGGCTCGGCTGGCGCTGAGCAGCAGCGTGGGCGGGCGGTGGCTCCAGCTCCAACCGGGACTGCCGAGCTTTAAATACGGGTTGGAGTTCTGCTGGTGCCTGTGGCTGGCGTGTCACCGCCCCAGGGTTCTCCCGCGGGATGGCTCCTGGGGCAGAGGGAGTTTTGTGACCCCCCCAAAGCGAGTGAGGGGCACGGGTGGGACAGTGCAGAGCCAGCACCGGTGCTGGGGTGGTGGAAGGGCTGGATGCCACGGGCACAGCAGCCGTCCTGTGCCACGGTGACACGAGGAAGACTCGGGTGGGATGTTGTCCCCCAGGCCCAGAGATGGTAGGGAGCAGGGGTGCCATGTCCCCAGGGCGGGGGACAGCCGGGTGACAGGTACCCTGGAATGGCAGGGAGCAGGGGTGCCATGTCCCCAGGGTGGGGACGGTGATGTGTTGCTGTGACCTTCAGGCGTGGGACAGCCCAGGTGACGTGCCATTGTTTTTTTGGGACAACGAGGAGCTGCAGGGCCATGGCCCCTGGGGTGCAGGACAATGTGGAGCCGGGGTGATGCCACCCTGGGGGACAGGACAGTGGGGAGCCAGGGCGATGCCACCTTGGGGTATAGGACAGCAAGGACTCAGACCGATGTGCCCCTGGGCTGCAGGATGATGGGAACCAAGGTGATGTCACCCTGGGGGACAGGACTGCTGGGAGCTGGGGTGATGCCACCCTGGGGTGCAGGACAGCGGGAAGCTGGGGTGACACCAGCTGGGGGACAGGATGATGGGGAGCCGGGGTGATGCCGCTCTGGAGTGCGGGGCAGCAGGGACTCAGGGCGATGTCCCCGTGGGCTGCAGGATGATGGGAACTGCGGTGATGTCACCCTGGGGGACAGGACTGCTGGGAGCTGGGGTGATGCCACCTTGGGGCGTGCGATGACAGGAACTGTGATGATGCTCTTGGGGGGATGGGACATTGAAGAGCCGGGTGATGCCACCCTGAGGTGTGGGACGGTGGGGACCATGGTTGTGCCAGCCTGGGGGACAGGACAGCAGGGGGCTGGGGTGATGCCACCCGGGGCTGCGGAACAGTAGGGAGTTGGGATGATGTCCCCTGGGGTGCAGGATGATGGGAACCGAGGTGATGCCACGCGGGGGGGTCAGGACATTGGGGACCCAGGGTTACACTGTCCTGAGGTGCAGGACAACGGGAAGTTGAGGTGATGCCACCGTGGGGGAACATCACGGCAGGGAGCTCGGGTGATGCCACGCGAGTGCAGAACAGTGAGGACACGTTGGTCCCCCAGGGGTGCGGGACATCCCGGCAGAGCCCCGCAGCTGCCCCCTGCGCCTGGGGGCGTTCCCGGGCGGTGCCGCACAAAGGCCGCCGGTCCCCCCGCCCCGGGGCCGTCCCGCACCCCCGGGGCCGCCCCCGAGGCTCGGCCCAATAAACGCGGCCGCATTTGAACGCGGTACCTCCCCCGGCTCCGCCACAGCTCCGAGCGCTCCGCCAGCCCCGCCGCGCCCGCGGGCACCGGCAGCCGGTGAGGCCGGGACGGGGGCGGCTGCGGGGGAAGGGAAGAAGGGGAAGGGGTAGCACCGAGCCCCCGGTGCGGGGGGAGCGCTGTCCGCCCCGGTCCCTCCTCCGCGGGCGGTGCCGGGGCGCAGCCCGCCCCTTCCCTTCCCGTCCCTTCCCGGCGGGGCCGGCCGCGTGTGCGGGGCGCCGGGACGGGCCGGCGGGGAAGGGGCGCAGCGGTGAGGTGGGTGCCTGGGGAAGGGGCTCTGGAGGCGGGGAGATGCTGGGGGAAAAGGGGAAATGCTGGAGGAATGGGATGCTGGAGTGGAGGGGCGGTGTTGGATGCTGGAAGTGGGGGATGCTGGGGGAAGGGGGTGATGGGGATAGGGAATTGTAGCCAGAGGGTTCGATGGCGGTTTCAGGGGTGTCTGTGAGTGGGTGCCACGCCAAAGCCCCCAAGGTCC
>VZTI01005485.1:36086-87752 GCA_013397865.1 Struthidea cinerea
CATCATGCAGAGCAGGTGGTGCTGCACACCTGCCCAGGTGGTTTGGCTTTATTCAATTCCCTGGGGGCTGCCTGAGGGATGCAAAGGGGATTTTGTTTTCTTGCTGCTGTGGGGTCCCATCCCAGGCTCTGCCTGCTGTCGCAGTTCCCTTCCTGAGAGCATCCCCCGGGGAGGGAAGCTGTAATTCGAACGCCCTCATCTTTTATTCATCCTCATTTAGTCTAAATGTCAAGTTTGGTTTTTTTTGTTTTTTTTTTTTAAACGGGGGAAATTCTCCTGTCTCTGTAAACTGTCCCTTTTGAAGTACACCGGGGTCTGGGAAGGGGTGGCAGCAATTAGTATGCAGAGGAAAGCATTCCTGGTGAGCTTCTCTGCCGAACACGTTTTTTAATTGTGTTTAAAAAACGTGTTTAAAAATGTGTAAAGCCTCAGGGGTGATTGGCACAGCCTGAGCTGTGGCATGAGGTGCTCACCTGTGTCCCCTCCCTGCCAGGGAGCTCGTTGGCCTTTTTTTGAGCTGCCTAGACCCTGAAAAAAACCGCTGGGGAACTTCAAACCCGAACTTTGCTGCTGGGTCCTCCCCCCAACAGCACGAAAATCCCTCTGACTGCAGCTCTGGCTTCGCCCTCTGCCAGCCAGAGCAGCCTCGCTGGGTTCCTTTAAATACAAAACCTCTTGTTCCGTGCTGAGGATTCTTCTAGGATTTATTTAGCCAAAAGGAACGGTAGCAGCCAGCTCTGCCTCGCCGCTGACCCGTGTCAAATAGCTTCTCCAGCTGTCCCTGGGTTCCCGTGTCCCCCACGGCTGGAATTGCTGGCATTCCCCGGCACGGCTGTGGAGGATGCTGCAGCCTCTCTGACTGTTCCTGCCCGGGAGGCAGGAGGCTTTCCAGGAAGGCACAGATGGAAAAAAAAGGAGAGGGGAAAAAATAAAAACAACCCCTCAGTGGCAGGATCATCCCTCTGTTTTTCCCAGCCTCGCTCCAGCCCTGCTATTCCTGGTCCAGCCCTCGAAGAACTACAGGAGCTGGGGCAGTGCTGCCCTGGAAAGGGAGGGGTTTTTCTGCCATCCACGTGGGGAAGTGGTTTTTGAAGCTTAATTAGGGCAGTGGAGCATTTCCACAATGGAATATCTCATCCCTGATCAGGAATGGTCTCGTTGCAGGAGCCACTGACCCTGGCCAGGTCGCCTCAGGTGATGGAGATGCTCCCTGCTCCTTGGGCCATGTTATTTCAGCATTTTGCTTGATGTAAAAACCCAACCAGTGCGTGAAATCTGTGGCTTTGGGTCCTTCTGTGGTAGCAAGAATTCTTCCCACGTGCCCAGAGGTGCTGGCTGTGTCTTCATGTCCCTCGCTGTCGCTTCTCCAGGGTTCCTTCGTGCCCCTTGCCGAGGCTGTTGGCACAGGGGTGGTGATCTGAGTGCTTCCCACTGCTGCCCATCTTCCTGCTGGATTGTTGGCCTCATATTTAACTCCCTGCACCAGCTGATTTCCTCTTTTCTTCCTTTTTTTTTTTCCCCCCCACAGGTCCACTTTGATCAGTTTAAAGAAGCACTTATCCTCATCTTATCCAGAACCCTGTCAAATGAAGAACACTTCCAAGAACCAGGTAAATACCGAAATTACCTAAACCAGTACATTTTCATTGGCAAAGCAGCTGTGGGTGGCTCTCACAGAGGAATTTAGAAGAGAAAGTGCTTTTTAGGTGCTGCCATCCAAGCAGAAAAGGCTGATCTCGGGAGAAAGGGGAGTTGAGGTCTGCTGTGGAGCCTGAAAAATAAGTGTTTTCCATCCCATCCCCCTGATCTAAATGCCCAGAGGGGCACAGGATGGCTGTGAGCAGGCAGCTGCACCACGCTTCAGATGCTCAGGGTGTCTCATGGCTGTGACATGGGCTCAGGTCTCTCCATCCCACACCGCTCCTGGTGGCCAGGGATGCTGTAGGAGCAGAGAGTTGTGGCCCGGCAGTCAGAGGGTTGGTTTCCTGCTGCTGCTGGTGTTGGTTTTTGTATTTTTGAAGTCCGTTCTGTTTCCGTGTGTCTGAGATGAGCTGGGTGCAGGAAGCTTCTCTGTATTTCTCCCAGGAAACAGTCGGGCTGCTCCAGAGGTGTTCCTGAACAAGTGAACCCCCCGAGAAACCTGGGGCTGGGAGAATTCCAGGATGGTTTGAGTGGGAAGGGACCTTCAAGCCCATCTCATTCCATGGGCAGGGACACCTTCCACGTATCCCAGGTTGCTCCAAGTCTCACCCAACCTGGCTTTGAACACTTCCAGGGACGGGGCAGTGCTGTGAGTCCTCAGTGCCCTGGTTTTTCCTTCCTCTGTTCCAGTGTGCCTTGAAAATGTGGCTTTTCAGGCTTTCCTTGGCAGGAAATACGGTTGCAGCTTCGATGTTTTCCCCCCTCCATGGCCTGGGAGCACTGGGAGCTGTGGGGCCACGCTGAGGGCTGAGCCCCTGCAGCTCCAGCTGGTATCACACCTGTATGTAAATCCCTAATCCTGTCTTTGGAGCAGCAGGGGAGTGAAATCCCCCAAGGAGAAAACAGCTTTGCAAAAAGGGAGAGGGAAAGCTCCAGGTTTCCTCTCCTGGAGCATCAATCTCAGCTGGAGCATCCCACTCTCAGGAGAGCAGCCTGCCAGCAAAATTACAACTTTCCCCTTTAAATAGGCTGCAAAAACCACAGGGTTAGAGAGCTGTGATTGATGGATTATTTTTATTTTCCACCTCTCGTTTCCTAAGCTCTTAATGCTTCGAGAGGGATGATGGCAGCTCTTGCACCCGCCATTCCTTAATGGAATTTCCAAGTGCAGGTCAGTGGGCGCTCGGGAGCTGGCACAGAGCAGGAGGCAACCCCAGCACACCAGAACTAATCCAGCATCCTGCATTTATGGGGGAATCATATGGCTGAGGAGCTCCAGCTCGATTGAAATGTAAATAAATCTTCCAGAAACGGCTAAATTTGGGGTTATCGCAGGGGAAATTACGAGTGAAGCTGGAGAGCCCTCCTCGGAGACACGTTTGTCAGCTGGGCTTGGAATGGCAGGAAATCAAAGGGCGTGGGGTGCAGGTAGGGAGCCAGAGCCAGGCAGGCCTGGGAGGCATTTTATTTTTAATGTGTTCTGACAGGTTGGTTAACGCCGGAGTCTTTGCTTCTTTTAATTTAGATCAAACTGGAGATTTGGAGAACAAGCTGCTTTGTGCTGGTGGTGTCAAACTGTCAGGGAGTGTGGAAATGCTGGTGTTCCAGCCCGCCCCAGGCTCGGGGAAAAAATTGAGTTAAGAGCTCTAAATTGTATCATTTAAATGAAAATTTAATTTGGGGAGCGGGGGGAGAAGCAGAGATTTTAAGGCCGTTTGCTGCGTCTGGGGAGTTTGCTGGGGAAGGGAGAGGTTGTGTGCTGTGAAGCTGTGGTTTTATCCAGGGGTTTGGGTGATGGGAAGGTCACTGGGGGGGAGCACTGGAGGGCTCGGGGGGTTGGTCTGTGTGACATGGCCACATCCTTGTCCCCCGTGGATGCTCCCAGCTCAGGGAGGAGCGCTCGGCTCAAGGAGCCAGGGGGTGACAGGAAGGACACGGAGCTGTTGGAGCCAGTCCAGAGGAGGCACAGAGGGATGGGTGCAGCCCCTCTGCTGTGAGGAAAGGCTGGGAGAGTTGGGGTTGTTCAGGCTGGAGGAGCTTTGGGAAGACCTTAGAGCCCCTTCCAGTACCTGTAGGGAGCCAAAAAGAAACAGGGAAAGGGGTTATTCACAAGGGCCTGGAGGGACAGGACACAGGGAATGGCTTCCCGCTGCCAGAGGGCAGGGATAGATGGGGTATTGGGAATTAGGAATTCCTGGCTGGGCTGGAATTCCCAGAGCAGCTGGGGCTGCCCCTGGATCCCTGGCAGTGTCCAAGGCCAGGCTGGATGGGGCTTGGAGCAGCCTGGGACAGTGGAAGGTGTCCCTGCCCATGGCAGGGGGTGGAAGGAGATGATTTTTAAGGTCCTTCCAACCCAGACTGATCCTGTGACAGGCTCTGGGGTCACAGCAGGGCCCAGGGGCTGGGGACAGGGAACCAGAAGTGCTGCAGTTCCTGCAGAAGCAGCCGGTGGGGTTTCCTCATTTCGGCAGGAAGCGCTCGGGCTTGCAGAGAGCAGCTGATCTATTCATGTATTATTGTTTCCTCTTGGCAAAGGGGCTGAATTCCCTGTGCAAAGGGAGGACTGGCAGGGAGGATGGTGCTGCAGGCGCTCTGCCTGGGGAGCAGCCCTGGAAAGCAAGGCAGGCCGAGTTCCAGCGCTGCTGTCATCGGCTCTGTCCCCTCCAGGATGTCACTGTGGGGACACGGACCCAGCTGTGAGCCGGAGCAGCAGCTGGCTGGGCAAAGCCTGCCTCTGCTGGGAAGAGGGATGGGGAGATTCCAGGAAAAGCAGGAAAAGGCTTGAATGTGGTTGGAAATAATCACTGTTTTAGCTCTTGAGACCAGAGGGACCGGGCTGGGTGCTGCTGCCAGCGCTGCTCTTTGTCCACAGGTCACTGCAGCAGTGAGGGGGACAGTAAAATAGATTAAGGGTGGGGAAAGGAAGGAAAAACAAACAAACAAACAGTTGTGTGGGTGATTAAGGGGGGAAAAAAAAAAAAATCAGGCTTTTTTCCTGCCCATTATAGCAAATAAAAAGTGCGTGGAAGCTGGGCTAGGGAGGGATTACCGGGGTGGAGTGCGGGATTACAGGAACACCCCGGAGAAATTAAAGAGCAGTTGGACGCCGTCGTCCCTGCGGTCACGAGGGGGTTGGGGTTTTTCCCTTCCCGGTTTTTTCCCCTCTCCTTTTGGAGGCAACACAAGTGCCCTGCCAAAAAGGAGCTGGTGGGAATGATGCCCTTTGGAAAGGCCCCATCATGGGGGTGAAACCAGTGCCACGGCCCAGATGGGGTGGTTGAGGCACAGACAATATTTTTGGGTCAAAACCCGTTGATTCTGGGGTTGTGGTGACCCAGCCACGGCTCCTCTCTTCCTCCACTGCTGAACCCGAGTTATGAAACAGGGACTTGAAGGGGTTCAGACATACCTGCTGCCTCGGGGGATTAGGATTTAGCAGATCCGTGCTTTGCCCAGCAGTTGGAGCATCCCTCCCTTCCAGGTCTTAAGCAGCAGGGAAATTAATTTCACCTCCTAAACGCCGGGATTGTGGGGTGAGGGTCTTCCTGCTCTAAACCCCCTTTTGTCTGCGCTCCAGGGCTTTGATGCTGGGCCCGGGGAAGGGGAGCCTCCCCCTCCTCCCCATCCGAGGGCCGAGCAGGATTTTGAAGTGACTTATCTGGCGCAGAAAGGCAGAAAATGGAGTGTAAATCTCCAGCCGTGGAGACGTTTCGGTGCCGGGATGGACGGGGGGGGGATCGATGGTTTCTGTCCGCGGCGCTGAAATCAGGGAGGTCTCGTGAAATGCAGACTTAAGGGGGGTTGTTTTATTTCAGGGGGCACAGTGAGGGCCACAAACCCTCTGGGCAGCGGGCAGGAAGGTGAGAGGCTTCTTCTCTCAGCCTCCTCCAGCCCAGGGGCAGTTCAGGGGGGCAGATCAGACCCCGGTGTCTAATTAGGCAGCAGCTCTGGAGTGTGGGGTTTA
This sequence comes from Struthidea cinerea, assembly GCA_013397865.1. Lineage (NCBI taxonomy): Eukaryota > Metazoa > Chordata > Aves > Passeriformes > Corcoracidae > Struthidea > Struthidea cinerea. The sequence continues at coordinate 41,692 of VZTI01005485.1, forward strand.
CTAAGCCCACGCCTTGCTGAGGGCTGTAGAAAGCAGGGAGGTCTCAACCTATTTTGTTTTTGGGTTTTTTTCCCCCTTTTTTGGTGGTTTGTCAGCCCCACAATAGTGGGGGTCTGAGCAGCAGCATCTCGTCGTGCTTTTGGAGGGAGGAGTGGGTACCAGAGCATCCTCCCCTCTGTTCAGGGGGATATTTGGCATTTTTGGGGATGAAAAGCACACAGGGCTGTCTCATGGGTGTCTGCCTCAGTGAAAGGCTTGATTTTGACGTCTTCCTGCTCCTCCTGTGCCTCTAAAAGCAGATGTGGGCTGGGCAGCTCATCCCATCTAAGGCTGGACTTGACGAGCTCAGAGGTCTTTCCCATCTTTAATGATTCTCCAATGCTTCCTCCTCAGTTTTGGCTGGGAATGAGAAGCTGTTCAGCTCATCCTGCATTCGGGAAGCATGGACGGCTGCCGTTTCCTTTGGTGTGGGCTCAGCATTCCCTGAATGCTGGGAATGGGGGGAGCATCAAGGGCACCAGCTGCCGTGCTGGGGGGTTGGGTTGGGTTGGGAAAGCAGGAGAAGGAGAGGCTTAGAGGATGCTGCAGGTGTGGGAGGTGGCTGTGGACACCTGGTTGGGAGGTGATGCTGCTGGGAAGGAGACGGATTTGTGCTTCCAGGGATGGGGCTGCAGGATGTGGTAAGGGAAGAGCGGTAACCCAGCGATAACAAAAGCACCCTGGCTCTGGAAGTGGAACTTGAGGGTGCCTGAGCTGGGATCCCTGCAGCAGCTGGGCTCAGGCACAGCTGGTTTGGGAGCTGGAGCAAAGCAGGAGCAAACTTTGTTCTCCTCCAGCTGTGAAGGGTCACCTTTCCCTCCCGGGGACGTTCTCGAGCCTCACAGATTTTTAATTACAAAAGGCAAACAAGCTCGCCCGTGGTGCTCAGAGCAAAGAGAAGAGAGAAATCAGCTGCCAGCCTGCCAATGCCTGAAACACAGACGTGGGGAGGTGCTCCTGTCGTCCCCATTCCCGTGCTTGCAGGGGGCACAGCGTGGAGGCACTGGTGTTTCAGAGAGCCGCAGAGTGGTTTGGGTTGGAGGGGACTTTGAAAACCATCCCATTCCACCCCCTGCCACGGCAGGGACACCTCCCACTGTCCCAGGCTGCTCCAAGCTCTGTCCAGCCTGGCCTTGGACACTTCCAGGGATCCAGGGGCAGCCCCAGCTGCTCTGGGAATTCCAGCCCAGCCCCTCCCCACCCTCCCAGCCAGGAATTCCTAATTCCCAATATCCCATCCAGCCCTGCCCTCTGGCAGTGGGAAGCCATTCCCTGTGTCCTGTCCCTCCAGGCCCTTGTGAATAATCCTTTTCCCTGTTTCTTTTTGGCTCCCTACAGGTACTGGAAGGGGCTCTAAGGTCTTCCCAAAGCTCCTCCAGCCTGAACAACCCCAACTCTCCCAGCCTTTCCTCACAGCAGAGGGGCTGCACCCATCCCTCTGTGCCTCCTCTGGACTGGCTCCAACAGCTCCGTGTCCTTCCTGTCACCCCCTGGCTCCTTGAGCCGAGCGCTCCTCCCTGAGCTGGGAGCATCCACGGGGGACAAGGATGTGGCCATGTCACACAGACCAAACCCCCGAGCCCTCCAGTGCTCCCCCCCAGTGACCTTCCCATCACCCAAATCGGTGTGGTGGGGTTGGGGACAGGATTCTTCGGGCAATCCAGAAGGAAATGCAGCCGTAGCTTCGCTACTGCCGAATTCCAGCTTCTTCCCTCTCCTCCCATCTCTCCAAAGACAGATGGGCACGGAGGTAGGGCTCTGTCTTAGGAATAATAGAAATGATTCCTGAAGGAGAAACAAAGCCCCCAGCCCCCTCTTGTGCGGGAGGGAGAAAATAACTGGGTGAAGGAGTAGCCACAAATATTAGCATTTCAGAGAGAGAGCTGCTGGATGGAGATTGTTCACCACCGGGCAGGCTTTAATGGGAGTGATAAGGTTTGCTTTTGTTCCGGGGCTCCCCCGTAATCAGCCTGTCTCCTCCTGATTTTTCTATCGGCGCGCTCCATCGCCCAACTTCCATGTGCCGAGTCCCAGCTGCAGCAAATCTTGTTAAAATGGGCCTTGTTCAAACACGGGCGCCGGGTTGGTTCCCTCGAGCTGCGCCGCGGCTGGGTGGAGCGCGGGGCTGCGGGAATCAAAGCGGCTCCTCGGCCTGTGTATTTTATAATTCATTGCATAGCTAAGTTGTGGCATATTTTTTTTCCCCCCCTCTAACAAGCTTGAAGCCTTTTCTTCCCATATCTAAAGGAATATTATCCGAGGAGGCTTTTGGGCGGGGGGTGGGGGTTTGGAGACCCGCTGCTCTCCGTGTATCCTTTGTCAGTGGTGGAGCAGCTTCCCTGTGCCTTATTAGTATTGCGCTCCTGCATTTCTTTTATATCAGAGCCCTCTGCAAATAAAATTTTCAAAAGCTGCTGCTCTCGCCTCTGCGAGTGGCAGAAAAATAAAAGGTGATGGAGTCCTGGGGGGGTTTCGGCAGTCAGGTTAGCAAACACGGAAACAAAGCGTGGCACGGAGCCTTCCCCTAATTGAATCCCTGGTTAATTTGGTCCTCCGTTTAATTTGCCCCCTGCTCCAGACGTCGGAGGATTCTCACTGAAAACAGCCCAAAACGTGCTTATTTGTTTTTTGTTTTGATCCTCGCCTGCGAGTGCTCCCGGATAATTCAGTCCCCAAAGGCAGGAGCTTGCTGCGGGAAGCTGGAGCCAGGGAATGTGGAGCCCCTGTAATTAGATGACGACTCCAAAGGGTTATTTAGATCTTGCAGTTGGCTTTGGCTGCTCAGCACAGGCTGGGACCTGCCCCAGCGTCGCCCGGATCAGCTGCTCCTGTCGGCCCCTGAGAGACTCCAAACTTGCCCAGTTTTTTTCCGCTTGCCCGGTTGTTCGGGCATTTTTAATGGAGCTGAAATTCAAATCCACGGAAAGCAGCGGCGGCCGCCCAGGTGTCTGCGGGAACTGGAGACTTGAGCTGCCTCGGTGCAGCTCCGTCCCTAATTAAACCTGCTGCTAATGGAGATTAGTGCAAGGAGGAGAGGCCTCATGGACTTTCCATCCGAGGCTCCTGGCGAGGTTCAGGGGTTTTACCCCCCCCATCATCCTGTTAACCTGATCTGGGAATTGGGGAAGGGTGAGGAAGAGGAAGGGCGAGCTCCGGTCCCACTTTGTGACAGCTTTTGTGGGCAGGGAGCAGAACCAATTCGAACCCATCAGACCCAAGGCCGTGGTGAGGGAGGTGATGATCCATGGAGCAGCCACTGGCGCTCGCCCACCGGGAACTCTGGTGGCAATCGGGTGCTCAAAATTCCGGCCGATCAAAAGTCACATTCCTGATGTGTTTTGTGCTCGGATTCCCCAGATTCCTCCCCAGAAGCACAGCCCAAGTACATCAAAGGTGGCAAACGCTACGGGCGCCGTTCCCTGCCCGAGTTCCGGGAGTCGGTGGAGGACTTTGCCGAGGTGACGGTCATCGAGCCGCTGAGCGAGGAAGCGCACCCCGCACACATCGCTTCCAGCCAGGAGGTGAGCAGGGAGGGGATGGGTGTTGAGGTGGCCTTGCCACCTCTGGACATCGCTGCTCCCCGCATCCAGTGAGGTTTGGATGTGCTTGGAGCCTTCCCAGTAAAGGCACTTGGTCACCCTCCTTGCCTGTCCCTAGGATGGGTGTTGGGGTGGCCTTGTCCCCTCTGGATGTGGCTGCTCCCCACATCCAGAGGAGGTTGGGATGTCCCAGTAAAGGCACTGGCCGCCCTCTTTGCCTGTCCCTAGGGATCGGCTGTGCCAGGCAACGCCTGCCTTGCTCCATGTGCCGTGGGAAGTCGGGAGGGAGCCGGGGCTGACGTGCTCCTGGCGCCGCTGGCTCCTGGCTGGAGCGTGGGCCAGCAATTAAGTGAGGGCTGAGCCGCTGCCTCCGTGGCTAACGAGGTGTGGGCCGGGAGCAGGCGGAGCACGTCCGCATCCATTAGCGCAGCTGCCAAAATCCGGCCGTGGCTCCGGCAGAAGGGATGGGGAAAAGGGGTGGTGGGCAGCAGGGCTCCACAGCCTGCAGCTGCTTTGGGACAGTGGCATCTAATTGCTCAAAAAATCCCCATTCCTGGTTTTGTGCTCCAGATTTGTGGCTCTCTTTGTGCCAGTGCTTTCAATCCCAGAACCTCCTCTTGCTTCCCCAGACAGGAGAGCCGGAGGAGCCGAGTGGTTGGGGTTGGTGCCGTGTGTTAGCGGACGGCCGCGGTGGCATCTCCCTGGAGCTGGGCTGCTTCCAGCCTGCCCTGCTGTGCCAAGTATTGTTGATTCAGGAGCATGTGGTGGGAGCTTTTCCACTGGGAAGGAGAAGCATTGCTGCCTTCCCAACCTTCTCTGTCTCCTGGCTTCACGTGGAGCTGGGAGCCTCTGCAGCCCCGCTTGCAGGGGGACACCCAACCCTGCGTGGGAAAGCAAGGGAGGAATTTCCAATTTCCGTGGTTTCGGTGTTATTCCTGAGCTTAAAAATGATTAAAAACCCCCCCCAAAACGCCTCAAAGAAAAGCTTTTCCACCACACCCAGCTGCTTTTCCCTACTCCCGGTGACCTTTGCTCACCGCCACAGGGGTGCTCATCCACCGCCTGGTGTTGGCCACATGGGCTGCCCTGACCTTGGAATCGATGTTAATCCGCCCACACTCCCCAGGGAAGTGATGTCCTTGGTGGAAGAGGCTACTCTAATCTTACCCCTCGGTTTCAGCTGTCAGGGAGGTGTAAAAGGGCAGTCTATTAACCAGGTCAGTTAATTAACCCAGCTGGCGTGCAACCACGCTGCGCCGTGGGGGCTGGATCAGTCTCCTGCTGGCAACGCTTGTTGCACCTTTTGGGGCTGGTGGGGTGGCGAATTCCCTTGCAACTGGAGCAAAAAACAGGCTGAACTTGTGAAATCCCTACTTTATCAGCATTGCCATCTCATTCCCTCAAGCAGATCCTCTTGGTATGCATGGAAATGGCTTTTTGGGGGCTGCTGAGGGGTCCCAGGGGAGTGTTGGAGGCTCCTGATGCACTGACTCCTTGGGATTTGGCCCGGGGAGCGGCCTTGGCCCGGTTCTCTCCTGCTGTGTGTGCAAACACGCCGCTGCTGCCGGCGTTCCGCAAGCCTGCCCCCGGCCCGGGCTGTCCCTGGCCTGGGAACTGGGACAGGGTGCCTTAATTGGTGCTTGCTCCCAAGCCGTGCCAATTAAAAGGGCTCAGGCTCTGTCTGAGAGGTTTCCTTCCCTCCCTCCCCTCGTAAACACCAGAGGAAAGGCTGGAAGGCTGCTCTGGGCTCGGCTGCCCGGGGAGGCTCCCTGACCTCCATCCCCAGGGGTTTTTTCAGGTGCTGTTGGATAAAGGGATGAGCAGCCGGGTCTGGATTTGGCACTGACCCTGCTGTGAGTAAAGGGACAGTGGTGGGATCCTGAGGGGTCCCTCTGACCTGCAGGAGCTTGTCCCCATGGATGCTGGCTGTGCTGACATCCAAACCTCACTGCGGGGCATCTGTTACCTCTCCCTCCCCAGCTGCTGGCTCTGCTCTGGGAAAGGTCCCTCCAGCTTGCAGGTTCCTGCAGTCCCACAATGGTTTGGGTTGGGAAGGACCCTAAAACCCATCTCATTCCAGCCTTCTGCCATGGGCAGGGACACTTTCCACTAGTCCAGGTTGCTCCAAGCCCTATCCAACCTGGCCTCGAGTTTGTAGGACCTGCTGGCACATCCCAGCTCTGTCCCATCCCAGCTCTGTCCCTTCCGTGCCTGCTGGAGCCTCCCGCTCCCATCCTCTGTGCGTTTGCTTCTGCACAGAGTTGTTTCCAGCATGGCCTGGCCTTGGAGCAAAACATTCTGGGAGCCTCAGGTTGAAACTCCTGGGGTTTGGCTCCTCGATGTGAGACTCCCAAAGCGGGACTGCCCCGGAAAGGCAGGATTTGTGGATGACAGCTCAGGATGGAGCCCGCGTCAGCGGTGTGGCTGGTGCTTTGGAGCTGAAGGCACCTGGCAAAGCGAGATGTGGAGATCCGGCAGCTTTTTTGGGGTCTCTGCTCGGGCTGCTCAGCCCGGGGAGCTGCTGCGTGGATCTGGGCGGAGCGGGGTCCATCAGCCCCGGGGCGAGGGCTCACCCCGCGGCGTGCGGAGCGGCGCGGGCTCGGCGCGCGCTCCCGATCATCGTATTAATTAGCCATCTATTCCGGGGGAGAACAAAGGTCTGGCTGGCTGGAGCAGATGGCCGGGGAGGGGGGGGGTAGAGGTGGCTGCTGCCTTGTTTTGGGCAGAGCGAACGGCGCGGGCTTGCAGATGCTCGCCCGGCCCCGCGCCGCAGCATTCAAAGCCGCGGCCATCTGCTGCCCGGGCCGGCCGAGCCCGCGCCTCCCGAAGGATCCCGCATTCCCGGGATCGCCGTCTGTGTGACCCGTGGCCAGCTGTAGCACTGCCGGGGCTGGCGGACAGTGAGTGCCTGGTTTCGGGATGTCCCGGCCCCTCTTTGTCCCCTCGCTGGCGGTGGCCGACCCCGAGCCCCCCACGGGGAGGTCACACGAGCGCCCCGGGGTCGCTGTCAGGGGGTTGCCAGCCCACAAACCCCCTGGCTTTGTTCAGCCTCTTCAGGTCGTTGGTGTTTATGGGGTTGTTGTGGTTTCGTGGAATCCCAGAATGGATGGGTTGGAAGGGAGCTTAAAGCTCATCCCGTTCCACCCCCTGCCCTGGGCAGGGATGCCTTCCCCCATCCCAGGTTGCTCCAAGCCCTATCCAGCCTGGCTTTGGACACTTCCAGGGATGGGACAGCGGCAGCTCGTCTGGTTTTGTTGCAAGTCCTTGAAGTGAGGGGGGGGTCTGGTGCTGAATTAATCTGGTTCTATATAAAAGTATTTATGTTGCTTATGCAAAAGGACTTGGGCGCAGGGGATCTGCCCCCTGAGCATCGCTGCCAGGTTCCCCTCAGCGTCCCAGCCGTCCCCGAGGACGAGGACGGGTGGCTGCAGNGACAGCGGCAGCTCGTCTGGTTTTGTTGCAAGTCCTTGAAGTGAGGGGGGGTCTGGTGCTGAATTAATCTGGTTCTATATAAAAGTATTTATGTTGCTTATGCAAAAGGACTTGGGCGCAGGGGATCTGCCCCCTGAGCATCGCTGCCAGGTTCCCCTCAGCGTCCCAGCCGTCCCCGAGGACGAGGACGGGTGGCTGCAGGGTGGGATCTCTGGGACTCAGACAGACCCTCTCTCTGCACGAAGTTTTCTGCATTTTCAGATGGAAATTTCACGGAATCCCAGAATGGTTTGGGTTGGAAGGGCCCTTAAAGTCCATCTCCTTCCCCCCCCTGCCGTGGGCAGGGACACCTCCCACTATCCCAGGTTGTTCCAAGCCCTGTCCAACCTGGCCTTGGACACTTCCAGGGATCCAGGGGCAGCCACAGCTTCTCTGGGCACCCTGTGCCAGTGTTTTGCCATCCTCCTTGTAAAGAATTTCCAGGGATGGGATTTGATGGCACCTGTTGCCTCAGCTCCTGCTTTCTGCGGCAGCAAAGGGCCCTTGCCTGGTCCGGCAGCTGAAACGGGAGCAGCAGCAGAGCTAAAAAAAGTCCAGTGACCTAATCCAGTTTCCATGGCAACGTTGTAGATTAATGGCTTTTAGCTGTAATCTGAATGAGACGTATTGAACTCTTCTGTGCTGATTTAGAGCCTCTTTATGTCCTGGGTGACTTTGACTCCAAATCCATCCGTCACGTGCAGGCAGAAGTACCCACTTGTACCGCTGCAGGAGCAACATCTGCCGCTGCTAGAGCAGGAGTTAATGTTGGGGAGCATCACGTGGGACTAAATACCCCGGGCTGGTACAACGTGTAGTACAGGAGGAAATCACCTTAAATGCTGTACTTTTGCTCCTGGTGCTGCCTGAGCTGGTGGGATGCTGCCAGAGGGAAGCGGGATGGTTTGAGACCACCAAAGAGCGGGGTTTTTTTCCCTCTGTTAGGCTCAGTAAAGAGCTTGTTGACAGCACAGCTCTCTCCTGACAGAGAGCTGCAGTTAGTGGAGGAGTTTTGGGTTTGGCTTGGCTGAATATGGGGCAAAATACGGGAAAATAAAGTTCTGGGAGGAAAGGATAACCCAGCTCTGTGCAGCCCATGATCTTCCCTGCATCCCCATCCCCTCGACCATCGATGCCTCAAAGAAAAGCAGCATGGTTTGCTGGGAGGGAAATCCTCCCCCTCCCTCCCTCCCCAGCACCCTGCCAGGCTCTGATCTGTCCCCTCTCCTGGGTCATTTGTGGGGCTTCAGGCGTCTCTGTGGTTTCTCCCCGCCGGAGAGCCGCATGTGCCAGAACAAGGCAGGATCAAAGAGCCCTGGATTCCCAGCCCAGCCTGCAGGGAACAGGGAGATGAAAGCCCAACGGCGTTGCTGGAGCCCTGCAGCTCCTTGGATGCTGATCCCAGAGTCCCTTTCATTCCAGGGATGTCTTGCAGTAGTAATAACTCAGGAATCTTTTGTTTTCTCCCCAGCACTGGAAGACGCGAGGCAGCGAGGAGTACGAGGCTGAGGGTAAGAGCAGAGAGCAGCACCTGGATGTGCTTATTCTCATTTCAGCTCCGAAAAAGGGATCAGAGGAGCACGTGGAGAGGGTCTCTGGGTGTGTTGGGGGCATCCCAGCCCGGCTGGCGCAGAGCTCAGCAAGCTGGGGATGAAAGCTCACGCAGGGCACATCTTTTGCCGTGCCCCCTCTGCCCTCTTCGTCCTGCTGTGGGTGTGGCTGGTCTCCCTGAGCTCTGTCCTGCTCCCCACTCCTGCCCCGGGGGGCTCTGGCTGTAGTGGAGCCCGGTGGGCACTAGATGTCAGCAGGGACCAGTCGTTAAATGTTCCCTAATTGTCACAGGATTATAAAATCATGGAATGGTTTGGAAGGGACCTGAAAGCCCATCCAGTGCCACCCCCTGCCGTGGGCAGGGACGCCTTCCACTGTCCCAGGTTACTCCAACCTGGCCTTGGACGCTTCCGGGGATGGGAAATTTCTCTGGGCGACCCGTGCCAGTGTTTTACCATCTCCATCATAAAAAACTGCCTTTTAATTAGGTCAGCACCTCTTCCATAGTTCAGCTGCTCTCTAACCCCTTCCCTATCCAAAGCGGACAACTTTTTTCTCCTAAGGCTGCTTTTGCAGCCCCAGGAGGTGACCTTGCAGCTCCCTTGATCCCAGAACTACCCAGGGGAGGAGGGGTCCCTTTTTCCATCTATGCCGGCGGCTGAGGCAGCACAGCTGCCCTTCCCTGGCCACCAGCCCGAGCTGGCCATCGGATTCATCCGCATTCCCAAAGATCCTCCTGGCCACGGTCCCAGCTGGTCACTCTGCACCTGGTCAGGCATTGGGATCCCCATCCCTGGAGGGATTTAAAGCCACGTGGATGTGGCGCTTGGGGACACGGCTCGGTGGTGGCCTTGGGGAACAGTTGGACTCAATGGTCTTAGAGGGCTTTTCCAACCTCAGCAATTCCATGATTCTGTGGACACGAGGCTCCTTCCCCTGGGGTGCCACGTGTGAGTGGAATGCTGGGCAGAACCCTCTGGTAGAGCCCGATACTGCTGGGCCCAGTGTCCGTACCCCAAAACCCAAAGTGTGCCCTGAGTAGGATGAACTCGGACAGATGATCCCTCGGGATCTGCAGAGCCAGGAAGGAGTTCTGCCCATCCCAGCAGCAGCTCCCCAGCGGGGTGCAGAGCCCCCAGATCTTCTGGTGCTCGCTCCAGACCCCGGAGCAATCTCCTCCCTTTCCAGGACAGCTGCGCTTCTGGAACCCCGACGACCTGAACGCCTCCCCTGGTGCCTCGCCGAGCCCGGACTGGATCGAGGAGAAACTTCAGGAGGTCTGTGAGCACCTGGGGATCACCAGGGACGGCCACCTGAACAGGAAGAAGCTGGTTTCCATCTGTGAGCAGTACGGGCTGCACGCGGCGGCCGGGGAGGTGAGCGACCGCCCACGGACCCGTCCCACCACTGCCCCTGCCTGGGCTTTGGCGTGGCCCCCCCAAAATCCCTCCTGGGATTCACCACGAGCACTTGGAAAGGAGTTTCCAGCTGCAGCTCCTGGTTTTCCAGCGAGGTTTTTGGTGCCAAACCATCGGGCTGCTGTGGGAGAAGGCAGCTGCCAGCCTGAACCGTGGCGTGCGTGTCTCCTCACGCCATCCCTGAGTGAGCTGGAGCTTAAAAACACGGCTGAGATTCCAGGCGTGTCTCCTTAATCCTAGGAATTTTCTAGCTAGGCAGCAAATACGGGTTCAATATTCGTAGGTGGTTGCTTTTGGCTTTGTGGAGGCCTGCGGGCTCTTTCTGCCCCGCAGCCCACGAGAAAATGAAACCTTTAGCGAAAAAAAAAAATAGGCTCTTGTCAACTTTGGATTCAGTTTTATTAAAAAGGTCAGATTTTTTTGCATCTTGAGATAACGTGGCTTGGAATAATTTCCTCCACAGGACATGTTTCTGAGCAGGTGTTCCTTTGCAGCATGCCCAGTGGAATGTTTGCAGGGTATTAAGGCAGAAAATGGAAAAGATAAACTGTAGACAAAGGAATAATCTGAACATCTCCAGTCCTACTTTTGAGAAAGCAGCCTGCCCTGAAGCATAAAACAGATTTACGATAACCTTGCAGTGTCTTAGGGGTTTTTTTTGGCCTGGTCACTTCAAGTTGCTCAGGGTTTGGCATCTGTCTCAGTACCTTGAGCTGAATTCCTGAGGTCACCCTCAGAATGAAATGAGGGTTTTTTTCATGCTGCCTCATTAAACAGCAGCTCCAAGATGACCAGGAGCTTCTTTTCATGGTGCCTGCAGTTTTCCATGTGGAGAACATGGAGATGTGTTAGGCTGAGGTACCGGGTAACTCTCGCTTTGCCCTTTTTGGAGCCTTGGGAACAGGATGTTTTCTCTGTGCTAGGTTTTTTTGGCCTTTTACACCATTTCTGTCTCTTTGCAGGTGCTGGAAGAGGTGCTCCACAACCTGGAGCAAGATGGGACCATGAGCATCGAGGACTTCTTTTATGGCCTGCTGAGAAACGGGAAATCTCTGACACCTTCGGCGTCTACTCCGTACCGGCAGCTGAAACGGCACCTCTCCATGCAGGTGAGACAGCGAGGGGTGAATCCTGGGGTAGAAGGAGCAGGAGAATTCCTGAACACTTCCCAGCCAGCCTGTCTCCTCCTCTTCCTCAGCGTTTGTCCCTGGAGGGGTGGCTGGGAGGGTTCCCCTACCCCATGGAGGTGGCGGCAGTGAGCTGCCCATGCTGCTCCAAGAGTGGATTTCAAATTCTCTCTCAGGAAAAGCTTCTTTGGGGGAGATAAAACAGAAAAGACCCTCATGGTAAAGGGGACGGGGCTCCCCTTTGAAGTTTTGTGGCTTGGAGAGGGCTCTGGCAGCCTGTGGAGTGCATGGAAGTGGTAGAGACTTGTAGAGTTCCAGGGTGGCTTGGGTGGGAAGGGACCTGAAAGCTCATCCCTTTCCACCCCCTGCCATGGGCAGGGACACCTTCCACTATCCCAGGTTGTTCCAAGATCCATCCAACCTGGCCTGGAACACTTCCAGGATGGGGCATCCCATATAAATTGGGTGCAGGGGGAAGCACTGCCTGGGACAGGCTGTGGACATGCAGGTCCCACGTCTCTACCCCAATTATTGCTTTTTTTCCGAGAGAGAATCTGAAATCTGCTCCCTGTCTTTGCCTGGAAGCTGAGGGCCGTACCCCAAGCACGTCTGGAAATGCTCCAAACCAAAACCAAACAGTGGGAAACCCTTCTGGAGCGCTGAGGCCAGCTCTGAAACTGCTCCTCCTCGGGTTTATTTGCAATCCCGAGGTCCTGGTTGTGCCCCGGTGCCGTGAGGTCGGCAGCGGCGCTCCGCCGGGTTTTTGCTTGGCAGCGAGGAAAAGCAGAGCTTAATCCTTAATCTCTGGAGCAGTGCTAGGGAAATTCCACTGATAAGCCCTCCTGGGCACTGCCTCTGCCCCGTCACACCCTCATCCTCTCTCACAGTCCTTCGACGAGAGCGGCAGGGGCACCACCACCNCGGCAGCCGCCCCCCCCCCCCCTCGGCCATGCCCAGCACCTTCGGCTTCTCCCTCTTCTCCAGCCTGGATGATGGGATGGGCTACGGCTGCGTGGAGGGGGTCCTGGACTGCTGGCACCAGGAGGGCATAGAGAACAGCCAGGAGATCCTGAAGGTAACCCCCAGCTCCATCTCACCCCTGGTTATGTGTGGTTTTTTCTCCCTGTGTCAGTAGCTGAGTTATTTTTTTTTTCCTTTCCAAAATCCCTGGGTTTGCTCCTTTTTAAAACTTTCCACGGGGAAAGTTTTGAAACTTTCCACGGGGAAACTGTGGCTGCTCAATCCCTGGAAGTGTTCAAGGCTGGGTTGGACGGGGCTTGGAGCAGCCTGGGAGGGTAGAAGGTGTCCCTGCCCGTGGCAGGGGGTGGAACTGGGTGATCATTAAGATCTCTTCCAACCCAAACCATTCTATAATTCTGTAAAAATTCCCAGTGCTAGCGATGAGTTCTGGGACATTTCCAGTCATTTCCTTCGTGGTGCATCCCAGAGAAGGAGAAGCTGATGATAAAAATACAACGGGATTTCCAGCGTGGCTTGAAGAAGTCACCTGAATTTGTTAGGAAGCAATTTAATTCCTCTCCCTCCCTGGACAGCTGCACCTGCAAAACCTCTCAGTGCTGGGGTGACCTGAATTATTGCTCGTGCTGAGGTGGAGGGCAGCACCTGAATCCCTGCCTAGTCCTCAGCGTTCCATGAGACGGAGTAGAAGGGTGATGGGGATGAAATCAGGTGCCTGAATAAATCCATCCTTGTCCATCTCGTTAGGAGCTGTGGGAGGGAGAAGAAAATTTCAATGTGACCATCACTGGATCGCCAACACTGATGCCTGTGGTTCTCCTGGCTTTTAAATATCCATGTGGACAGAGAACATCCAGGCTGGAATAACCTCTGCCCTTTGCTCAGGATTTAAAGCCCACTCGTGACCTGGGCTCGCACAGCTTGAGAAATTCAGGTTGTGACCATCTCCTCCAGACTTGTGTGTCCACCTTCGCCTCGTCGCCGTGCACTGGGAAATCCCTCCGTACTGGTGTCCCTGGGGTGGTTTCTCCGGTGTCTGCAGTGTTTCAGCCCCACCCCAAGCACTCTGCTTTGTGCTCCTGCAGGGTTAGGTTGAATCATGGAATCGTTTAGGTTGGAAAAGACCTCTAAGATTGAGTCCAGCTGTCAGCCTAGGCCTTGTTCACCACTAAACCCCGTCCCCAAGCGCCACATCCGTGTGGGTTTCGAACACCTCCAGGGAAAGAAAAGGCCTTTCTTCAAGACTTGGAGCAAGCTGGGATAGTGGAAGGTGTCCCTGCCCATGGCCCATGGAACTGGATGGGCTTTGAGGTTCTTTCCAACCCAAACCATCCTGGGATTCCACGAAGTTCCGAGCACTTTGCTGATGATAACTTGCCTTCTAAGAGGCGAGATCCTCACCACCGAAATCCGTCCTGCAGGGCTGCTGCTGCGTTGCCTCTGCTGCAGCAGCTGGTTTTGTTTAACACGAACATCCCCAGCCGCCTCCTGATCCGTGCGAAGTCCGGCGCCGTTGGATCCTGCCGGGAATTGCTGCCTTTCATCAGGCCTGGCCTTAATTTCCTGCTGGTCTTGCAGCACGAGCAGGACACGTCCCATCCCCACAGCTGGCAGCAGCTCTGCGCTGGGGGGAGGTGGCAGAGACGTCTGGTTTATCGCCCCCGGGGCACTTGTGACAGATTAATTAGCGAGCAGAGATCTCCTCTGAGCCTCGTTTTATCCTGTCAATCCCTGCACAAACGTCTCCGGGCTGCTGCAGGGAGCTCGCTCCGCTCCAAGGGCGCCTTGTTTCCGCAGGCTCTGGACTTCAGCTTGGACGGGAAGGTGAACCTGACGGAGCTGACGCTGGCGCTGGAGAACGAGCTCTTAATCACCAAGAATGGGGTCCACCAGGCAGCCCTGGCGAGCTTCAAAACGGAGATCAGGCACTTGATGTGAGTCTCGGGGATGGCTGGACGTGCTGCTGCCCGCTCTGCCTGGCCAGGCAGGAGCTGAGGGAGCAGCTGATGGGTGCTGGTGCTCCGAGGGGCGCTGGGGTGTGGCACCGGAAGGCTCAGTTCTCCAGCGGAGCGCTCAGAAACTTCCAGCTGTCTTATTTTGCCTGGGAGAAGCACTCAACCCTCCCAGGATTGCAGAAGAATGTAGTTGAAGAATAAAAAAAAGGGAAGCAGCAGGCCATTCTGAGTCTGGGGATGGGCTGGGAGTGGTCAGTGCTGTCCGCAGTGGTCACTGATGGCCAAGGGCAGAGGCTGGGGGAGTTTATCAGTACCTTTAATCCAAACTGATTTGGGGCATTACAGAGGTTTTGCCACGTGGTGGATGTGGAGGTGAGGTGCAAACCCGCCGTGGATCCCAAGGTTTTTCCTTTGAAAGTCAGCACGGCTTGGCTTTGTGCCAGACTTGCCTGCAGGTTTCTCTATTGAAAAAGAAGGCAGAGCTCAGAGCCCCTGCCAAGGCCTAAAGGGGCTCCAGGAGAGCTGGAGAGAGACTGGGGACAAGGCATGGAGGGACAGGACACAGGGAATGGCTTCCCACTGCCAGAGGGCAGGGCTGGATGGGATATTGGGAACTGGGAATTCCTGGCTGTGAGGGTGGGGAGGCCCTGGCACAGGGTGCCCAGAGAAGCTGTGGCTGCCCCTGGATCCCTGGCAGTGTCCAAGGCCAGGCTGGATGGGGCTTGGAGCAGCCTGGGACAGTGGAAGGTGTCCCTGCCCATGGCAGGGGGTGGAACAGGATGGTCCTGAAGGTCCTTTCCAACCCAAACCATTCCAGGATTTGAACTGGGGGGCTGGGCCACAGCTGAGGGTCTCAAGCGTTGAGGTCTCAGGATCTTGTGGGGACACCAAGACATGTCCAGAGCTATTTGGGTACAGGTTCAAAGCCAGTGACTCAGTGCAGCTGATGAGACCCTTGGAGATCTTTCCAAGCTTCATCTCTGACGTTTCAAATACCCTTTTTGGGGGAGCAGTGAGGGCTGACCTAATCCAGACCGGCTCTGCTCTGCCCAGGGAGAGGTTTGACCAAGTGGCCAGGGAGAAGGAGAAGCTGCGGTCGGACCTGGAAAAAGCGGAGAAGCTGAAATCCCTGATGGCCTCGGAGGTGGACGATCACCACGCCGCCATCGAGCGCCGCAACGAGTACAACCTCAGGTGGGGCATCCCAAATCATCCCTCCCTCCTTGGTATCCCTTCCCTGGCGCTGCGGGGACTTGGTGACCACCCAGGCAGCGTTTGCCACCTGCTTCCTCTAACGAGCTCCTCTCCCCTCCGGTGCCTCGGCAGGAAGCTGGACGAGGAGTACAAGGAGAGAATCGCCGCTCTGAAGAACGAGCTCCGCAGAGAGCGGGAGCAGATCCTGCAGCAGGCCAGCAAACAGAGGCTGGAGCTGGAGCAGGAGATTGAGAAGCTGAAGACGGATGAGAACTACATCCGGGACCGCCTGGCCCTGTCCCTGAAGGTAACAGGGGCTAAACACGGCTGGGATGTCCCCCAGGGAGCGGGGAGGCCCTGGGAGGGGGAGTGACTCTCGCAGTGTCGTCCTCATTGAGAGGATGAGTTATGGGCTATGTTCAGCTGGCCAAAAAGTCATTTAAGCAGCAAGATGGAGGCATGTCCATGAGAATGGGTGTTGGGGGCACCTCGATGGGTTGGTCTGTAGATTCCTGATCTCCGGCTCAAATCTCTGCTGCCATCAAGCGCGGAGTGTGCACGCGCACGGCTCTCGGATGAGCTGTCCAGCCAGGAGATGAAACATCCTGATCGAGTTGAAAATACAGGTTTACAAACAAACAAACAAAACAACCCCGAAAAGCAAACTTGCTTTTATGCCTTTTGATCATTTATCTAAATTCCAGTGTTCACACTCAGCCGTGGCAGGCGTGGGTTGTGTGGATGGATTCCTAACTCATCACCTGAAGCTTGGAATAATGTCATGCTCCGACTTGATTGGGATCACCCTTATTTCGACGAGCTAACACGTGCTGATTTTTTTTCCTCCTCCAAGTGCTGAGGCTGTTGTGGGGTTTTTTGTTTGGTCCAGGAGAACAGCCGCCTGGAAAACGAGCTGCTGGAAACGGGAGAAAAACTGGCCGAGTGTGAAAGTCTGGCAAGCAAACTGCAGAGGAACTTGGAAAATGTCCTGGCTGAGAAGGTAAATCTTCCTTTTCCCTGTGGGGCTTGCAGAATTAAATCTCTTTTAAGTTGCTGCACTCAAGCTGCCAGTTGAACTGATATCCAGAGGCTTTTGGGGTCCCTATCCAGATTATCCAGGCTCAGCCTGCCTTGGTGACATGGGTTGCCTTGCAGCTAAGGAAAATAAAGATATTCCACCTTAGCTGTGATTTTATTCTAATTAAAGCAGGGAGCCTTAGAGTGAAGCAATCATCCTGCAGGTCTGCAGGGATTTTTTTTTTTTTCCCCCAGCACAGAGTTTTGGATAGGCCCAACTTGCAGGTCCTTTCCAGGGAAGATGATGCAGGAGGAGTGAGGTTTTACGTGGCATCTCTGCTGGAATTAGGTGAAAATCGGGGTGAGCAGCTGATCATGGCTGTATTACACCGCACTTTTCAGAATATCGGCTTCTCCCAAGATGTTTGAGTTTGTGCATCCGCAGCCTGAGGTTCAGATATTGGGATTTCCAGCCTTCCTTAAAGCTTGGGATTATTTATCTCACTGAGATGTGCAAGTGCTGGGGTAGAAAGCTGTGATCTGGAATCAGAGTGAGCACGAGAGCTGTGCTGGATGGCACACAATGCTTTTTGGGAAACCACTCGTTCCCTGCTAGGAGGAAAGTGGAGATTCTTTATTTAAAACGAAAATCCAGAGTGGAGAGAGGGTGCAGGCTGCGGGACTGCTTGGAATGGCATCCGTGCTGTACTGAGCAGGGTGGGTGGGTGGATAACTGGATATTCCACTCCTGTGTTCCAGTTTGGTGACCTGGATCCCAGCAGCGCAGAGTTCTTCCTGCAGGAGGAGAGGCTGGCCCAGATGAGGAGCGAGTACGAGCAGCAGTGCAGGGTAAGGGCAGCTGAGACCTGGCTCCTGTGTCCACCAGGAACATCACGGAGCCATTGAGGCTGGAAAATCCCTCTCAGATGGAGTCCAGCCGTTCCCCCAGCTCTGCCAAGCGCAGCGCTGCCCACGTCCCCAAGTGCCACGTCCTCACTGCAAGCAGCAGCACAGGGGGTGTTGGAAAGCTCTTCCCACAGAGGCAGCTGGCTGAGCTGAGAGGATGAGGTGCCCCCAGGGTGGGCTGGGAGAGGGCCCTGTGAATTCAGAGTTGCAGGAACTTAGAGGAGAAATAAGGTACATCCACGTTTTGCTGTTTTTCAGACCGTCAGACCAGAAATATTTTTTTAAAAATAACCCCGAGAACTGAAAGTTTGCCTTCCCCTCCTCAAATCTTGTATGGTTGAAAGATTTTAAGGTGACCCTGCAGGTTATCTATTTACACATCTGCTTTCTGATGCCTGCAGTGGTACACAGAGAAGCTGGGGCTGCCCCTGGATCCCTGGCAGTGCCCAAGGCCAGGTTGGACGGGGCTTGGAGCAGCCTGGGACAGTGGAAGGTGTCCCTGCCCATGGCAGGGGGTGGCACTGGATGGTCTTGAAGGTCCCTTCCAACCCAAACTGTTTTGTGGTTCTGTGATCTGCTCTGCAGGATCCTTTCCATTCAATAAAGGGCTGCCTTTGCAAAAGGCTGTTGGATTGGGAGCAGCGTGGCAGCTCTCTTCGGAAGCTGCAGTTTACAAGCAAAAATTGCCTAGAAATCGGTGTCGAATCGATACTGCTCGATTGGCAGCTGATTTTTTTCTGTTTTTGAGGATGGCAGATACAAATCAGTGGCCAAGGTTCAGCTGCTGGGCCTTTCAGGCCTGCAGGGTTCTGTGTTTGCACACTCCGGGAGTTGTTTTCCCCAATAACTGCTGTTCCTGGAGCGGGGCGCTTGGCACAAACCCTCGGGAGGTTCCGCTGGCAGGCGGGCGGGAGGACCAGATGGTGAATGCACTAACGAGGGGATCCCTCTCCTAATTTGATCTTCTGATTTGATTTTTCGAGGAGATGGCGTTTGAGGAGGCGTTTCCCAGCTGTTTGAAAATGTTAACTAAGCTGCTTTTTAATAGAAGGTCACAGGAAGAAGGAATGAAGGGAAAGGTCCTGGAGGGTGTTATGCCTTTGAGAGTCTGGTATTGGAGAATCATCAGAGAATCCCAGAATGGTTTAAGTTGGAAGGGACCTTAAAAACCTTCTCGTTCCACCCCCTGCCATGGACAGGGACACCTCCCGCTGTCCCAGGCTGCTCCAAGCCCCAATGTCCAACCTGGCCTGGGACACTTCCAGGGGTCCAGGGGCAGCCACAGCTTCTCTGGGCACCCTGTGCCAGGGCCTCCCCACCCTCCCAGCCAGGAATTCCCAGTTCCCAACATCCCATCCATCCCTGCCCTCTGGCAGTGGGAAGCCATCCCCCCTTGTTGTTTTGCTGATAGAAGGATGCCTGTGGCACTGTGGATTGTTGACAAGTCTTTCCCTGCTGTAATTCCCACCCGAATGTCCCGTGGTGGGACTGGGTCGGTGCTCAGCTGCCTTGGTTCCTTTCCCTCAGGATTTTTTCCCCCTCTCCCCCCCAGGAGCTGCAGGACCAGATTGATGAGCTGCACTCGGAGCTGCAGGAGTACCGTGCCCAAGGCAAAGCGCTCAGGCCCTCCTTGAAAAATTCCCTGTCGGAAGAGTTTGACATCGACATGAAGAGTCACGGCCAGGGCGGGATTGAGCCTGACCAAGGTAAAAAAAGCACCTCCTGTGGGACTGAGGTCTGTTCTGGAGGTGTTTGTAACATCCTAGAGGTGATTCCATGGAAACCATCCCAGTGAGATTTGGGCACCACCTCTATTTTGGTGTTTAATGTTAATTTGGAATACGGCTGCTGAACTGCATTTGAAGCTGAAATTAATGTTTGCAGTTACTGTGGCTGCGTTTGTGATGGGATTTTGAGAGCTGCTAAGCGGTTTTAAAATGATGAAATAATTCTGTTGAGAATGATCTGTATTTAGGTATTGTATAATTAATGTTTTTGTAGTTCCATTAATTATTATCTAATTACTGTTTCTAAAGGGCTTGGTTCAGAAGACTGCAACCCGTTAAATATGAGCATAGAGGCAGAAATGGCCATTGAGCAGATGAAGGAGCAACACCACAGGGATCTGCATCACCTCAAACAGGAGCTTGAGGACACAGTAAGTGTTGGAATGAGATGGTCTGTAAGGCCCCTTCCCACCCAAAACCAGTTTGGGATTCTAGGATCCCAGTAAGAAATAAAGCTGAGCACTTGAACATTCTTTCCAGGGAGATCAGTGTAAGATGCTGAAGTGTAAATCGAAATATTCAGTGGAATGAACATATAAAACTAGGTGGAAACATTGAGGGAGACATCCCTGTAGAACATTCTGTGGGAAACGAAGGAACCCATCCTGTTTTCCCTTCTCCAGGTGAGCCATTATGAAAAGCAGCTGGACGAGACAAAAGCCCACTGGGAAAAGGAGCAGGAGGCTATGAGGCAGAAGTACGCCGAGGAGAGGAATGTCATGGAAAAGCAGATTGCTGGCCTTAAAAATCAAGTAGCAGAGCTGCAGGGAGAGGCAGCAGCGCTCAGAGAGCAGCAGGAGGAGCTCGACTGTAAATACAACGAGGAGAAAAACAAATTACAGAGGCATTTCGATGAGGAAAAAGCCAATCTGCAGGAGCTGTTGAGGCAGGAGCATGAAGACGATGTCAGGGCCAGGCTGGAGCAGGTGAATGAGAAGTTCAGGCAGGAGCGGGAGGAGCTGATCCAAAGCAGTGCCTGGGTGGAGGAAAAGATGAGAGTTCTGGTGCAGACGCTGCAGGAGGAGAAGGGGGAGCTGGAACGCGGCTTCCACGAGCAGGTGAAGAGGCTGGCAGAGGTGCACGCCCTGGAGAAGGAGGAGCTGCAGGAGGAGCTGCTGAGGAAGCACGAGCAGGAGCTGGAGGAGGAAAGGTGAGTGTCACCTCTGGTGGGAACAGTGCTGGAGCGTGGTGGCCGGGGTGAGCCTAGCGCAGAAACGCTTCCCCGATGCGGAATTCCAGGTGTCTGGACTGTGCTGCTCCTGCTCCATTCCGCAGCACTGGGCTCCTCTCCGGGGTGTTTTCTCTTCTGACCTTTCTCAAGCAGATATTTAGATTCGTTTTTAGCTCGCCCAGAGGCAGCAGTAGTGTTAAAGCATAACCAGGCGTGATTAACTCGAGCTCTGTTCGGGATCCCTGTGCTCCACAAATCCCCGCTTGGTCCTTTTAAAACTTGTGGGTTGGCAGAGTTCTTTGCTGAAGAAGGAAAGGGGTGGCTGGGAAGTGCTTTTAGCCAACATCGAGTGTCAGAAGAAACTGAAACCATCCTGGGGCGATGGGGGTGAGAGCATCTGCCCCCCAAAAATCCGGGCACAGGATCAGAAGGGCACGTGTTGCACGTGAAACCTTTTCCGAGGACATTTCATGAGTTGTCACGCTTTTCCAAGGCAGTTTTTCTTTCTGCAGTTTCACCAAATTGCCTCCATTTTAACTTACGCCTTCCACAAACACCCATCCGATAGTCAGGGAAAAAAAAACCTGAATTTCCAACTTGTTTTATTCAGCCTAAAAAGCCACTTTAATCTCTGAGGTAGTTTAGTAATATCTTATGTTAACCATATTTAGGAAAAAAATGGCAAGTGACTATAAGAGAAGAGCATCTCATGCACAAACTCAGTTTTCTGTGGACACACAAACTCTTGTGAATAAATATGAAGCAACCCTCCAGAGTCTGGAAGGACGTTACCAGCGAGAGCTGCAGGAACTTGCTGAACAGCAACGGGAGGAGAAATCCCAGTGGGAGTTTGAAAGGGATGAAATTGCTCAGGAGGCCGCTGAAGCCCACGAGCAGCTGAAGGAAAGCTTGGCAAGTGAAAGGGCTGCTTCTTCTGCCCTGAGCCAGGAGAAGGATCTCCTGGAGAAAAATTTCAAGGAAGAAGTGAACAAGCTGGTGTGTGAGAGGGAGCAGCTGGAGAAGGAGCTGCGGGAGCTGAGGAATGCTGCCCAGGAGCAAGAGGAAAAGCTGAATGAGAAAATAGCCCAACTCCAGAATGACCATAAAAGAGAGCTCAAGGAGAAAGATGAACATGTATCCACAGTGGAGGAAAACGGGAAGCGGGTTAGGGAAAAGCTGGAGAGACTGGACAGTGAGTATAAGCGAGAGAAAGAAGAGCTCAATTCCAAACTTCTTGCTTTAGAGAGTCTGAACAAAGACATTTGTGAGAGAGTGGAGGCAGAAAAGGCCGAGATGAGTTTGGAAATCTCAGACCTCCAAGGGAAAATACAGAAGCTGCAGTGGGAAACACGGAGTTTTTCCGCCCTGCGGAGCCACTACAGGGTCCTGGAGAGTGAGTATGCGAAAGCCAGGAGCCAGATCGCTGCTTTTCCTGGTGCAGCTCCTCCGGGAGGTGATGGGGATGTTCTCCATAACCTGCAGAAGGTGCACGAGCAGGCGGTGAAGGAGAACGTCAGGATGGCAGCCCAGATCCTGAGGCTGCAGCACCGGCTGGAAGTGATGGAGCGGGAGCCCCTGCAACCTCCCCGTCCTGGCTGCTCCCACTCCGGCTCAGAACCAGAGGAGATAGACCCCAGTTTTGAAGGGTCGCCAAGTGATTGTCAAGATGGAGCCATGGGAGCAGATTTCGATGTCCTTCCACCTTTGGAGGCTGATACGACAGACCTGGAAGAAATGTCGGAGATGGATTGGGATTTGGAGGAGGGATGTGTGACAGCCAGAGCTGGCGGCCACCCTGAGGCACAGGGGTGCTGGATCCAAGGAAGTCAGGCAGTTCTGGATGCTGATGGCAACCAGGATTGTGACAAGAACCAAGAGCTCCTTTCTTGGGTGCCTCTGCTGCCAAAAAAGAGAGATCTGGAGAAGGTTCCCAGGCCAAAACCGCTACGCAACGATGTCAAACAGCAGAAGGTTCATCTGCTAAACCACAGGAGAGCTCCCAAAGATAAAGGGTTTGTTTCTGATGCTTTGGAGCTGCAGGTGGAGCTGGAGAAGGCTGAAGAACTGAGCGAAGCCTCTCTCCTGCTGGATCACACCGCTGGGGCAGCCAGTGGTGACCTGAAGAGCGTCATAGCTCAGCTTTGGGAAAGGGTGGAAGAGCTGGAAGACAGATCCATGGCACAGGCTGAACTTCTGTTGCTGCAAGAAGAAACTCAGGTAGAAAATGAGGATCTGAAAGCTGAAATGATCCAGCTAATTGAAAAAAACAAAGTGCTGCAAGCCAGCCTGCGTAGGCTGAGAAGGCTTCACTGCGAACAAGAAGAAAGCGAGGTGGAAAGCGTCAAGTTTGAAGGGGAAAACGCCAAGTTCCTCCAGAAAGGTAAAGAACTGGAAGATGTTAAAGAATTGGAAGATGTTAAAGAACTGGAAGGTGTCAAAGAACTGGAAGGTGTCCAAGAACAGGATGCTCAAGGAAACGCAGGTGGGCCCAGCGACGCGAGAGGCGGGAAGCTGGAAGAACATCCCACTGCATTCCGGGGCCAGCAGGACAGGACTGCCCAAGGCGGCGGCGCCGTGACGGAAGTGGGCAAAGCAGGAATGAGGGATCTCAACCCAAAGGTGGAGGAGAAAGCTCTGGCTCACCCAGAGGCAGAGCAGAGGAAGGCAGTGACCCAGGGCTTGCAGAGCACGTGCGCTGAGCTGCAGCAGAAGGTTGACCTGCTGAGGTAACGTAACCCGACGTTAGCCACTAACCCAGCGCTGCCTTGGCTGCTCCTTTAACCACCGTAGCTTAACTCTGGTTTAGCTCTGAGTAGCAAACAGTGCCGTGGACTCCTAACTCCTCTAATCACGGATGCAGACCGCTGGGATAAATAACTTGTGCGTGACTTACTCCTCCCTGTGCCCACCACCTAAGCGGGAGCACCTGCCAGCTCTCCTGGCTGTGGACGTCACCGTCGCAGTGTGTAGCTCGTGGTCCAGCACGAACCCGTTGTATTTCCGTGTCCAAAACCCGTGGTAACGCTTCCAGAGTGCTTTGTAGCTCTTACTAATATCCCTTCGCTCCGTTTGTTCCCTTCTAGAGCTCAGTGTTGCTGGCAAGGCTAAAACTGCTCCTGTTTTTCCTCAGTGTTTCGGGTTAATGCTATGGAATGGTGGGAATTTGAAATGCCAGAAGTGCTTCTGTTTCTCTCAGTGTTTAAATTAATGCTGGAAAATTGCAGGGACTTTTTTTCCCCAGTTAGGAACCCCTCAGGAGTGAGGTATGGTAAATACAGTTTTAAACCATCTGTTCATTATATTATATTCATCATAGGTTTTACCTGCCTGCTTTTAGCTGCTGTATTTCAGCAAGATTTCTTTTTTTTTTTTTAATGCATAAAGTAGTTACAAGTGGCTTAATTATTGTTCAGCACCAGCTTCCTGCAGGAAATTGTTCTTTCAGGTGTCCCACCATGGCTGAGTTATTTCTGTGCAGTCGCCTGAGGACAGAAAAGGCACTTTGCAACTGTGCTGTTCCCAGAATTCTGAATTCCAGTTGGGGAAACAGCTCACTCTCCTGGCAGTCTGTGGTGTTCAGTTTAAGGACTGAAAGATAGGTAGAATATTAGTGTGAAACTTCAGATTTTAACTCACTTGAGCTGTACAAAAGCATGCCCCAAAACCCCAGGGTTTTTTTTTTTTAAAGTTTGTTGCGAGAATTCAAGGTTTTCTGAACAAACTGGGGAGCGCTCTTGCTGAAATCCATGTGAAATATAAATACACCCTTTATACATAAAACAAGGCAGTTGTAGCTTTGTTTTTGAAGCATTGCAGGTAGCTCAGACTCGTGGGACTTTCTTCTTCCCCAGATGTCCTGCAGGAACTGTTCTCACTTGTCTCGTGTCTCTGCCACAGGTGTGAGGCCGAGAAGCTCCGCGAGGAAAACGCCGTCCTGAAAAAGGAGGTGACTTTATTAAATGAAGAAGGGAGCGCTTCCAGCCTGAAGCTGAGGGAGCTAAACGGATCCAGGGAAGAAATGAGGTGAGAATTCCATGGGGAATGTACCCCATGATGCCTTCAGGCTGTTGCTGTGGCTCTGCCACAATGGGTTCGTCCCTTCTCCCCAAGCTCCTTCGTGTGTTAAGTGCTGTACAAATCCCAGATGGGGTTATTTCATGGTGCTGTTGGAAATCCAACAGCCTGACAGGTTATTCCTCATCCTTTTCCCTGCCCCAGCTTGTCCTGCCCATTCCCAGAGCCAGGCAGGGGTTTTAGCTGTAGGCATCGAGGTGACCCAGTAACACACACGAGCACAGCACCTACCTGGGAGCTGACCTGATGCAATTATTTGTGCTCCAGCAAAGGCAGGGAGAAGCTCATCTGACAGATTATTCCGTGGTTGGGTCTTTGGCAAGTGCAGAACCCTCCATGATCCTGGGATTATTCTTCCCCTCTAGAAAAGACCCACTGAGGGCACCTTGAGAGGTGGAGCACTTGCCAAGTTGATGCAGAACAGAGATGCTGAGCAATGAATAAATAAATATCCGCAATTACCGTTTCTGGTGTTGTTAAAAACAGCCCATTTTTGAAATCATTAAGGTTGGAAAAGACCTCCAAGATCATCAACATTTCCCCCAGCACTGCCAAGGCCACCACTGTCCCATGTCCCCAAGTGCCACATCCACACGGCTTTTAAATCCCCCCAGGGATGGGGACTCCACCACTGCCCTGGGCAGCTGTGCCAGGGCTGGACAACTCTTTCCGTGAAGGAATCTTTCCTAATATCCAATCTAAACCTCCCCTGGCCCAACTTGAGGTGATGTCCTCCTGTCCAGTCTTGCAGTTGTGTATCTGAATAATTGATTTTAATGTTAATGAGCTTTCATTTTTCCATAGGCAGAAGATAGAGGCTGTGAGAAAGGAGAAGGTGGCTGTGCAGAAGATGGTGGACAACCTGAAAAAGCAGGTGTGTGGCCTGAGCCCAGAACCTTCTCTGTGGAAATCATCACTGCATCAAAGCTGTTCCTTGGATGGTCACAAAGGCAGCAGAAAACAAGCATTTTATAAGTTTAAACTTTTTGATAACTGTTTTATTGCCTCTTTGGGATTGATTTGAGGCTTGCTTGGACTGCTCATAAGACAGCAGCTGTAATTGTCCAGCTTACAGGCTTGAGAGCACTTTCCAGAGTCAGCCTGGAAAGTTTATTTTGGAGAAATACAAAGTTTAAATCTTTTGGTTTGTAGTTTTTGTGTGCTTCTCTGCAGTAGCCCATGAGAAATAGAGATTGGGATTCAACCTCTACTCATTTCCCATCTGGCTGGATCTGGGAATGATCCCAGTTTGTATCCATGTGGCTGCTACTTTTATTTTAGGGGAGGCTTGTTCTTAGAAGGTTTGAGCAGCTTTTACCTCTGTGTCATCTTGGTATTGCTTGGGAAAATACTTGCTCAGAATAATCTACTGGATAAGCCTCAAAATCTGCATCAAAGGGAAAGGGGGAACGGTGGTGTGCTGGGTGACTGATTTAACTGGTCTAATTAAGGCCAGGTATGAGAAATTAACTGGCTGGAGTCACCGTTGGAGTGACACTTGTCAGATCTTTAATCACCTTCATAGAAAGGAGATATCCAAAATCTCATTCCCGGTGTAAAATCACTGCTGTCCCCACTCAGGTGGCGGATCTGAAGACCAGGAACCAACAGCTGGACTCTGAAAATACAGAACTCAGCCAGAGGAACTCCAAAAACCAAGCAGATGTGCAGGATCTCAACCAACAGCTGGCAAGGGTGCTCCAGCAAAAGGAAAGGGAAGAGGGGAAGTGTACCCTGGAAGAATGGGAAAAGGAGAGGCTGCTGCTGAAAGAGGAGCTGGAAAACTCCAAAGCAGAGGTACAGGATTTGGTGTGGCAGTTGGGCCTCAGGTGTTATGGATTTGGCATCCTTTGGAATTGTCCTGGGATGTGCATGGGATTTCAAAGCTGAGCTTTGCTAAGTGCTGGCTTAAACACAGCAGCAGCCAAAAGCCAGGAGGGAAAGATGTGCAGGTTTGTCTGGAAAACGCAGCTTAGCGATGCCAGATGTTTCCCTGCACTTTCCAGCATGGCTGTTGTTCATCCAGGGCCATCCCAGCTCTGCCCAGTGGCTGCAGCATCCTCTGCTTAAACCTTGGTGCTCTGTGAATCTCCTAAACTGAAATCTGAGCCTTTTGTTTTTTTTGCAGTCATCAAATGTGGTGTCGTCTTTGGAGATGGAGGTGTCAAAAATGAAGGTTCAAGCTCATCTCCTGGAGCAGGAGAACCACATCCTCAAGCAGGAGCTGGAGAAGACAAAACAGGTGTGGAATCCTATTGCCCAGAGAAGCTGTGGCTGCCCCTGGATCCCTGGAAGTGTCCAAGGCCAGGCTGGACAGGGCTTGGAGCAGCCTGGGATAGTGGAAGGTGTCCCTGCCCATGGCAGGGGGGGAGACTGGGTGGGCTTTGAGGTCCCTTCCAACCCAAACCCTTCTGGGATTCTATTTGAGTGCCATCAGATTAATTTTCACCAACTCTTAAAGGATGAAAATTAAGTGATGGAAATAGTTAATTACTTTAAACGAAGGAAATGTGACTCCTCTTGAAACAGTTGCCAGGTGCAGTGCACGATTCTTCAAATAAGGTTGGATTCACTTAGACTTTGCCAAAAGGTTTTTGGGAATAGTGGATCTACAAAGAGAAGCTTTGGTCGAGATAAAGATTTAAAGCTCTTATCGAGGAGTAGACAGGGCAAATGGGGCCCACAGCAGAGCATTTCCCTGTGTAACAGGAGATGTAACCCATATTAGCTCCGTTTAAGGACTGAGCTCTTCCAGCACCTCCTGGCAGGGAGAATTCCTGTTGCTAAACCCATCTGGAGATAGCAGAGTCTCACAACGGCTGAGGATAATTTCCTGGAGAGCTCAGTTATCTCCTGTACAAGCACGGTTCAATTGGCTGTAAATATATGCTAATAAACACAGATAACGAAGGCTTCAAATGAGTCAGTTCCCTGATTAGGGCTCCACAAAGTCATTTTCTGCACGGTGTAAAACACTCAGTTGAGGCACCCAGTGCTCAGGGTAGATAATGGTCTTAAAAAGCAAAAGCAGCTGAGGCCTATTCAGAAACGAGTGGCTTGTGGCTGGAGTGTAATTACAGGCAGGAGATGGAAAGAGGAAAGGCAGTGATAAAGCACTGGGTCAGTTGGGAAAAGGGTTGGAAGTCAGCAGTGCAGTGGTTTTCCCTCTGTGTTTTAACTCACGGTGATTTAGATGGGATATTCTGGAAAAATCCTTCCCTGTGAGGGTGGGGAGGCCCTGGCACAGGGTGCTCAAAGAAATTGGGGCTGTCCCTGGATCCCTGGAAGTGTCCAAGGACAGGACAAGGCTTGGAACAACCTGGGATGGTGGGAGGTGTCCCCGCTTATTCCAGAGGGACTGGAATTTGATGACCTTTCAAGGTCCCTTCCAACCCAAACCATTCGGGCATCCCGTGGTTTTCATGCCAAATTTTGCAACAGCACAGAAATGCAACTGTGAGGGGTTTGTTTCCCACAGCTGCCCAGATGTGCTGAGCTCTCTGACCTTCAGAACGAAGTTTCAAGTTTAATGACTGAAAATGAGAAGCTGCAGAAAGAGAAAGAAGCCCTGAGTGAGGAACTGAAGAGATGTGCTGATAAGGTAAGAAAGAGCTGCAAATCCACATCACTACGTGCTGTTAAAATTCTTATCTCTTTACCTGTGTCACCATAACCTGTAAAACTTCTCTGGGTGTATTTTTCCTTACCCCCAAGCCGGATAAAAGCTTAATTGCCACTGCCTGGTTTTTATTCCTAGCTGGTCTTAGAGGGGAAAGCTTAAATTCTGGAGCCCGGCTTTACTGTGATTTGATTATGTAGAAAATTCCAATCATTGCAAGGAAGAGAGGCCAGGATATAAATACTGCAGCAGGACAAGGAAGGCAGTGTTCTTGGGCTTTTTTTGAGACTCTACCATAGTGTAACTCTGAACTGGGGCAGAGGAGTCTGCACACTGTAAATAATAATCCCATTGTGTGGAAATTCAGGGGAACTGAGGGGCTTTTTGCTTTCCTGTGTTTTCCTTCCTTCATTCCGTAGCTTTAACTCACTCTAGGGTAAGCCTTGAAGTCAAATGGAGTCCAAAAAATTCCTGAGTGAGGATTCCTGATGTGATCTCGTTGCAGGTAGCTCAAGTCAGCTGCTTGGAGAGTGCCATCAGCAGCTTGAAGCAGGAGCAGAAATCCTGGGAGCAGCAGAGCCAGGCACTGAAGGCGCAGCTCTCCGTCTCCCAGGACAAGGTATAAAGCAGGGATTTATGTTATAACCCTGGATAAAAGCATTTTGATCATCTCTTGTAGTGCTTTTTCTCATTACAGCCCCCTTTTGGTGTCACGCAGCTGAGATTGGCTGCTTTCAGGGGCTTTCCCAGTGATGTTCTTAAAGGGCAAAAGGAAACTTGTTAAACGTGAGGGACTTTTTCTCTCTACAGCTGAGTTACTTTTGCCAATTCCCTCTGCCTGGTGGTTCCTAAAACACTGCAGAGACTCTGCTGGTGCTCCTCTGTCCTTGTGCAGGCTCATCCTTCCTCAGGCAGGGATGGGATCAAGGGGTTCCCAGCTTGGCTGAGCATTCCTGGCGTTTCTCCTTGGCCATGGGCTGCCAGGAAGAATAAATAATTCAAGGGAAAGCTTCTTCCCAGCACATCACAGTAAATGCTCAGGGCTGGAGGATGTTTCTGGTGAATGCAGCGCTGTGGCTCTATTCCAAGTAGGTGGCTGCCAGCTTGGAACACAAAGTTGGAAAAGCATTTGGAATTAGAGAGTTTTAAGGCTGGAAAAGCCCTCTAAGATCAAATCCAACCGTTCCCCCAGCACTGCCAAGGCCACTGCTGACCCGTGTCCCCAAGTGCCACATCCACATGGATTTTAAATCCCTCCAGGGATGGGGACTCCACCACTGCCCTGGGCAGCTGTGCCAGGACTGGACAACCCTTGCCATGAGGAAATTTTCCCTAATATCCAATCTAAACCTCCTCTGGCACAACTTGAGGCTGTTTCCTTATGCTGTCCCTTGTTTCCTGGGAGCAGAGCCTGACCCCCTTCAGCTCCACCCTCCTGTCAGGGAGTTGTAGGGACCAATAAACTCAATTTAACATTTTCAGAGGGGGATTTATCAGCACTGTAACTTCACTCTGTCCATCAGAGATCCTAAATACATGGGATAGCTGGTCCCCACGGGGAATCTTGGCCCAGCAAAAGCTGTGCTCCTGCTCCTGACAGGTTCAGAGCCTCGATGAAACTCTGCAGAGCACCAACCTCCAAATGTGCCGGCTGAAATCCGACCTGCGGGCGACGCAGCAGGAGAAGGAAACTCTGAAACAGGAGGTGATGGCATTGCACAAACAGCTGCAGAATGCCAGTGAAAAGGTAAAGGGCTTCAGGGCTCCCAGTAGGTAGCCATAATTATTGTATATTGGGTGTAATGTGCGGGTTTTAAGCTGATTTTTAAAAACGGTGTTTTAAGTGTTGAACGTAAGCACAGGCAATGATCGGTCCCTCCCCCGAGTCTCCATTCTTCCCTAAAAGAAACCTTTTGCCAAGGAAAGCCCCAAATCTGTGGGCAATGTATTCATTTACACCTCTCAGCTATAAAAATTAACCAGCTGGTCATTGACAGAGGATCTAATTTTCAGCACGACTTGGGTTTGAAAGGTGCAGAATGATACCAGCCTCCCAGCTAATGAGGGTTTGTAACTGAAGGAGGTTGCAGACAGCAGTCTTGGGATTGCTGGTGGGAATTCAGCCACTAATTTGGCTTGTTTGCCGTGTAATTAAGGAATATTTAATGTCCACGTGGAAAAGAGGCTGTTTGAGAATTGTACAAGGGGAACTAAATTACAGCTATTACTGAATGATCTATAATACTGAATTCTGTTTGGCTCTAAAGAGAGCATAAATTGCTTTTTTTTGTGTGTGCGTTGCTGAGCTCTGTGCACTCCTTGTGCACACAGCTATTATCCATGATTTTAGCAGGGGGGAAGCACTTGGGGCTTTGCACATGGGATTTCTTAGGGGAAAACAGCGAGTGGGCTGGGAGGGAGATGGGAATGCTGCGACTTCGGAGTCTGCAGTTACTGCAAATCCACCTAAACCCCACCTCTTCTCTCCATCTTGAGAGGCATCTTCCATCAACTTTCTGCATCCCAGCAGGTGAGAATGCCTCTGGGAGATGCATCCAGCTTGGCCTTGGATCTGCTCATGCCTGGAAGTTGCCTCCAGGCTGTTCCAGCCTCAGTCTCCTGACGCTGAGTCCCTCTACAGAGGTGCTTTACATCCCTCTGTGGTTGGTGCAAAGTAGTAGAGTTCTGGCTTGCTGTCCCTTGACTGGTTTGCAGAAACATTGGCTCCCTCTTTTAACCCTGTAAGCTACCTAGGCTTTCCATTTGGGAGGTCTGAATCGGTACAAAGACCAGAAATGCACTCTAGATGTTTGTAATGTGGTGCACGTGTTTCTACACAGGCCACTGAAGGTGTCCCTCGGCCTCCAACCCAAGGACTCGTTTGATTTCTTTTAAAACTTCGTGGTTTGTGTTGCTGAGCTCTGTGCACTCCTTGTGCACACAGCTATTATCCATGATTTTAGCAGGGGGGAAGCACTTGGGGCTTTGCACATGGGATTTCTTAGGGGAAAACAGCGAGTGGGCTGGGAGGGAGATGGGAATGCTGCGACTTCGGAGTCTGCAGTTACTGCAAATCCACCTAAACCCCACCTGAATAGAGCAAATGTCTGCTTCTTTGTTTAAGGCCTAACCCTGCAATTCTGTCTGTCTTAAGAACCGGGTTCTGGAAGTGGCTGTGCCTCCCTCAGGGCTGCAGGACCAGCGGGGGCCAATCCACTGGGACGAGCTGGAGCAGCCGCCGGAACAGGAGCAGAGGCTGCTCAGGCAGGAGAACGAGAGGCTGCAGAGGGAAGTGCAGAGCACTAAAACAGACCTGGCTCACTCCAGGGAAAAGGTAACCCGGGCAAAGAGGACAGATCACAGGAGGGTTGGGTTGGGAGCTCGGGAGGTCACTTATTCCAGCCCCCTGCTCAAGCAGGATCCCTCAGACCACTCTGCATAGATCACATCCAGGCAGGTTTTTGAGTATCTCCAGGGAATGAGACTCCACAACACTCTTAGGGTATTTCTTTTCTTCAAAAGACAATCCTGATAATTCTTGTCCAAGATTTCAGTCCAGCTTCGAGTTAACAAAAAGATTAATATTCCTGATGTTCTTCTTGTGTGATTTCTTGGCTCGCAGTGTGCCGTGGATTATGGGGAGGAGGAAGGGAAAGAAGGTCAGGATCTCAAAGCAAATATGTCAAAAATACCCCTGAGTTGCCCAGACAAGCTGTGGCTGCCCCTGGATCCCTAAAAGTGTCCAAGGCCAGGTTGGACAGGGCTTGGAGCAACCTGGGACAGTGGAAAGTGTCCCTGCCATGGCAGGGGTGGCACTGGATGGGCTTTAAGGTCCCTTCCAACCCAAGCCATTCTGGGGTTCTCTGAGTCCAGAATCAACTGGCACTCGGTATTTTAGATGAAGTGGAATTATCTGGGACTTCCTTCCACGTTTGTTCGTCTCTGATCTCCTCAGATCCGGCAGCTGGAATCCACAATCCTCTCCCTAAAGCACCAAAAGCATCAGAGCCAGTCAGGGATTGTCAAAGCCATAGAGCAGGAGAAGCTGAGCTTGAAGAGAGAGTGTGAGCAGCTTCAGAAGGAGTTGTCATCTGCAAACAGGAAGGTGAGTTTTGGGTGGCAAACACACAGATCACTGCAGCAGTTGCCATCTCTCAGGAGCTCAAGGGACAGGCTGTAACTTTCTTCTGCTCTGAATTTTGTGCTCTTTGCCTCTCCCAAGTCTGTGTCTCAAGGAGCTGACAGGGCTCTGCACATCTGCTGTGAGACATCTCTTGTAGCAAAGCACTTGTCCAAATACTCCTGGTTTTTAGACTTGAGTTGTCTTGGTATTCAGTGATTCATGAGGGGAAAAAAACCAGATAAAATGAGAAATTGCTGCTTTTCTAAGGGAACTTCTTGTCTCTGATAGATCAGTCAGATGAATTCTCTTGAACATGAACTGGAAACCAGCTCAGAAAACGAAGGGCTGAGGAAAAAGCAAGTCAAGCTGGATGATCAGTTAATGGAGGTACTTTTCAGTCTGAGTTGACTGTGGGGCTTTATCACTATCTCACTGAATTTATTTTATTTTAAAACAACTTACAGATGTGTAGTAACAGACAAAACTAACCGAAACGAGAAGAATTAATCTCTCCTAATGTTTAACTTCAACTTTCGTGACCACGTTGTGGCAAACATCCTTCTCTCTGAAGCGTGTTGTGATTAATCATAATTCACACACGGCTTCAGATATCAAATCAAATAGCAAAGAAATTTGTTTCTGTACTTGAGGCCAGGCTGACACTTCCCTCTTCCTTCCTAAAACATGTCACCTCAAATTTCCTCACTAATATTGGTGTGGGGCTGCTCTTAATGTAGAAACCTGTTCTTATTTCCTCTGGGAATAATTTGCTGACTTTAAGTCTTACCTAAATTGTGATAAAATAACAATTTACACAGCTTACTGTTAATTTAAAGGCACGAGTGAAAACTTCAGCTGAGATTCTTCCAAAAGCTGCTGTAAAAGTTCTGCTGGATGTGGAATATGCTGGATATCAAAACTTTAGGAGTCCTTGGGTATAGGAATGGGCAACTTCACTGTGTTTAGTGTGTCCCATAAGGTCAGCCCTGACCTCCAAGTTCTCTCTCAGCAGTCTTGTTTAAATTGGATGGCCTGGATTTGAGTTTAAAACACAATACATTAAAAAAAAAACCGAAACAAAACCACAATTTTGACTTGTTCCATAAGTCAAAGCATCTTTTAGAGATGAGGCTTCTGTAACACTTTGTAAAAGGCTTCATGTTTCTCATCAAGACAGCAAATGGGAGCCATTAGGCTGAAAATCCTATGTAATTAGTAACAAAACTGTAAAAACCTAATTAGGAAATATGAGATCTTGACAAGTTAATGAAAAGACTGCTTATATTCCCTGTGCTTTTATTTATATCATCTTAATTAAGCTTTGGGAAAATGCCAAACACTTAAACCCAGAAACGCCGAGCCTGGGATTGCGTTTTCTCCTGAAATGTGTATTTCAAGCACGCAGGGTTCTGTTCCTCCTGGTAACCCCTTCCCAGCAGGTGTGCACAGCATTCCCTCCGTGCTCTGTGACTCCTAACTCTCTCTTTTGTGCCTGTTCTCCTTTTGTCCATGGCTAACCTGGCTAGAACTCAGTGGCTGGAACTGGCAGAGAAGGGGGCAGTTCTGGCTCTGAAATAGTGTGCGAAGGTAGAGCAATAATTTTTCATGTACCACCATAGCATGGAGAAAACATCCCTTTATTTTTTTTTATGGATTTCTTTTTTTTTTCTTTTTATTCCATGCATCTTTTAAGTAAAGAAGCCACTATTCATTTCACAGTCAATTTTGGACAGCTGCACGGGGTTCTTTGTGGTCGGTGTGTTGGGCAGTGTGGTTGTGCACTCCAAGGGGCTGCGTATTCCTAAGGGATTGCCATGAAAATGGAGAGAAATCACCCCACTGCATTCCAAAAGAACTAAAATTGGGAGTGAGAGAATGAAAAGTGGCTTCCTGCTAACCCATTGACTGTGAGGCTTGAAGGTGTTTGCGTATTTACCTCTGCTGCCTGCATGCTTTTCCATCAGACTGTCCGATGTTTCCTTAAATTAATTAATTCCTGATCCCCTTGGGCATCCTCCTGATAGTTTAGCAAGTTCATGATTGTTCCATTTTCCTCCACAGAGGAAAACAGCAGGGCTGTGTTGTTTTCATTGTTGGTTCATTAGTATTTATTTTTAAGATGCTGTTAACACTAATTGACTGTTTCCTCATTAGTTACTCACGTGATTCACAGCATGACAGGAACCCTGAAAGAAATTCCACCAAAAGCTCATTATTTTCACTGTTTATATCGTCAGGAAAAGCACAGCTCCTTTGCAGACAAAGAGAACCCCTAAATAGCTTTAAAAAGTACAAGTAGTTTTATTTTGAAGTATTTATAAAGCTATTTTCTGTTTAACTGGACCAGCAGAGATCTAGAGATGGTAACAGGGCCAGAAGAGCTGCACCACTGTGAAAAATATTTACAGTTCAAGATGAAGTCAATAACTGAAATAGTATTCCAGATTGATAATTTTGCCACTTTTGAAAGGAGAATTAAATCCACTTTTGAAAGGAAAATTAAAACCACTTTTGAAAGGAAAATTAAAACCACCAAGATAACCCTATGCACCTTTTCCTAAAGGAACAGAGTAATGGTTTTGATATAAAAGGTGACAATTTATCATGTGGTTAACTGGCGACCTTTATGGGAAGAAATTATTAATGTTACACAAATTCCAACTGCAAATGAGTTTGTCTGAGCCATCAGGGATTTTTACTGTCCAGTTCTGGTCCTTTTTAGTATAATAAACTATTCCAGCTGTCAGTTACTTACCTGGGTTTTGCTTTAGTCTGGGAAAATTCTAAATTATTTCACATGACTGTCTTAGCTCTTAATATCCCCGCAGTCAGGAGTGAACGTTAGGAAAGATTTGTAGGGTTTTAAATACTGAATTCTGAACGTGATATAATCAGAGATAAATGTTCTCTCTCCCTCCTGAAGACTAGAAACAATCAGCACAACTTCAGCCTTCCCCTTCAAATGGGAAATTGGAAATGGGAAATTACTATAGCTTAAAGCTCGCCATAGGCCAACTAAACTTTGATAGGAATTCATCAAAAATCCACTGATTTTTTAAAATAATCCAGGCCTGAAACGATGAATCAAAGCCCAGCTTCCTTTAGACTTCAGCGCTGCATGCGAAATTCCATCTTTTTTTTTTTTCCGCCGGCGGGGAGAAGGTTGCCTGCTCACCTTCCATCGCTGAGTCCGGGCTTGTTTCCTCTTGCACCCGAGAAATCCGAGGGCAAGCTGCTGCCTGGAGCAGCGCAGGCAGAAGGCAGCAGGTGCTGATGGCTGCGGCTTTGCCTCCGCAGATGCTGCAGTCCGGCGGGATGCGTAGCCACAGCCCGCGCTCCCGGGAGCTCCAGCAGCAGGGCTGTGCCACGGTGCCCAGGGAGCAGCTCCTGCAGCTCCAGCAGCAGCTGCTGCAGGCAGAGAGGGGTCGGCAGCACCTCCAGGAAGAGCTCGAGAGCAGACCCTCAGGGACAAACATGCAGCAGGTAAGGCCCTCCTCGAAAGTGAATGTTTTTGAGGTGTTTGGTTTAGTTGTCTTGGGGGTTTTTTTTGTTCCGAGGAGATCCGTTCTCTGTTTATGCCAGTTCAAAAATTAAGCTTCATCCCAGCAAGGGTATGTGCAAAAAATGCTGTTTAGCATGGTTAGCCTGAGGCAGAGCTTCGTTTTGAAGTCCTCCTAATTGTTTTGAGATCAGCCCACTCCCATCCGCATTTAACTGGCTTTTCTCCTTCTGCTCCGTGTGCAGTAAGTGTTTATAGGGGTTTTTTGTTTGTTTCTTCACCTAATGTCCATGTCTGGAGCTGTTATTTTTAAAATGCACCACGCCAGATACTGCACAAGCATCCATCACAGAAAACCCTAATTTGGGCTGCTGCTGTCACGTGGAGTTGTCAGTTGTAGCAGAGCAGGACACAAATTAATCCTTTTTATAAGGTCAATCTTGTTGATCTGGCCATGAGACAAGACCTCGTTACTGTTGTAGAGAAACTTCAACACTGGCGTTTCTGAGGGAAAACCAATTCCAAGGAAGATTAATTCATCCACTGCCCATGTTGGGCAGAGTCACTTTTAGTGTTGCTTCAATTTTTTGACCTTGTAAAACTGAATTATAGGCAATAGAAAGGTTTGTATCTCCCATATCAAAATTGCCAAATGATCCTTTTCTTCAAAAAGCAATTGGATCTCTAAATCTCTAAAGGTTTGGCTCAGGCCATAGGTCTTAAAAGAATATTACAACTCTATTTGATGAGAAAAGATAAAGCTGTAAGTAACTTAAATGTGTATTTAGTATTTTAGCTATCTTAGATTTATTTAGATTAGATATTTATTTAGATTTATAGTTAGATTAGAAAAATGAGATAAAATACTATTAGCTATTAATTCATCAGGAAAAAAAACACCCCTCTTATATTTTAAACTTCAATTGCAGTTATACTTTAAAATAATACCTTAAAATAATAATAAGACCAAAACTTCGAAGCTCAAAAATCTCTGAACATGGTGGTAGGGTTTTCCAGGAATAAAAGGTATTCTGGAGAGTGTCTAGGCAGTCACCAGTTTTGGAAGTTTCCAAAACTTGGAGTAAAAATTCTTTTTTAAGAAAGGCATTAAATCAAAACGTTTCTTTAAAAAATAATAATTAAAAAAAACCAACACACACACACACACAAAAAAAAAAAAAAAAAAAAAACAAAAAAAAAAAAAAACAAAAACACCACAAAAAAAAAAAAAAAAAAAAAAAAAAAACCACAAAAAAAAAACAACCTTAAAAGCAAACAATTTAAGGTTAAGTAGAAATAAATTGATTGTAAGGTTCCTTTCCAGAAGTGCATCACCACAGGCTGATGGACTTGATCCCATGCCACAGAGAGCAAAATGTGCAGTTTTAATTTAGGAATCAATCGAAGCCGTATTGCAGCAGGGGCAGCTGCAAATGAATGTGCTGGGATTGCATTGGGGTGATGACCTTGTAATTTCGCTTTTGAAACAACCTGCAAGCGAGTCACCTCCTGGAATTTGTAGTTCTAGAGATGAATCGCTCCTGCATTTCCTGGAAAAGCTCTGTGAATTTAAAAATACTTACAGAGAGGTTTTGCAAGTATTTGCTGTCAGTGCACTAATGCACTTCATCCTTTTGGTTTTTTCCCTTTTTTCCTTGAAGTGAGTGGATATTCTGGTTTATAACACCCCTCTTTTTCATGGGCTTTACTTTTTCTAAATCGTTATTAAAACCTTGCAGTTTTAACAAAGCCAGACTTATTTCAGTTTGTCTCCACTTTGCTGCTTCTCGTGAGCACCTCCTGCTTTAATCTCTGGTGATTTTTCTTTGCCATCCTGAGTTTTAGGGTTTGACATTTAGTTGAGCTCATGTCCCTTTTAATGTCCCCTTTAGCACCCTGAAAACTTGCATCCTAATCCCTCTCCATCATCTTTTCACCAGTGAGTACAAGGTCAGGTTCTCCCCATGCTTTCTGTGTAAAATTAATCATTTAGTTCTGCTGCTGCTTTGCATTTTGCAGCTCTCTTAGATCCTGTGTGATGAGGTATCCAAAGTTATCCGTTTTCTTTTTTTTTTTTAATGGAATTATTTTGTGTTTATCCTGCTCTGCAGTTTTCATTGCTTTCTGATCCTGGTTATCTGTGTTTTTTCATTCATTTTGCAGTCAGTCCTGAGTTATTTTCCTCCGAAGGCTGCTGTTACATGTTTAAATCTCACTGAATTAAATTAAATTATAACTGCTGAACTGTTTCTACTGTGTTAACTCTTCTGAATTCCCAGTGACTGTTTCTGCTGTGTCCAGTGCTGTGATTACCTCATATTCCTTGCTCAATAACTAAATTTGGGAGCCTGTTAAAGACCCACTACTTCCCAAAGTTTGCCTAGAACGGACTAATAGTTGAGTTGCTCAACTCCCCGTTTGTACAGCTCTTTATTTCAAATTTCATATCACCTCTGACCAGCTGCTTGCTCACTCTGAGGGAAAAACAACAAGGTTGAAGATAGAAATGCAAAGTTTTCAAAGGAGGGCCAGTTGGGGTACATTTTTCCCAAATGCTTGGCGATCTGTGAGATTTTATCTATAATAAATGAGATTTTTACGTTATAGATGAGATTTCTAGAGAGAAAAGGAGGATGATTCCCTCTAAAAAACTTTGCTGACTTAATCACTGCCACTAAACTTTTAAAAACCATGGATGAGAGTCTTCAGCTGTAGAAAATGCCCCCTCAGTCTCCCAGCTGTGTATGTGCAGCGCTAATACTCATATTTACAAATATAAAATAGAAGATACTCTGCATGTTTTTTCTCTCTGCGTGTGTGTATTTTTTTTTTTTTCCTGGTTTGCTTGCTTTGCTTGTGTCGGTGATTTTTTTTTCTTGCTTGAAGTGTACGTGTTTGGAAGAAAAACCTGGATATCAGGGTGAAGTATTCCCACTTCCCTTCTCTCTCTAGGCCTTGCTACCGGAGCAGCGAGCAGTGCATGCAGATTCCTACCGGAGGATCGGGCACCTCTGACACCTCTGGCTGCTTTTGATCCCATTCCTTTTCCATGATAAACACACACAAACACACGAACTGGCATAAGCTGAGAAAGTTGAGGATCAAATTCTTTTTTTTTTTTCTTCTTTTTTTTTTTTCCTCCTAAAAAACAGCAAAAAAAAAAAAGCCTCCGCAGTGTTATTTTCTTATTTATTTGTCTAGAAGCTCTTTTGTGAAAGCTCAGAAGCTTCCAGAAGCTTTTTTAACTTGTTACAAATGGGTTTTATTTATGTTATTTAAAATGTGCAGTTGTTCAGAAGGGGAGAGAGCCTATTTTTCTCAAATGGTACTAATTTTATATGAGATTTGAAGAAAATCTGGGGTATTTATACTGCATTTTTGTATAAGATGTATAAACTTTTTAACAGGGAAAGATGACTTTTTTTTTGATGTAAATGAAAAATAAAATCTTTTTTTAAGCATAATGTGTCTTGTCTTCATAGAAATCAATAATTTCCACTTCAAGAATGAACACGCTTTAGACAAAATATTTATCTTTGCTAATGGGGATTGTTAGATCAGGACCTCTGGGAAAGATTTGTGGTGGGGATGTGCTGGAGTACAGAAACTCTGCTTTTCTTTAGCAGATGTACCTGAAAATACAAGAAAATGAGAGATCTTCTACTGCTGGGGTCATAAAGTAAAAAGGCAGTGCAAAAAAAAAAAAGGAAAATTATTGTTTATTGGATAAAATTCTATCCTTTTTTTGTCCCAAACTACTTGATTAAATTAGAATTTTAATACTTTAACAGTTCAGCAAAACACCTCTTTTAAGGCCTGTGATTTTTTTTTAGTTGAGGCCATGAACCATTTCAGCTGTTTGCTTGTAAAGATCTTTTTTCTCCTATTTTTACTGACCTTAAAGCTACTGCCTGAGCTAACTTCTCCCATTTAACATGAAATAATAGGAAGTGAGAACATTTAAGCCAAAAAAAACCGGGGATCACAGATATTGAGACCTCTTTAATTCTTCTTTTCCACATAACTACTCACTCACGGCTCCTGCAACCAATGGCAAGTGGAATAGTGAGTTCCAGGGGTTTGAATCCCAATCAAATTCCATTAATTCACAAAAATATCCATTCCACCCACACTGTAAGACTGTTTTTTATATGATTCTAAAGTTTTTTCATAAAATTGAATTATCACATAACCCCATACACAGATTTGAGTTGCTGATGTTACAGCAAATGAGATGTTTGGGCTTAAAACAATCCCCCAAGGGGATCATTTAGTAGGGGTTTAGATGAGGAACTCCCTGCCTGAAGCAGTTTTTTATTTATCCTCCCCCACAGGTTGGGATGGGTTTGGGTTTGAGGGTGTTTTGTTTTGGGTTGGTGCTTTCTCAGAGTTAATCTCCTCAAATGACTTCCTAGAATTCGAGTAACGAGCAGCATTAAAATAAAGTCTCGATTTTCCTGCAGTCAGTGTCTAAAGTTCCTAAATCCAAACAAGTTTGTTTGTAATTCCTGATGTTCCTTATTTAGTTGGGAAAACTTCCCTCAGGTGTTGGTGTAATGCTCTCATGACCAGAATTCTTCTGCTTTTAGTTACGCTGTCACCTTGCTGAAGAAAAAGAGGAAAACCAGTTTAGGGTCATGAAAACTAAGCTAAAAAGATGTAAAAAATGAAGTTTGGGATAATGGAATCCTACTTTTTTTTGGATGTTACTCAATTTCAAGGTGTCTTTGGCACGGGGGAGTTACACTGTCAAACACGACCCTTATGACTTCACCTTATTTTAATTCTAAGACCAATGATTGGCACTTGGTTTCCCACGTTCATCAGAGATTTGGCAGCACCAAAGAACAAGAAAAGGAAATTATCCAGCTCTGACTATCACAGACAAGATAGAACTTAGAATTTTATATCATTTTTCCTTGATCTGCTAATTTCAAGTGTAACTTAGACCTGGAAAACCAATGCAATGCTGAGAGTGTCCTTTAAATGTTGCCCATAATCTTTTGCTTCAGTCAAGGGTTTATTTAATTTAGTAATCTCTAAAACAGACTGGAGCGTGGAGGGCCAGCTATTTTCTTGAGCATAAACTGGGGAAAAAAACCAGATTGGTGAATAGGAACTGATATTTAACTGATTTTCACATAAACGTTGCTTTCCAGGGGGGCCATGAGCAGCTTCTAAAAATGATGGAAGAGCGGATGATGGATGTGGAGCAGAAACTAAGGCTGGTGAAGAGGCTTCTCCAAGATAAAGTAAATCAGCTGAAAGAACAAGTAGGTGTTCTTAGACTCCTTCAAACCTTCCCCATTCCTTCTGGAAAACCCCTAAGTGGGCAAAAGCTGCCAAGCTGTTGTTCAGGAGAAAGTTAAAAGGGGTTTTATTTAATGCTTTTGAGCTCAGTTGCAGCATGTTTGCCCAAAACTTCATAAACCTCCAAATTGGGGACTGAATCCACTACTCATTAATTTCCTAAATCAAGAAACAAAAATCAAATCTCAGCTGAGGATCCTAGCTGGAGAAGTTGCTTAGAAAAGGAGGAAAAATATTTTCCTGAGGAGAAAATCAAGTATTGATTTCTTTGAGGCCCCCTGCCCCCAAATACATCCCTTTTTTGATGTGGTTTTGGGGTTTTTGGAAGTATCTCTGTGGGATCACTGGGCTTGTGGATTCTCTTGTGCACTAAATTTATCCTTAGAAGATAAATGCTGTAAAGCAGAACTCACCTGACAAGATGGGTTTGAAACCCTCTATTACCTACCCCATTCCTTAAAAATTCTTTCCAGTCTCAAAATACTCACAGCACCTTTAAAGATGGGTTTTTAATGAGATGAATGGGTGGGGTTTTCCTTTGATATCTGAGTTATAATTCACACATTCCCCTACTTCCCCACCCTCCTTTGGTGCTTTTATTTGTCATTTGCTGAGTGCCCGTGTCCCACTCCCAACCCAGCTTTCCAAGAACACGAAAGCAGACGCGATGGTCAAGGATCTCTACGTGGAGAACGCGCAGCTGCTGAAGGCTCTGGAGGTGACGGAGCAGCGGCAGAAAACTGCAGAGAGGAAGAATTATTTACTGGAGGAGAAAATTGCCAACCTCAACAGAATAGTGAAGAACTTGGCATCGCCCTCCTTCAGCCCCGTGTCGGAGATAAGGTCCTAGCAAAGCTGCTCCTGTGTCACAGCCCCGTGCACTTTACTGAAATGGGAATATTTCAGCTTCTCACTGCGTTGCCTTGTTTTTAATTGAATGAGTTTTAGTTACAAATGCCTCCCAGGAGAGCACCGAGCTCATTTCCAAACTGGACACTGCCAAAGGAGGATTTTGTTGGTTCCCAAACTGGTTTTCTGCTAAGTTTTGCCTAAAAGTAATCATTGCTGTGTAAAAAAACCCAAACATTTGTTTTTCTAGGTTGACTTATTTTGACTTGGGTTTCATTTAAAATCTAAATTCGGAATTTCCCGAACTGGATCATTTAGATTGCTGCTTTAGGCCTTGGCTTCAAACTCAGATTATTGAACTGAAAACGATATTTTCAGCTTCCTAAAATACTTCATGCTCCAAACCTAGAAATGCTGATGAGTCAGTCTTCAACGCTGTCAGTAGAAATGTTATTGAAGGCAAGACTTTCCTGGTATGGTCTGTGTCCTGTAAACTGATTCTGACTTCCTAATTATTCATTAGGCTTCTGGGTTATTCTTCATGGCTGTTTCTCTGCAGAGCTCAGAAAAAGAGGTTTATTTAAAATACATGACTAGACTACTGCCTCCCACTAAGTGGGACAGTGTTTCAGCTGAAGAAATTTCCCAGCTAGCAAATAAAGGCAATTTTTTTTAAGCTGTGCTGCCAGACAGCTCTGAATTACAGAGGCCTTACTGGTTTTGTGTATGGAAATAAGTTATCCTAAACTAAGGAAGAGTCACTCAGCGAAGATGGGGAGTTTTGTTTATGTGAGTTGTAAATTCAGTAAAGCAGTGCAGTGTATTTATTAAACAGCTGGCAGAAGAATGAAGAGGGGCACTTGGATGATTCTGTCAGTGGGATCCTGTTGTTGGAATCCTCACGAACGTGGAGCTTTGCCATGAATGCAGCATCAGTTTTGACCTGAGGAATCATTTGAAAAAGTCTTGTCTTTTGTGTTACTCCTAGAAGAGAATCTAAGTCCATCATTAATTGTGAAGAAACACATTCAGTGTGATTGTGAAGAACTCAGGGAATAGCAGCCTAAATCAGCTTCCTTCAGCTCTAAGTGTGGATATTAATGTCAGCAGAGGGAGGTAAACACACATTAGGGGAATCAGGGTAAACCAAATGGGCTTTGGGTGAGTATTACCTGGGTGCTCCTTACCCAGCCTGCAGGGGAGCATCGAGGTTTGCAGCGAGAGCTGGTACCTCCTCTCGGATTAGTGGAGGAGGCTGGGAGAACGCAGATTTTTTTGGGAACACCTTCAGCACAGAGGGGTTTGACAGAGAAGCAGCTGGGTAAGAGCCTGTCTGCTCAAAGGTTTGTTGTTAACCACCCCTGCCGCCCTCAGACCAGTTAGACACAATTAAACACTGTAAATCAAACTGGGGACGGGGGCCATACTGAAATACTTGAAGCTGGACCTCTTTAAATACACGTGATTGAGGAGGGGGAGGAAGAGGTGTTTTGTCTCAGAGGCCACTGGCAAGGTGATAATTCTGTCAGGAGCCAAAAGTCCTGCAGAAGCTGGGGTAACACTGCCTGCAAGCTGTGGAGGAACCTCTGGAAAATGAGTTTGGCCGTGTACTGATGTGGCTGTAGAGGATGTTCCCTGTGTCTCTGGGGTTACTTAACAATTTTGGAGGGTTTATGGACTGAATTGGACACAGGGTGTCACCGTTTCCTCCTCCTTTTCCTCCTCCATTGCTTTGTGCAGGCAACAAAGTGGAAATGGAAACAGAACCATGGAAGAATCATGTTGGAGCATCACACAGTCCTGAATAATTTCACTGCTGTGCTCTGCTAAATGCATGTCGTGGAGATTTCTCCAAGTCATCCCAAATTCAAGGAGTTACAGATTTTTCAGAGGCTGTAAAAATCTTTTCACACATTGGAAATGTCTCAAACTGATAGAAATCTCAGGGTTTAAAAAGCTGAAGTAGTGATTTCTTGTTACTTTTCCTATTAATCACCACGTGGTCTGAGTTATAATAAATCTCTGTGTGGGTACCAGGGCTGTGTGTTTGCAGAGTGGGAACAGAGCACATCCTAAACCCGTTTTGCTGTGGAAATTAGCAGAGTTCCAAAATACTTCCGGGAAACAAAAGAAATGAAGTTCAGAACTGTATTTGCAAAAAATATTACTATCTAGTACATTTCAAGACTACTTCATACCTTGACCTTGATTTACTTCTGTCTGTGACCAAAGTCTAAAAGGAAGGAATGAATATTGCACTTAAATTATTGTGCAATTAGTCTCACATTGCTCAATTTTAACGGCTGGACTACTTAACTAATTCTTTTAATCTCCTGCTAGTTACCAGGCTTTTATAAACCAAACATACAGTCCCTGCTAGAGCACAGCACTAAAAAGGGAGAAGGGCAGAAACAGGGAGAAGGGATTTTTGCCTTTTCTCTTTCTTCCCTATCCTACCTTCTCTTTCACTAAACTTCAAAAAAACCCAACTTACCTACACAAGAGAGGAGGAGGAAAACATCCCATTGGTAAACATTTTTGAGGCAAAACTCCAGTTTCAGTGGAATATTGGTGTGAATTAATTCTCAGAAGTGCCTTTTGCCTTCTTGTACTGTACTGGCTCGGTTGCTACAGGACAATTCAGGACAATCCCTTCCCAAAGGGAGGGATCCCAGAGAAAGGCAGTGCTGCTTCCAGACGGGTGTCATGTCGCTTCTTAATTTCACTGTGTCAGCTCAGAAGAGAAGCAGCTGTTTTGCAAAGTCCAGGCTACTGAAAACAAGCATAGAAACACATAATTTATTAAGCATTAGCAGTGTTTTGTGCATGAATGTGTCTCCTATGCAGAATAGGCAAAAACCAAAGTATTTAATGTTATTGTTGCAGTCAAAAATCACTGAACTTTTAGGCCTTGTTCTTACAAACAGGTCCTGCCATGTCAGATATGAACTACTTCCT
This sequence comes from Struthidea cinerea, assembly GCA_013397865.1. Classification (NCBI taxonomy): domain Eukaryota; kingdom Metazoa; phylum Chordata; class Aves; order Passeriformes; family Corcoracidae; genus Struthidea; species Struthidea cinerea. Next base: position 86,277 of record VZTI01005485.1, read on the forward strand.
TACTGGAAGGTGTTTTAAATGTTTTCATCTTTTACTTTGTGAATCACTGTGAAAATAAAGGCACATAGACATTTCAGGTTGGGGGTTTTGGAAGGGGACTGACCCCAAGTTAAATTTAGGTATACGAAATTCACGCAGTTGAAGTGCTGCTTGTCAATTTAGAATGATTTAAAAGTCTATGTTGTGGCACATGCCCCAAGTAGTACTTTAAATACAAGGAAGATGGAACTGTTTGAATTCTGATTGTGGAAAGAAAAGGGATTGTAACATGTTTGATTTTAGACAGGTTATGTGTTAGGTACAGCAGGGGGGAGCAATCTGGGTCTTTCAAGAGTAAAATCTTTTTGTTTACTTCCAGCAAATGCCATCCCTGTCACTCAGGTTTTCCATCATTTACCTGTTCAGTCTCCTGTTCAGTGTCATTTCATGAAAAACGACTTCTTTATAAATGAAAACAAATGTATATATATTTTTTTTCTATTGAATTTGTTTTGTTCTGGTGTAATATATGGTCCTTAGCACATCATGTAAAACTGAGAGATGAAGCAACTTACACATTATTTATAATGAGCAAAAGAAATACATTAATGTATGATGCATGCTTGTGTCTTTTGGTTTTTATCCAACATGAAAATCACAGAATAATTTGGGTTGGGAGGGACCTAAAGCCCATCCAGTTCCCCTCCCTGCCATGGGCAGGGACACCTTCCACTGTCCCAGGCTGCTCCAAGCCCCGTCCAACCTGGCCTTGGACATTCCAGGGATCCAGGGGCAGCTGCCAGCTCTCTTCCCATGGATGTTGTAAACATTTCAAGTAGTATCTGCAAATTTATCAGAGGCATACACACTAATGAAAAGGACTGTTTGACAGCTCTGAAAAGTAGTTTCACCCATTATGAAAGTATGACATTTATTAAAGTGTAAAAAACTGACAGGGAGTGAACACATCGTGGCATATTTTCAACTGAAGTTGCATCCCTACTCTTCACCTTTATATGGGAAGTATTGAGTGCTTGTTGCAAGCCTTTCACGGAATCATGGAACGGGAAAGGCTGGAGGGGAGCTGGTCCAACCTCCCTGCTCAAGCCCTGCTGTGTTCAGTTCTGGGCCCCTCATGGAAAGGACATTTGAGGGGCTGGAGCGTGTCCAGAGAAGGGAACGGAGCTGGGGAAGGGTCTGGAGCACCAGGAGCGGCTGAGGGAGCTGGGAAAGGGGCTCAGCCTGGAGAAAAGGAGGCTCAGGGGGGACCTTGTGGCTCTGCACAACTCCCTGACAGGAGGGGGCAGCCGGGGGCGGGGGGGTGAGTCAGGCTCTCCTCCCAAAGGACGAGAGGAAACGGCCTCAAGCTGTGCTAGGGGATGTTTGGATTGGATATTAGGGGAAATTTCCCCATGGAAAGGGTTATCAGGTATTAGCAGGGGCTGCCCAGGGCGGTGTTGGGAGTCCTCATCCCTGGAGGTGTCCAGGGGAGCACCG
>VZTI01005485.1:88051-109894 GCA_013397865.1 Struthidea cinerea
CCCACCCCCGCCCTGCGGAGCGGGGAGCGGCGCCGGGCATGCGGGCGGTGGCAGCGGGCCGGGAGGTGGGATGCTGTCGCGGAAGAAGACGCGGACGGAGCTCTCCAAGCCGGGCGAGGTGCAGGGGAAGTACGTGAAGAAGGAGACGAGCCCGCTGCTGCGGAGTGAGTGTCGGGGGGACCGGGCGACACGGGCGCGGGGCTCCGGGGGGCCCGGCCCGAGGCCTTTGTGTGCGGCCAGTGCGGGTCCGGCGGGCCCTGGAGCTGCGCGGCCTTGGCGGGGTGAGGGGGGTGGGGGGGCGTTATCCCTGTGGGTGTATGTGGGGGTTATCTCTCCCTATAAATGTGTGTTTAGTCCTGTTGTGAGCCCTGGGAGATGACGGAGGGAAGTTAAAACTAAAAGGAAGCTCGACTTTCAAAGCGAGCTCTGCACGCGTTGTGCCACCGGGTGCTCAGCGTACCCGAACTTGGTGGGTTTTTTTTTTATTTTGTCGGTCCTCGGTTCCTCAGTTTTAGCAGGCCGGGGTTCAGACAGTCTCTGGTCATTGTTTTTACATGAACCGAAGTGATCGTAAGGTCAGGTGGGATGGGGCTTGGAGCAACCTGGGGTAGTGGAAGGTGTCTCTGTGGCACGGCTTTGGAGCTGGGTGAGCTTCGGGGCTGCGTTCCAACCCAAAGCAATCTGCGATTCCGTGATTCCGTGACCCCTCGCTCTTTCCAGAACGGAGTGGTTGTATTCCCGATCTGGGCACTGTGGAATGAGATAGCTGTCCCGCCCGGCAGTTGCATAAAATCCCTGCGGAAGCAAACGCTCCAGGTCCTATCCATGACTCAACCTGGTGAGGTCACCTGGGATGCACGGATCTTCCCGTGGCTCTGATGCCAGAGCCCTGGGCTCCTAGGGCTGGACACAACAGCACAAATACACGCTGAAAGTGCACTTAGGTTTGGTTTTGTTGGTCTTTGAAGACAACCCGAGACTGAAATGGGTTTGTTTACACAACAGAAAAATAAATAAATTTATTGCCGACACCTTCTGGGGTGCACCAGATTTTAACCATACGTTGTAAGAGTTTATTAATGAAGAGTAATTAATAATAGGCATAATCTCATTCTAAATGAAAGTTATCATTCGTATTGACTTACCTGGCAGGAAACTACTTATTTATATCACGTTGAAAGTAAAAGTAGGGAGAGGAGGAATGTTTCACTTACTGAAGGGAGGCAGTGAAACTGTAAAGGAGAAAGTGAAATATCTCCATGATAATTTGAGAACTTAACGTTTGTGGAATGACAGCATTTTTCTGGCTGAACTTTGTGACTCTGGGATTAGGGGGGGCAGTGTGAATTCTGTTTCTATCCTGAATTCCTGTGGGCATTAACATCTTGTCATTCCCAGTTTGTAAGGACAGCGTTCCCAATGAAGTAGTAGCCAGGATATTTGGATTTTCTTGACCCTTCTCATAGAGAGATACGAACCCTGACTGATGTAGCCACAGCACAGTGTGGATGGTTTGCGGATTTTTTTTCACTTGTTTGGTCTTTTTGATGGGTTTGGGGTTGGTTTGTTTGTTGCAGCTGGAGTTTTACTGGCAGAACTGCTCTGTCCTGGCACCAGTCTGCTGCTGGTGTGGGGTGTGCTGGTTTCTGCTGCACCAGCACACTCTGCAGCATTACCATCACATTTGCATAGGCATTAGAGGTGCCTTAAGTGTGTTCTGCGCATGAATTCCTCCGTTTCAGGGTGTAAATCACCGTGGCTGGTCAGACGCTGTATAGGCAGAGTTCTTACTTCTCCTCCATGCTCTCTACCAGATCTGATGCCTTCATTTATCCGTCACGGTCCGACCATTCCAAGACGAACTGATATCTGCCCTCCCGACTCCACACCCTCTGCTTACGCCCCGGGGGGAGATGGAATCGTTTCCAGGAACCAGAGCTTCCTCCGAACTCCGGTGCAGAGGCCGCCTCACGAAATAATGAGGCGAGAAAGCAACAGACTGTCTGCACCTTCCTACCTTGCCAGGAGTTTGGCGGAGGTCCCGAGGGAATACGGCTCCTCCTCGCAGTCCTTCCTCTCCGAAGCCAGCCCCGGGCTGGAGAACGGCGACGCCGGAGCCCGGGGCTATTACTACGATCATTTCTACGACGCCCAGAGGAGACGCCAGCTGAACGACCGCCTGCACGAGGACTACAGGTATTATGAACACAACAGTGATCTTTTCCAGAGGATGTCCCAGAATCATGGGAGGCACACTTCAGGTAAGGATTAGTTGTTGCTTTTGTTAAAAACACGGTTTTGGTGAGAGTTTGGGTGCAGAGGTGTGTCTGGATGATCAGAATCGTGTTTGAGGTGTGTAGGACAGAGCTGCTTTTTCATGGCATTTCTGGGATCTAAACAATTAGAATGGAGAGTTTGATCACACATACCCAGAAAGGAAAATGAGACTTAAACCAGGATTATTTACTAAGTAAATGGAGTACGGTCAAGCACATTTTGGGCTTTTTAATGCCAGGCATGTGTACATCTCCTCTACACGTCAGTTGCTGGCTAGCAAGGAATTTTATTCATTGAGGGACATCTCCTGTTTTCATGCTGTAGAGAATAACCAACAGCTCTAAATTATATTGCAGCATTGTTATTATTGTTATTATCATTAAATTTTAACTATCATCTCATTATTTAATTTCATTGTTTGAATTTGACCTCAATAATTAAAATTATTTCCTATAAATAGTAAAAGGGGGGAATGACTGCTTTGTGTAATTAGCAAATTGGCATCTAATTAGTACTGAAATTGACTTCCTCGTCCTTGCCTCCTTTCTTTTAGCTTTTAAAGTTGTTTGTAAATATTCCTCTTCCCCCCTTATTTTCACTGCAACTTGCCTTTGTTTTCTAAAACAGAACAGCGTAAGAAAGGAGAATCCATTAAATATTACTTTTCTGAAATACTTAATTCTGTATTTTGATATTACAAAAGCTATGCCCAAGGAGGAGTTTGAAACAAACATTTCAAACCTGTAAATAATGTACCTTCAATATGAAATTCGTTGTCACTTATAATTTGTAAACAAGATAGTAATTAGTGTCTAATAAAATAAACCTTCTGTCTAGAAAAATAAATCTGGGAAGAACGTCAACTTTTAATGCTGCTGACCTCGTGTGTGGGATTAGAACCTGTCAGTGCTTTTGTTCAGCACAGAAACACTTCCATGAAAAATGGAAACGCCAGCCAGGAAATCCTGAAGTACTGGGGTTTAAGGCCTGCTTCTTCAATCCTCCTTTATTTTGCTAAATGTTAATATAGGTGGTCTACCTGGATTTTGTGGGCAAACCCTCCACCTCTGCCAATTGATGCTCATCCAACAGTCATTAAACATTTACCTGGTCCAAGTAACAAGCACCTGCTAGTGTGTGCTGGGATGTCTTAGGGAGGAGAGGCAGGAGGGGAGGATTTCACAAACCATTCCATCAGTTTAACCTTCCAAATTACCAAAGTAGCTGTGTCTGCTGAGGAGATTTCCAGAAATGAAGCTGTAGCTTGAAAGTGGAGGTTAATATATCAGATTTTTAAAAGAAGGGCTCCACAGCCATATTTTTCTCAGTTGTAGCAACATCTTCTTCCTGAAGAGATTTTTTTTCCTACTGTTTGCTGACCTGTGCCCTCTTAGCCCTGTAAATCATAAAGAAGCTGCTCCTGTTGGCTTGGTTTTGTCATTCACTCTCATACTTTTAACATTTAATAGTTTGAACAAATTCTACGCAGGTTTTGTGATGGGTGAGTATTTAATCTCATGCACTTGTAGCGAGAGGCAAAGGTGAGCCTTTCAATTGCCAATGTTTTCCCTTTCCTCAGTTTTTTTTCATCTCCATATGAACTCTTAAAGTCCTCTTTTCCTTTTTCTTAAAGAATTATGAGGCCCAAAGTAAGAACATTTTAGATTGTGTTACTTCCTTCATCTCACCGTTAAGCTTCTTTTTATTTGGACCTTCCATTGCCTTCAGACCTTCAGTGTTTTCCTTGAGTTACCCAAATCTCTCTGTAATTCCTTGCTTCTTTTTCCTGCATTTCCAGAATACTGAGCCTGTTGCTTTCACTGTCTTTGTCTAAATTACTTTTTCTTTACACATCCCCATTGTTGTTTCTCTTCATTGAGATAATTGATAGCAAAATTGCCTAATGCCTGCAGTTCCAAATGAAAAGTCTGTTTATTAGCTGGAGTTTGTAAGTGCTGCCTTCTCCCCTTTCCCTTCTCGTCCACCCTCCCCTAAAGGTCAGTTCTGGTGTGGTTTGGGTGGATTCCCAAGGAGATGTTGCCTGGTGAACACAAGGTGTTCTTGCTTTGGTGATATTCCATGGTGGTCACACTGAGATGATTTTTGGGAAGCTGCAGTCTGGAAGTGAAGAGGTGCCTGTGAATTTCAGCTTTCATTCAGAATCAAGATTCCCCTCTTTGTAATTTGGAGAGAAGTTGAAAACGTGTTCTTACCGAGATCTTCAAAGTGTTCAGCCAAGTCTCAGCAGTTGATGTTTTAGCAGCGCCATGTCCTTCCATAGACATTTCTCCTTGAAGTCATGTTTTCTCTCTCATTGTGATTCACTTCTACCATGCCTTCCTTTCCATATTTTCATTAAATTTGTTTCTAATTAGCAATTCAATGCTGCTGATTTTCCTGACCAGTGTTTTCAGTTGAGATACCTCCTAGTTTTGTATGTTTAGCTACCTCTGTGGCATTTCTTAAATTTTTTTTTTTTTTGTATTAGTGTCCTTTTCAAACTTTTAATTCTAAGAGACTTTACCTGTCTTTCCTCGCCATCTCTTTCCTCTCTTCTAGGTTAAAGTTTTGGGGAGGTCTGTGGTTGAAGTTATACCTACAGTGTAGATTGGAACTAACTTGTAACCAAGACCTCAGAGTTATTTGTACCTGTGTGAGCGGTAAGCTGAAACATTCTTCTGTGTCTATGAAAATTGCTGAGCTTGAAATCACATTGTAAAGGCGCTTTCTGGTGGTGGATTGTGATGAGTTCGCTGGGATGTCACAGGAGAAAAACAATTAACAGAGAATCCAGTGTGCTTTTGGTTCATCTGTTAGTTGTACCCCTTAAAAATTGCAAGCTTGTTTAATGTAAGAGCAAAATAGATACAAATGATGGCATGAAACCCATTTAGAGGTGAAATAGCACTTTTTTTATTTTTCTGTGTGTACACTTCTCTCATTTTTAAACAAATGGCAGTTCCTGCCCTGTTCTTCTTTTGTGCTGATTTTGCAGTAATTTTGCAGCATAATTCTTGAAGCCTTCAGAGTTCTTCCTATCATTTCCTATTTGTGAATTTGTGCTTGCTTGGAACGCCCCATTCCCACCAAAAAAAGAGGTGCTTGTGCTTCAGGAAGTTCCTTCAGATGCTTTGGAGTGGCTTAGGAAGGCCTGGGACCTGCAGACCTGTCTAAACAGGAGGCTTATTGGAACTTTGTACTATTTTATTATTACTTGCTCCTTTAAAATTAAACAGTTTGTTCATCTTCTCTTCCTGCTCTTCACCCCGCTCTGATGAGGGGAAGGGAGAGGATTTTGGCATCCTGAAAAAAGGCTCTCAAGACAATTGGGCTAATTAAAGACAAATACTGTTTTGTAAGATCTGTTCTCCAACACTTGGAAGTTTGGGTGAAGCCTCTTGTGGGGAGTTCCTGGGCTCTGAAGTTTCTCTGCCAGCATCAGGGCATTTTCTACCCGAGTGAGACTTCCTCCAGTGGTTTTGCTCTTTCCCCTTTATGCTGGTGATGGGATTTCTCTCCTGTCCTTCCTACCTGACAGGCTGAAGAACTGCCCTTAGCTGGCCTGGAAATCTTTGCTCCAAAGGGCTCGGACTTCTTTCCAGGCAGGGTGCCCTCAGAATAAACCCTTTTTACTGAGGTGGGAAAGCACTGACATCACTTCCAGTTCCTTTGTTCCTTCCCAAAGGAACAAACCAAACACAACTTCCTTGAGTGAAGAACGCACTACTGGTTGTTCACACTTGTGACTTGATTAGCTTAAATTACATTTTTAAGAGAATGAACTCCTTGCATTGATAAAGTGCATTGAAATGTGGTGCTCAAAGGTAGTTAATTCAAGATCTTAAGTTGAAGACTAGAAATGGAAGGAAAATTGAAGCCTCAAATAATTTTAGTATTGATGTTCCTTAAAAGCAACAGCTGAACCAAAAAATACATTATATTATATATATTCTATTCTATTCTATTTATTATATTATATTATATTAATGATATCATTATAAACAGAATTACCAAATGAGGCTTGACAGGCTGTTAAGAGACATTTTGAAAAGGTTTTACAAATGCATAAATTTAAATTAACTGTTGACCGTCCTTGAGGTTTGATAATGCCACTCTAGAGAGTGCTCATCCTTAAGCAGAGGAAAGGAGATGTTTGGAAAAAATGGATAATTTAAGCAACTCCATTCCTTGGGAAAGCAGGAAGAATCAGGATTTCTGTCTTGTTACAGCTAAAAGAGCGAGTGAGCAAGAAAATCCTGAGAGTTACAATGAGCTTGTTCAGTTTATCTTGTGGTAGGGATCATATCCTCCATGCCAGGAAGACCCCAGGTTTTACACTGGATGTTTGTATAAAAACTGTTCAGGTTTTACATTTGGGAGACGTAAATCTGATGCCAGCCCCTAATCCAGGGAATATCCCTGGTGCTTGCAGGAAAATCCTGTGTGGAGCTTTGGGCTGCTGTGAAAATGCTTTAAGGCTCAGGCTTTACCTGGAATTTAAATACAGAAGATGTCGTTCCTGGCAGTTTGCCATGGAAAAGGCAGTGTTCACAGTCCATGGATTTAGGCTGTCTTGGCACTTTCTTCTTTGGGTTATACTTTGGAAAAGGTCACTTAGGAATTTACTCTTCCAAGTGTTGTTTGGTCTTATTGTTGATACTTACAGGTATATTTTTATATATTAAAAAGTTAATTTTCCTCTTCTCTTACTGTTCAAAACTATAGGAGGAGCTTTTTCTCATACGTGTGTATCCATTCTCCCACAAAGGAACATCTGAGGTTTATCAGGAAAACCAACAGACAATTTCTTTTGATCTCTAAAAAAGAATTTTATATGAGAAAATGTCTAAATTGCACTAATTGTTGATTTTCATGCCACAGTGGTTGAAGGCTTTATGGCCCTATCAATATCAACACCTTAAAACTTCCAGCACAGAGAATATTCCAATATAATCTGCGATTTAAGGGAAAAAATTATAGTTAAACCATCAGTTTATAAGTCTGGCCTTTGATTTCACATTCGTGGAACACTGTTCAAAACTGGTAATTTCTACATCTGTATAAATTTATTGTAATAGCTCTGCTATTGGAATGGCTCTGCTGTGGTGTGGCTCTGCTTCTTCATATATGAAATCAAAATGGCAAAAGGAATGGATAAAATATTTATGGCCTGGTGTTATTTTTGTTCTTTGCATCTTGGAAATTCAAAATAAGCTGGCATTGGGAGAATCCATGTGTCGAGAGAACTGCTGGTGCAGATGGTGGCACCTCTTCCAAATGTTGGGAAGCATTAACCTTTACCCCAAGGAGTAAATGTAAATATCTATAGATTTGAGGCCAGAATTTCAGGAGGAGGAACTGTAAGAAAAATACGGGGATGTGCAGGTTTTAACAGTGAACAGAAAAATATGGAATTTTTTCCCCTCAGTCAAGTTTGTGTGTTCAGATCTCCTGGCAGTGTTGATTTAACAGTCACTGTTTACACATCCATGAAATTACAACCCAGAGGTTCAGTTAATTGGGGAAAATCCTGGATTTGTTTATCCCAAGCACTGCATTTTCAAGAAGCTGAAATGTTTGTATTTTGTCAGTGGCATGAAAACCAAACTAGGGACTTCACTGTAGCGAGGGGCTGAACCAGCTTCCCTGCCCCAGTCCTTCCCAAGGTCAGGAAGCCTCCAGGATGTTTCTTTTCTCTGGAATTAAGGTCTAGGTTGCTCAATCCCAATTAAAGATGGACACAGCCATCAGCTTCCCTTGATAATGCTGACAAATAGGTAAGTACTGAAACTAGAGGAAATCCTTTAAGGCCCAGCAGCTCAGAGCGTGGCAATGCTGGAAGAAGATTTATGGATGAGCATAAAGTTTTAAAGACACTCAGGAGGGTGTTTTTGAGGGGGTTTTAATTTGTTTTTTATTTATCCAGTTGTTTTGGAGCCTTCCTGTAACTTTATTTTCAATTATTGTTGTATTTTGTTAGGAAATAGCTCACCCAGGTTTCAGGCTGTCATTTTAGATGGCAGAGACTCTGCCTTTCCCTTCTCTCAAAAAATAACTACACAAAAATGGTATTCCTGAAAAAAAAGGAGGGGGTGTATTCCTGTCAGTAAATGTGTAGGGGGGGTGATTTCTGACTTCTAAAAAAGTGGGAAAAGTGACTCCCAAGTCCTTTCTGCTGGCTATGGGAAATAGTAACACACGAACTCTGGTGATAATGGGATTGAACAGATGCATTTGGTTGTGGGATGAAAAGATAATTGGAATTTTCTTTCAAACCAGACAGTGTTTAACTGTAGAACCGTGAGTGACTGGAGGGAATTACTTAAAATGAATTTTAAAAGAGAGTTGAATTTAGCCCAGCACATCCAGGAGGTAGTGAATTCCCAGGGATGGAAAGAAACCTGCAAAATTCTTGGATTATGTCACTTGGATTTTGTGGTTGGGTGTCTTGGGGGTGGTTTTTAGATGAGTTTTCTGTACTTGCTCATCTGGCTTTTATTTCACCCAGCTTCCCAAGTATGCCTAGGAAGGGATGGGAAAGGAGCTGTTTCTGTAATCATCTCTCACCATCCAGCTGCTAATTTGTAAAATCTCTGTGTGTGACAACAAATCACCTATTTCAAAGTGCTAGTGAGCAGTCTCTTAAATTTAGTGATAGGTAAATCCCAAATGTGCTCTGTTTCCAGGGAAAAGGTGGGAATTTAATCAGCTACTGATTCCTGTCAGCTCTTGTACCCCCAACCCTGCTTGTCTCTCCTCTCTTGTTTTACCTCGTCCTGTTGCTGTTCTTGACTGGTTCACCTGAAAAGCTTTGTTGGGACTCAGTGGTTTTTCTGGATAGTTTTCATTTCTGATTTTAACTAGAAAAAGAGCTGTGGGGTTTTTTTTGTTGATAAATGAAGCAGCTGTAATAATTTCTTAACAGAACTTAAAATTTCTGTAAATCTTTAACTAACCACTGATCTCCCTTTGTTGTAGGCATCGGGAGAGTTGCTGCTACATCTTTAGGAAACTTAACAAATCATAGTTCTGAAGATTTACCTCTTCCTCCTGGCTGGTCAGTGGACTGGACTATCCGAGGAAGGAAATACTACATAGATCACAACACGAACACAACCCACTGGAGCCACCCTCTGGAGCGGGAGGGGCTCCCGCCGGGCTGGGAGCGCGTGGAGTCCGCGGAATTCGGGGTCTACTACGTGGATCACATCAACAAAAGGGCTCAGTACAAACACCCCTGTGCTCCCAGGTGAGCCTCCCACCTTCCCTGCTCTGCCTGCGTTTCTTTGTCCACTTAGGAAAGTGGAGCTGGCTTTGGATCCAATACAAAAAATCCTTATTTTCAGCTTTGCTGGTTCTCAGTAAGGTTTTTAGAAGAAGTTGGGCTTTTGGCTCATTGTTCTCAAGTTTAGAAGCAGGTTATTGCTCCTAAATCTAACAAAGCAGCTCTTCAGCTGTCAGTAAAACATCAAAGTTGCTGAGAACAGAATTGAAATGTAAACTGAAAGGAAGCTTGATCTGATGTTCCTGGAGATGCTCTGAACATCTGAAGCATGAATTAAGTCTTGTCTGGAATTTAAATGGATATTTTAGCTACTCGTAATTTCAAGGTAAAATAAAATTAATACACACCAAATCCAATTTTAATTGTTAATATGCACCCAAATTAACAGTTAATTGTTAATACACACCAAATTAACAGTTAATTGTTAATACACACCAAATTAACAGTTAATTGTTAGTATACACCAAATTAACAGTTTATTTCTCCTGCTCAGTCTATTCTGCTGATACCCAGGAAGAGAAAGTTCTTCAACTTGTGGCACCAAAGATAAATACATGGGGATATCTTTCTTTATATGGAATAACTCTGATCAGCTGCTGCCTGAATACATCTGTTCTAATATATTAAATGGTGGATTATATGAATCAGTACTTTTAAAAACAGCTCCAGTGCTTTGTTGTGCTCTGCTGAGTGGGGCTGAGGTGAATTTTACCAGAACAGCAGCAGCAGGTTGCTCAGTGCAGGCCTGCTGAGGCAACGCCCCGTGTGAGGTTGCACCACCAGCCTTTGCACTGATTAATGTCTGTATAAAGTTAATTACTTCATGATTGCAGTGGAGGTGACACTTTTCCCTGTCCCTTGCAGCGTTCCCCGTTACGATCAGCCGCCCCCCGTGTCCTACCAGCCACAGCCCACGGAGAGGAGCCAAGCCCTGCTGGTCCCTGCCAACCCCTACCACAGCGCCGAGATCCCCGACTGGCTGCAGGTCTATGCCAGGGCTCCTGTCAAGTGAGATTCGGCCTTTTTTTTTCTTCTGCATTTCACACTGAAAATGAAAAAAAATTGAATTTCTACGACTGACAGTAGAGCTGGTTAAGTACCTGGTTTTTAGCTGCATCAGGGCTGAGGTTGACAGCATGAGGGAGTTGTACCAAATGTTTATCACATTAATTTGCTTTGTTTCAGGCGTTACTTGAAGTGATCACTTCTTGCAGCTCACACAGCTTGCAGAAAGCTCTGTCAGAGAGTGAAGGATGTGTTTTGCTTCCAGAGTATTTACAAGAGCGGTACCACGTGCTCAGAAAATATGTGAAACATTTTTAGGGTGTAACTTCCTCACGTCTCTTTTATTTCTTTTTAAACAGCACAGCTTTTCCTTCACCTTTAAGAATTTTAAATCACAGAATCATGAAATGGTTTGGGTTGGAAGTTAAAAACCATCCCATTCCAACCCCTGCCATGGGGCACCTTCCACTGTCCCAGGCTGCTCCAAGCCCCAATGTCCAACTTGGCCTGGAACATTCCAGGGATCCAGGGGCAGCCCCAGCTTCTCTGGGCACCCTGTGCCAGGGCCTCCCCACCCTCACAGGGAACAATTTCTTCTTAATATCCAACCTAAATTTACCTTTTTCCAGTTTAAAGCCGTTCTCCCTTGTCCTTCCCTCCATCCCTGGTCCAAAGTCCCTTTCCAGCTCCCTTGGAGCCCCTTTAGGCCCTGGAAGGCCAAATACAGGCTGACATCTATACTTCTATTTCTATCTTTCTGTTCAAGAAATTGAATTAAAACTAAGTGGTAATAAAAAGTCATTTTGTCAAAGGAACTGCTGCAGGAACAGGGAGTTTCCTACAAAAGAAAGGTTTGAGTCAGCCTTTCAAATTTCAGTCAAGAAATTCGATTTTCTAATGGGTGCAGCTCTGCAGAACACTTAAACTGAATAGAAAGCAATAAAACCCCCAAATATGGTTTAATAATTATTAAATCTTGTGCTATTCATAAGGAAAATATGGAGAAATTCAGTTTTACAGCAGCGAGGCCGGTCTGGAATTGCAAATTCAGGCTGAGATGTTCAGTGACTCCCACTAAAAAAAAATCCCCTTTTTTATTACCTGCTTCTAGTAACTACAATTTGAATGAGTTTTATTACTTCTTGTGACTGCTGGGTTTGCCAGCAGCCCATAAAGATTTAAATTGCCCTGAAATCCCCCAGTACACTGAGGCTCCACACTTAGTTCCTGTAGCCTGTAGGATTTGTTCCCTAGAAATACTTCCAGTTTTTGGCTGCAGCTGCATTTTTTTATTTAGCTCTTTGGCACAGCCAGACAATGTAATTTTAAATAGTTCAGCCTGTGTTGTGTGGATTCTTTTGGATATTTGTCTCGAAACTTGAGAAACAAATATCAGACAAATTAAACAATTTATCAGGGATTTCTTTATAACAAGTAGGCTGAGACAAATTTTTAATTATAAGCACAGTTTTGCACTGAAATAATTCGGTTTCTTTTCTTATGATTTCTTACTTACCCCTGGCACTGTAAATCCATGTAGCTGTAAAGCCCAGTTGTTTTTGTTGAGAAAAGTAGATCATCATGGCAAAAATAAGGAATATTAGGGGTTTTTTCAACAAATTTCTCTAGAGAGTCCAGTAAGTGTTAGCCAAAACAGTCCCTATTTATAGGAAAAAATTCCTGGCTGGGAGGGTGGGCAGGCCCTGGCACAGGGTGCCCAGAGCAGCTGTGGCTGCCCCTGGATCCCTGGCAGTGTCCGAGGCCAGGTTGGACACTGGGGCTTGGAGCAACCTGGGACAGTGGAAGGGATCCCTGCCCATGGCAGGGGGTGGCACTGGATGGGCTTTGAGGTCCCTTCCAACCCAAACCTGTTGAGTATCAAGGAATTTTTGCTCTCTTGAGGAATCTTTTTCCCCTCTCCTGGCATCTCTGGGGTTTTGTTTGGAGAGCCCAAGTGCAGCTCTCGGAGTCTCAACGCTGCCGTCAAGAGTCCAAACTTGATTTTAACCCTTGGCTCAACTCTCAAACCCTCATCCCCCTTCCAAGTCAGGTATCCCAATCTGGGAGCTGTTCCCACAGTGGCATGAGGGTGAGGACCCCAAAATTCCTTCCTTGCAGAGATCCCATGGTTCAGATTCTTCCCCACCTCTTTTGGAGCCGGGATCCTAACCCAGGACTTTGTTCTTCCAGCCCTACCCAACAGGCTGTCGATATTCAGGGCAAATCAGTGTCTCTTGTGTTGAAGTTGTCCTGGTTTGTATTAAATCCTTGGTATCCCCTGGGAAAAGCCCAGGGCATGGGATATTCTGGCTGCCTGTTCTGTCCTAGTAACCTCCTGTTTCTCAGCCAGGGATTTATTTGGCTCCTGATGAGTGGGAAAGGAGAGAGAGGGAGAGGTGTTGTCCCTGTGATCTCAACAATCCCGAGGTGCTCCCAAAGGTGGCTGTACCTGGAAACCTTCAAACCCCTCTTGGTCAATACAGAGCTCGAACTCCAAACAGCTGCAATTTGTTATTTCTCTTTTTTGGGGGAGAAAAGTGATTTTAGCAGTGCAGCCCTGCCAGGATTAGGGATAACTTCAGTACAGAAGCTGTTCTTTAGGAAGTTTACAGAAGGTGTGGTCAGTTTTAGTTAAATTCTTAAAATTGAAGTCACCTGCACGTCCTGGTGCTTCTCTGATGCCTCTGGAATGTGACCTTTCAGTGGGGAATGCAGTTTATTTCCTTAAATTCACTGATACTTCAGCCTTCACTCAGGTGAATCCATCTTTTCCTGTGCCTCAGCTGCACCAAGTAACTCCGTTATTCCGTGAGTTTCTCCTGTTCTGTAATAATCAGAGCAGTCAGCTCCCTACTTCCAAGCTAAGAAAATCACATTGTGAGTGGATTGTATGAGGGAAAAGCAGGAAAGGAGGGTGGAACCACATCAGGGCTTGCATTAAATATCTATTGTAGATTATTGCTGCTAATTAACCAAGAGGGGTTAATTGGAGAGGTTAACACTCGTTACAGCTGGATTGGGAACAGTGGGTTGGGAGGGAGGGCTGGCACTGTCCCATCCTCTGGGAGGCACTGGCTGAGCTGCTGAAAGAGTTCATTTCTCTGCGTTACTCCGATTTTTACAGATGTTTTACGGTGAATGTTCCAGGTGTGTTGTGAGCGGAATTGCTGTTCAGTGCTTCCAAAATGCATTTCCACAGAATCCCAGAATGGTTTGGGTTGAATGGGACCTTAAAAACCATCCCAGCCCACCCCCTGCCATGGGCAGGGACACCTCCCACTATCCCAGGCTGCTCCAAGCCCCGTCCAACCTGGCCTTGGGCACTGCCAGGGATCCAGGGGCAGCCACAGCTTCTCTGGGCACCCTGTGCCAGGGCCTCCCCAGCCTCACAGCCAGGAATTCCCAGTTCCCAATATCCCATCCAGCCCTGCCCTCTGGCAGTGGGAAGCCATTCCCTGTGTCCTGTCCCTCCATCCCCTGTCCCCAGTCCCTCTCCAGCTCTCCTGGAGCCCCTTTAGGCCCTGCAAGGGGCTCTGAGCTCTCCCTGGAGCCTTCTCTTCTCCAGGTGAACATTCCCAGCTCTCCCAGGCCGTGTTTTCCTGTATTGGTTTATTCTGGTCAGTTAAGGGGATCTCCTGTACTCCTGGAGATTTTTGGTGTGTTAGGTGGGACTGTGCTGTTCCCTGTGCTGTTTCTCCAGCTCACTTCCAGCCACAACTCCTGGTTTTTGTGTCAGTCCCATAAAACGAGCTAATCCACATTTGCTCAGGAGCCAGCCTGGAGAAACCCTCTGCTCTCCCCGCAGGTACGACCACATCCTGAAGTGGGAGCTGTTCCAGCTGGCCGACCTGGACACGTACCAGGGGATGCTGAAGCTGCTGTTCATGAAGGAGCTGGAGCGCATCGTGAAGCTCTACGAGGCCTACAGGCAGGCGCTGCTCACCGAGCTGGAGCACCGGCAGCAGCGGCAGCAGTGGTACGCGCAGCAGCACGGCACCAACTACTGAGCTCCAGCCAGCTTTAACAGGTTCTTCTCACACTCACAAAACAAACTCTCAAAGGAAGAAGTGCTTTGGTTGAAAAGGCAGCTTATTTTTGTTGACGTTGCACCTTTGTTATTATCCTCTTGAAAATTTTTCTACATGTATTATGTGTTGTTTATAAAAGTGGGAATTGTTTGTTAATCTTTTTTCCGTACTGGGAGTAGTTTGTTATCCTGAGAAACCAGCAGTTTGATCGGTCCCCTGACCCTTGATCTCTTTCCTACCAGCCAGCTGCAGTATTAAAAGCTGGCTATGTATTTTTTAAGGGCAATAGATGCAACTGTCGTGTCCTGGCTTCCAAACGTTGTCCAAATCCAGATGCCTCGTTCAGGGTATTTCCCTCGGGATTTGGGATCCCTCTCCTGAGAGAGCTCTGCTCTTTGTTTACAGCTTTAATGTACAGAACACCAACCCTGGGCCTGTTCAGTCCCACCAGGAGCTGATTTCACCCTTCGGATCCGAGCGCTTCACTGAAGTGAAGCCTGAGTTGCCTTATTTTTTACTTTAGCTCATTAGTACTCCAGATTTACTCCTCATTTTCACACAGATTACTCAGAGGGGGAACACTTGTACCTTCCTAAAGACCGAGATCTCTCGGCAGAGTGGTTTTGATCCTGCATTTCCCAAACTCTGACCCGCTCCAGTGGAAAGGCAGTAGCGTTGTCTGACCCACTGTGCCACCCCATGGGGAAAATCAGGGATGTAACAGCAATTACTGTTTTTTTTAATGAGCTTTTGTCTTAAAGCTCCTCACTTGGGGAAAATTTTTAATTGTCCGGTTACCCTCTCCAGTAATTTCATTTGGTTCATTAATTGTCCTGATATGTTATTTATGGGTTCTTTTCAGTGCAATAAACACTGCAGACAAAAAAGTACATTTCTTGTAAATCCTATTAATTCAATAAAAATCATTTTGTTCGATGAATGAAGGGTTGTGTGACTGAGTTTGTGGCCTTTTAGAACATCAAATAAACCGTCCTTACAAGCAGTAAAAGCCACATGGGCTTGAGATGATGGAAGCTCTTGGTGGCACCGAGCCCTGGGTCTGTCTGTGGGTGAATTACCCTCAAAACACCAACTCTGAAATCCCAAATCAAACCAAAAACGTTAAAAAAAACCCAGAGGAGAAGCTCTTGCCTGGCAAGTAAATAACTTTTCCCTGGAGAACCAACTTCTTAGGAACCAAAAGCAAACTTTAATAGTCCTGACAATAAAAGAATAGAACTGTACCACACGTCCTATGCACTATCATGGATAAATATGTACAGAAATACAGTGAAACTTCCTCCAACACAGCTACAAAGTGACACTTTGTGCAGACGAACAGAAACTGCCGCGTTCCTCACAGCACCGTTAGCAGACCATAGCAGAAGTGCCCTTACAGTGTCTGATAAAGCAAGTTAATACATTTTAATTATGTTTATGTAATTAAACAGTTAAACGAAGGAAAAAACCGTGGTTACATGTTCTAACTTGTTCAAGTATCTGAAATAAATTGGCTTTTGGGTAAGCTTCGGCCTTTTTAGTTGCGGTATCACGTAAATTATCGTTTCCTCAGTGGTGGCTAATTAAGAAGGGGGAATAAGGCTTCATAAACGAGCTGGGAGTCGCTGGCTATGACAAACCAAAGCTCTGGGCTGCGGCAGTGCCGTATGTACACAGGGACAGGACACATCCATGCTGGCCCTGCCCCGGCGGGGCCGCTCCCCCTGCTCCCGGCGGCATCGGGGATGGACACGGGGTGAGGGCGTCGATCCGAGGAGGAGCCGTCCGTGCCTCGGCCATGCATGGCTGGGAACAGGCCGGGACTGCGTCCTGTGGGATTTTTCCTTACACCTTCTTCCTGTCGGCGCCGTCGGCGGGCTCGGCTCGCTGCGCGGGGAAGGCGTGGTGGTACAGGTGTCTGTGGGTGGCGGCCGCGCTGTACAGCTTGTACAAGGCCTGGGGAGACACACACAGTCACTGGCCAGCCCCTTCCCGCTCCCAGGGAATCCCAAACCCGGGGAATCCCAAACCCGGGGAATCCCAAACCCAGGGAATCCCAATCTCAGAGAATCCCGATCCATCCCAGCCCACCGCGGCCTCTTGTGCGTTCTGCGAGCCAGAGTCAAGTGTCCAACACACGAAGGGCTCCTGCTCACGGATTTAGGACCCGAGGGAAGGGCTGGAGCTGTGCCAGGGGAGGTTTAGGTTGGATATCAGGAAAAGGTTCTTCCCCCAGAGGGTGCTGGGCACTGCCCAGGCTCCCCAGGGAATGGGCACGGCCCCGAGGCTGCCAGAGCTCCAGGAGCGTTTGGACAGCGCTGCCAGGGATGCCCAGGGTGG
The DNA here is from genome assembly GCA_013397865.1 of Struthidea cinerea. Taxonomy (NCBI): domain Eukaryota; kingdom Metazoa; phylum Chordata; class Aves; order Passeriformes; family Corcoracidae; genus Struthidea; species Struthidea cinerea. Next base: position 104,987 of record VZTI01005485.1, read on the forward strand.
GGTTGTTGGGGTGTCTGTGCAGGGCCAGGAGCTGCCCTGGATGATCCCTGTGGGTCCCTTCCAGCTCGGGATATTCTGTGACTCTACAATTCCAATTTTTCCAACACCTCATGCTCCTAGAGCTGTATTAAATCCATTATTTGGACTACGAGTGAGGGATTTGGGGGTTGTTTTTCCCTTCAACTCCTGCAGCCTCAGCATTTGCTTTCCCCCCTCAGGCAGCTCCGTAACTGCATCACCCCGAGGGCTCAGGGTGTGACGGGTCATTGTCCCCATCATTTTTCTGCAGAAGATGCGGATTTTTTCCTTCTGATTTTACCGTTTTCAGTTTGCCCTGGAGCGAGGCCAGGCTCAGAACAGGCGGGAGCAGCTGCGGGGCTGCCCCAGAGCTGCGCTTCCCGCACGGAACCGATGGCACAGCACCCACAGGGCTGGGACCAGGCTCTGATCCCGTGGGGGACAGGTGAGTAACACCCCTCCCATGTCCCTCCCTGCCTGTTCCCCACCGTTATCCCAGAGCAAATGGCACTGGGGCTGCCAGGACACGGCTCTGGCTGCAGAGGATTTGGTGTGACCTTCACGGCTCCTACGTTCCCACTTCAAATGCACTTGTCCCTGGGGGAGGAAAAAAACCAACCCAAATCCCACCAGTGCCTGCTGGGGACTGCTGGCAGGCCAGGATTAGCTCTGGAAAGGGTGGGAAGAGGCACCTGACCAGCAGGAACCCCCACAGTGACAGGGTGACACGTTCCTTGTGTGCTCAGGGGGTGAATGAAGCAGGAGAGGCTGAAGGAGCAGCGAGGAGGAGGAGGGTGAGGGCTGAGACACCTCCAGAGGTGTCCAACAGGAGGCTGATCACATCCCAAACGGGCTTTTGGGAACAGAAGCGGCGTTTTGGGATTGTTTGGGAACACAGTGGACTGGTGGAGGAGACTTCACGCAGCTTCTCCGCTTGTCTTCCTTGAAAATTCACCTTCAAGCCCCATCTAAGCGACCTTGCAGCATTTTGTGCTGTTTTAGAGGGTTTTGTGATGCCAAACCAGTCCCACAGCGCTCATTTTTACTTGACAGGGTTTGTTCAACACCACATCCACAGCAAATCCCATGTTCTGCCTCTTGCTGGGGTTGGTATCCCTGGGGTCCCACAGGGCCGCCCTGGCTGCTGGGAGGGATGAGGGCTGGGAGGGTTTTTAACAGCTGGAATTTCTTCCAAAGGAGCTCCCCACAGAACCCAGTGGCTCGGGAGGTGGCACTGCCAGCTGGAGCTGGCGGGCTGTGGTGACACAGAAAAACATGGAAATGCCTCGTGCCACACCTCAGCCAGGCTGGGCAGGCCCTTGGACACGGAGCTGGAATAACGTCCATGGGCAGGAAAATTGTCTTGGTTTTGGTTTAGCCAGATCCTGGTGAGGCTTTGCCCAAGGAACATTCCAGGAGCTCACACTGGGATCCTGCAGTGCTGGGCAGGAGGAGCACAAAGAGCTGCTGGGGCTGTGATCATAAATCAGAATCCCAGAATGGTTCAGGTTGGAAGGGACCTCTAAGAGCATCTAGATCCAATCCCCCTGCCATGGGCAGGGACATGTTTGGCTGTCCCAGGCTGCTCCAAGCCCCATCCAACCTGGCCTGGAACACTTCCAGGGATCCAGGGGCAGCCACAGCTTCTCTGGGCACCCTCACAGGGAGGAATTCCTTCCCAATATCCCATCTATCCCTGCCCTCTGGCAGTGGGAAGCCATTCCCTCTTGTCCCCAGTCCCTCTCCAGCTCTCCTGGATCCCCTTTAGGCCCTGGAAGGGCCTCTGAGTTTTCCCTGGATCCTTCTCCAGGTGAACACCCCCAGCTCTCCCAGCCTGGCTCCAGAGCAGAGGGGCTCCAGCCCTCAGAGCAGCTCCGTGGCCTCCTCTGGACTTGCTCCAGCAGCTCCAAGTCCTCCTGATGTTGGACCCCAGGGCTGGAGGCAGCTCTGCAGGTGGGGTCTCACCTGAGTGGGGCAGAGGGGCAGAATCCCCCTCTCTCATCCAGGTTTTCCTCTTCCTGGAAGGCCTGTACAGGGATCATTTTCCCTCGGAGCAGCTCCCCTGCCATGCTGGGAGAGCAGGATTGTATTCCTTGTGCTGCCCGGGGAGATGCTGGGGATGAACTGTGCCTCCCGGGTTCTGCATTCAGCTTAACCCATCATGGGGTGGTTTTTCCCAAAAAACAGCACCCACAGCACTTCCAGCAGCATGGAGAGGCCTGGCCAGGCATGGGGGCTCCTCAGCTGTCCCTGCCTGCACCTGCACAACCGGTGCTCCAAAACAATCTCAGGTCTGGGTTTGACCTCCTGCCACAGCAGGAAAATCCCCAAACAGCACTGCTGGGAGAAAGATGAAAATCCCCATCCTATCCTGACATTCCCCACCCAAATCTCTCTCCCACTTGGCTCCCAGCAGCGCCTGGAGCGCGGTGCCCACATCCACACCCTTCCGCAGGCATCTGGATCACAGGGAACAGCCAGAGCCAGCCAGGCCAGCAGCTGCTGCCCCAAGCCCTCGTGACGCCCATCCTCCACCAGCCCAGACATGCTTTTGGGGCCAAGAGGCTTTTCCCAGGAGCCCAGGGCCCGGCAGCATGCGGAGAACAAGAGGCACTTACCTCATTTGTGCTTCCCTGGGAGAGGCATTGGGAAGGGGGAGACAGAAAGAGAAAGAAACAGCTCTGTGTATCACAGGTGTCCACGGGGTGTTCCCAGGGGGGCTCATCCCAAACTGGTGCCCTCTTGCAGGACCCCTCACTGCTCCATCCATCCCTCCTGCACCTGGTCCCGCTGCCATGGGACAGAGCTGCTGGCTCGTGGTGGGCACGGTGACACTGCCCAGCCCAGCACCTCCCCTCTGCCACAGCTCCTTCCTGGGAGAACCTTCCCCCTGCTTGGAAAGCCATGGGGGCCTGTGGAAGCCAGGAACAGCTCCAAGCACTTTACCCTCTTTATTTTCCCCCAGCTGGACGTGCTGCAAGTGGGCAGCACCTCTGGCTTCCTGCTGTGTCCTGTTCTTGCTGAACTGCCACTGCGTCCTGCACTGGGATGGGCTCAAATGTTCCAGCATATCCCAAGGGCTCCCGGGAAGTGTCCCTGGGCAAAGAGCCACTGCAGGGGGCTTTACTGGGCTGCTCAGGCTGCTGGGGACATCAGGGATGTCTCTGCTGAGCAGCAGCACTGCCCAGCTCTGGAATGGAGGAACATCAGTAAATGCTGCCTTTATTTCCCCCAAAGCTGCAAGGTCAACTGCAGCAGCACAGGGAAGCAGGGAAATGCGCCTGCTCTCCATGAAAACCTCACTGGTGGAGGAAAAGCAGGGAAGGGGCAGGTGGAGAAGGGCCCTTCCTGGCAGAAATCAGACCTGGGACGGCTCCTGAGGGATGAGCTCGTCCATGGGAAGGGCAGGAGCACCTTTTGGCTCTTTGGGCACAGGGACTGTACCCCTGGATGGGGTGCAGGGGGTCAGCGGGAGCCTGGGTGGGCTGGGCTTTCCCTTTTCTGCTGTGGGAACAGGGAAGGGCTGCAATGGGAAATCGGGGTCTGGTGCCAAAACAGGCAGAGCCAAGACCTGGCCTTTACCTCTGGCAGAGCTGGGAGAGCCAAAATCCCTGCCCTGACCCAGGGGAGAGCGACGGCTGCTCCTCTTTAACACCCACAGGCATGCACACACCGAGCACACAGAGCAGCAGGATCCTCCCCAGGGGGATCCATGGCAGAGCTGCCCATTCCCACAGGGCTCCACAAACTCACACAGGTGACGGGTAAGACAAGTAGGAAAGAAAAAGGCAGAACAAAAGAGCTCGATGGGACTTTTCTCGGATCTGCACAGCTTGTTTTCCACACTGGACAGGAACTGGAGGCTCAGGGACACAGCTCCAGCCTTGCTCACCCAGCCTATGCTGCCCCGTGACCTCCCACTTACAACAAACCCCAGGAACTGATCTGAAAACAACTCCTCTGCCCCTCCTCTCCCCATCTGGAAGGTCTAAGGAATGGATTACAACCTCAGTTAAAACAGGGCACACATCTCCCTGCACTGACCACAGCGCAAGCAGCCGGATCTAACAACCCTAAAATCCAAAACCATCTCAAAAGGGGAGGAAAATTCCCAGGAACACCCAAGGCTTAAAAAAACCAACCCGACGGGGTGCAGGGAGGGTGCTTTTTGTGCGCTGGCTTGAAATCAAAAGCTCTTTATCCTACCTGGTCCCACAAGGCTGCGGCCACTTGGTCTATTACTGCTCCCAGCTCTCTGTACTCCCCAGAGTATCTGATATAAGCCCAGGTACAGAGTGTGATAAGTGTCAAGCCCAGAATCATGTTGCACAGGCTGGCTATGATGTCCAAGCCAATGAAGCCGGTGACGCCGGCCAGCACGTAGGTGATGAAGATGACGACGAAGAGCGTGGCCGGGGTGCGGGCGGCGTGGAAGATGTTCTTGCTGTCGTTGTGTTTGATGTACTGGATGTAGAGCTCGTCGATCTCGGCCTCCAGCTGCTGCAGGTAGCGCCGGCTGAACTCCTCCCCTCCCATCTTCTTCACGCCGCGGAAAAGCCGCACGGCCTCGTCCTTCAGCTCCGCGTGCTTGGCCTGCAGGTCGCTGGGAGCCAGGAAGGGCTTGTCCCCCCCGCACACCTGCGTGGGGAAGGCGGGGAGAGCACTGCTGAAACGGCACTGCTCCCTCAGGGAAATCACCCCTGACACAGGGAAATCATCCCTGACACAGGGAAATCACTGCTGAAACGGCACTGCTCCCTCAGGGAAATCACCCCTGACACAGGGAAATCACCCCTGACACAGGGAAATCACCCCTGACACAGGGAAATCACTACTCCCTCAGGGAAATCACCCCTGACACAGGGAAATCATCCCTGACACAGGGAAATC
>VZTI01005485.1:110222-133315 GCA_013397865.1 Struthidea cinerea
AGGGAAGCTACTGCTGAAACGGCACTGCTCGCTCAGGGAAATCACTGCTGAAACGTCACTCCTGATACAGGAAAATCATTCCTGAGATGTCACTCCTGACACAGGGAAATCACCCCTGAAACGTCACTCCTAACACAGAGAAATCTGAAATTAGGGTTAGGCTTAGGGAAGGAATTCCTGACTGAGGGTGGGGAGGCCCTGGCACAGGGTGCCCAGAGAAGCTGTGGCTGCCCCTGGATCCCTGGCAGTGCCCAAGGCCAGGCTGGGCATTGGGGCTTGGAGCAGCCTGGGACAGTGGAAGGCGTCCCTGCCCGTGGCAGGGGGTGGAACTGGGTGGGATTTAAGGTCTCTCCCAACCCAAACCCTTCTGGGATTCCATGAACCCATGACAGGAGAGCCAGGAGACAGGAAGGAGCAGGAAGGAACATGCTCAGCACCACCCACCTCTTCCATCCTCTTGCTGTAGGTGTCTTTGGCAGTGGCAACTGCTGCTAAATTGTTGGCTTCTGCTGTGGCCTGTAAGGGCAAAAGGGGCACAAAGTTTAGGTGCAGAAGGACAGGGTTAACTTGTGCAAGTGCAGGGCCCCACCTGGACACAGCCAGGACACGTGTGTGGCACCCAGAATTAGCCAGGGGGGCTCTCCCAGCCTCCAACCGATCCCAAATAAGCTCATCCCATATTTACACATCCGAAAGCCTGCACAAAGAGAGGATTCCTACCCTCCAAGCCAGAGCAACGAAAACTTTGGCTTCAGCTGTGGGAACCAGAAAGGGAAGAGAAAAAAGGCTCAGCCACAAGTAAACAGCTCCAGCTGTAACCCCCACCAAGGCTGTCTGGCTCCCATGTGTCACCTCCCTGTGTGGCCCCACGGGTGTCATTCACCTGCAGGGAATCGTTCCAGCTGAGCTGGCTGAAGCTGTGTGCAGCCAGCAATTCCCCACAGTCCATTCCCAGGTGTGATTCCTCAGCCATGTCAGGCTCGTGGCTGCCAAACGCTTCCCAAAGTGCTGCTCCTTGGGTGGTTACACTGAGGCGTTCGGAACAAGGCCACAGCAGACCCTCTGTGCTGCACTAGCTGGACACCTCTGCCAATTCCTGGGAATCGGTGGCACTTACAGTGCAGGAATTCCCCCAGCTCCCACTCACACGTACCTGCAGCATCGACTTGGGGTGTGGCAACTCCTCCCCTTGGTAGATCTTTATGTACGCCTGGAAAAGCGCAGGGAAAAGGAAATCACGCGGAACGCAGCACACGGGAGCAGCACCAACCACCCCCACCCAGCTCCAGACACAGCTCTGGCAGGATTTAGAAGCAGGGGAGAGGAGGATGTTCCAGCACAAGATGGCTTTGGTCAGAAGATGCCACTCCTTGGGTGGCCCGGGTCAGTCACCGGAGGCTCTCCCTCCTCCACTCGCTCCCAAGTATCCCTCCCAAAGGATCTGCACCTACCTCTGTCCTTCCCTGAAGGAGAAGGAGCCAAGGTAGCCCTGGAGAGTAGGTGGTGAGAATTACTCACCGATGTCTCGCATGGAAATGTCCCAGTAGTCATGACAACAAAAATAAGCTTTTTCCAAAGGCAACTGGAATACAGCCCTCAGCTTATCCCCCTCTAGCCCTCAATTCTCCAGGGGAGGAAAACAGCTCCTCCCACTTTCTGGGCTCGCTGTGTGGTCACATCCATGACCATGAGGTGTTTGCCCTCTGCTGCAGTGTCAGCACTGTCAGTGCTGCCCGGCCTGCTGCTGCTTTCCCCTTTAGCTACAGCAAAATTCCACAGATGAAGAAATCTACTTTCCCTAAATAAATACCTTAAAATACTCCACAAGGCCTCGACAGGTGATATGGTTTCCATTGATCTCCTTAACGTCCAGGTTCTCGGGACTGAGAAGCCAAGGAATCAAAATCTTCAAGTTCTTGATGAACTCATCGTCTATTTCTGGAAAAAAAGAAAAAAAAAAAGGCATCACAGAATCCCAGAATAGTTTGGGTTGGAAGGGACCTTAAAGATGTTCCAATCCCCTGCCATGGACATGGAAGGTTCTTCCCCCAGAGGGTGGAAGGAGCAGGTTCCCCAGGGAACATTCCCAAGGCTGCCCAGAGCTGCAGGAGGGTTTGGACAAAGCCCTCAGGCACAGGGTGGGATTTCTGGAGCTTCCATTAAATTAATCTGTACAGGACTGAAGGCAGGGAAAAAAACCCAATGCAACAGGCAGGCATTTGGCAAGTGAGGAAAGCAGGGAAGATCCCCCACATTTCTTCCATCAGAGCACAAAAAGCTGAGTGCAGCTCTGAGGGAACAAGACAATTGTGTCAAGAAGCTGCTGACAGCTCTTGTCTGCACACAGCACATGTTCCACGCTCCTCAGCACCTGAGACTTAGGGGGAACTCCAGGGATCAGCTCAGTTTCCACCAGCCCATCTCCCTCCTGCTGCCTCGCTGTCCCTCCTGCTTAGCACGGAGTTTGCCAGGAGAGCAAGTCTGAGCCAGACAAAACCAGGGAAAAGCTCACATCTTTGCCTGCTAATTTATTTTAAGTAGCTAATGGTCCACTTTATTGCTATGATTGCAGCAGCCTGGAACCAGCCACGCTGGTGAGGAGTTCACAACAAACACCTAAAAATATCCCCAGCACGTGGCTCTCAGGGTGGAGAATCTCACCACAGCTCTTTTCTCCTTCCCCCTTTTTTTAACCTGCTGAACCAAGCCTGCCCTGTAGGGAAACCACTGATCAGATAAAGCCAGGCAGATTAAACATTCCCTGGAAAGCTTTTCAAAGTGAAATAATGTTCTGAGAGCTCGTGGAACCAGCCTTCCACCCACCAGAGCTCGTGGAACCAGCCTTCCACCCACCACGAGCACCAGCCTCGAAGCAACCAGGCTGTGCCTGTGCAGGTGAGGCTCAGGAATTAACTACAGGCTTAACACCATGTCCATAAACCTCCAGTCTCATCCCTGCCCTTCCCAGTTTTCCTATCAGTGTTCTGACAGTGGGTATTGCCAGCAGCTCTCAGGCCTTGTCGGCCTCCCACACCTTTTCTCCCTCCACATCTGTCTGCTGCACTGGGAAGAAGCAGATGGGGGTGTGCCCATCACTGGGAGGAGGATGCAACTCCTCTCCTGGAAGTTTTTTCATGGAAAATACTTTTGGGGGTTTCAGGAACAAGCAGGACAGTCTGCCAGGGCTGCTAAGGAATCAGGTTAGAAACCAGAGCTTTGCCCTCGTACCTTTCAGTTTTCCATCGAAATTGGGGTTGGTGGCGACTTTGAGGCCAGGGTGAGGTAAGAGGAAGCAGGAGATTTTGGTGAAGCAGGAATGGATGTGCTTCCTGACATTCTGCAGCTCCTCGTGCTGATTGCCTGACACCTGTGGGGACAATGAATCACAGAATATCCCAAGCTGGAAGTGCCCACAGGGATCATCCAGCCCAGCTCCAGCCCTGCACAGACACCCCAACAACCCCACCCTGGGCATCCCTGGGAGCAGTGTCCAAGCACTCCTGGAGCTCTGGCAGCCTCAGGGCCGTGCCCATTCCCTGGGGAGCCTGGGCAGTGCCCAGCACCCTCTGGGGGAAGAGTCTTTTCCTGAAATCCAACCTGACCCTCCGCTGGCACAGCTCCAGCCCTTCCCTCGGGTACTGTCAGTGGTCACCACAGAGAAAAGCTTGGTGCTGCCTGTCCACTTCCCAAAGTTTGGGGTCAGGGAGTTTCCTTCTGATGGGAATATTGGGATAATGCTGAGCCAGCAGTGCTGGCAGAAGCACAGGATGCTCCACACCGTGGCTGCTCACAGTGGGGGAAAGGAACACAGAAGATCCCACAGGCATGAGGACAAAGAGAAGGAGTTGGAGTATCTCTGACCGCATGCCCCGGAGCATGTTATCATCGTTTGGAAAAATGCTCATGTCCATGTATGACTGGAATACAAAAACATTTGGAATTTCCCACTAGGCCCTTCCTCGTCTCACATTTAATTAGGTTTCTCCACTGCCAAATCACCCATGCATTTCCTGACTGATCCCAAGCAGCCCTTGCCCGTCATTTTTATTGTACAACTACCTAATTACCACAACATCATTCCCAGTCTTTTGGGAATCTGCTGACTCCCATTGCTGTCCACTCTCCCAGAGAGTCCCAGGGAGCTGGGCTTGGGCAGAAGCCTGAACGTGGCAAGGAAATTCATCCCCCCCAAATGCCTGCCCTGTGATTTTAATGCACTGAGTGTGACCATAACCAGCGCTGCAGCTCACACCTGACATCCAGTGCTGTGGCCACCCAGCTGAACAGGAAAATTAGGGAATCACAGAGTGGTTTGGGTCGGAAAGGACCTTAAAGATCATCCCATTCCACCCCCTGCCATGAGCAGGGACACCTTCCCCTATCCCAGGGTGCTCCAGAACCAAGAGCAGGGAAAACGTACCTTCAGCCTCTTCTCCAAAAATCTCGCACCACCATCAGATCCATAGGAAAATTCATAAGGGAAGCTCCAGTCACGAACAAGGAATATAAGGGACTGGAAAACACGGAACAGTGGGGTCAGTGACCTGCTGCTCAGAGCCCACAGCGTTGGCTGAGCACCCCCTGCATCCTCACCCTCATTTCACACCACACCACAGCCTATCCCTGAGTCTTTTCCCAGCTCCAGCAGCATCTCCCATCTTTCCTGGTGGAAATAAGAGGACCCTGTGTGCAGGGCCAGCCCATCATGGCACTGAGACCACTCCAGTGTCCCACAAGGAAAAGGGGGATTATCCCCCAGACTGCTGCACCAGTTGGAGTCCCTGGCTGGGAGAAGAGCATCAATCATCTAAACTGCCCAAGAAAAGGGATTGTTGCTAACCAGGACAAAAGGCAATGAGCTCCCTAATTCCAGCCACATTTAGTTCCATCCTATGGGAATTCTACAGGCTCATTTTTTCAGCCTTTTTCACTGGGCAGCCTTCCAGACAGACTTTTAATGAGAAGCAGATGCAGAGGAATGAGGGTGAATAAGAAATGATTGGCTTTTGTAATCTTTATTGAGGCATTCAAAGTTCCTGGGCAATAAATAAATAAATACCAGAACGGTCAACTTGGAATCTTTAAAAACAACAAAAAAAAAAGTTTTCAGAAAAAAATCAGGTCTCCAGGGCCTCATCTGTGCAAGGGACCAACATCACGTGTAGGAAATAAAGGGTTTGGAGGGGGAAGTCCTGAATGCCAAAGGCCAGGAGGGTCTGGCAGAGGTGCCAGGGCTCCTCTCATGCACATGGATAAGCAGGTCAGCAAGTGGAACCCACTTCATTGGAATTTCCCTAAAATTTGTCTCTGTTTAGAACAAAAATCTAACGGAGGGAGGGGAAATATTTCTGCTCTTTATTGCTCTTCCACAAAACATCAGAAAAAGTTCAAAAAGAAGGAGAGAACAGCGAGCTGGCTTTTTTGAACTGCAGGAGAAGCCACAGCAGCTGCACCCAGTGAGCTGGTTCAGGACATGCTGTTCTCTCAACCACCATGAGATGCTTAAGAGACATGTCCATGTCTAGGACTTTTCCACAGACACATTATGCACGCCTTGAATCGGGAATTATTATTTTTACTTCTGAAGTAAAATTGTTCCAGGCAGGCTGTGTTTACCACTGCCTTTTTGAAGGCCCCACGCTCAGGGCCAGCCTCTGGCGAGGGCTCCTCGGTGTGAGGAGAGGAGGGAGACAAAGGGAAATGTGAATTTTCCACTGCCAAGTCTCACTTCCCTTCCAGCAGGATCACTGCCACTGCAGTTTATTTACCACGACACTTGGAGAATCACAGGATCCCAGGATGGTTTGGGTTGCAAGGGATGTTAAAGACCATCCAGCCCATCCCTGCCATGGGCAGGGACACCTTCCACTATCCAAGCCCTGTCCAAGCCAGCCTTGGACACTTCCAGGGATGGGGCGGCCACAGATTCTCTGGGAAAACTCTGCCAGGGCCTCACCACCTGCACTTTTTTCCTGCTTTCTGATCAACACACACACGTTTAAAAACATGTTCTGCAGGAAGCAGCCCTTGCTGGATGGGGACAGGAGATCATTTCTCACCTGGTCACAGCACCACTGACCCTTCTGCCACATCTGTCACACCCACAAAGGTTCCCAGCTTCGTTTGAAAATTTTCCCCTGATCATTAATGAAGATGACATTGAATCAGAGAGAGCCTGGGGGGATCCTGAGGAAACACTTCTGAAGGATGATGATTCCCTGTTACAATTAGTTCAGCGTGCTCTGGCATCTATCAGTTAATGAGTTTTTAATCCATTAACAATGGATTAAAGCAGACAATGCTGACTTCATTTGCTTTTAATCAGCATCCTGGAGAGATAAGGCTGACAGAAGGCGACGGATCATGGCGAGAGTTACCTTTATCATCCCAACTCGTGGTCTTTTAAATATTGATAATGGGATTGTTTGACAAGAGCCACCATCCACAAACCGTGTGACTCGACAGCAATTACAGTGTTTTGGAAAATCAGAGCCTATTATCCAGCTCTAATGGTTTAAGCATGTTTAAGTTTCCCCTCACAGCCTCTTTTTTACTGCTGGAGTAGGAAGTATCTCAGTTTCACTGGAATATTTGGCTGCATTAACCCCCCAGTTTTTAAATAAGGACCAGGAATATTTATTTAACGTCTGGCTTTTTGCTGTCTTGCCATGTTACAACTTTCTTCAAGCTCTTGCCTGTCATATATTTTTACTGGTAGTTTTTACCATTTATCAGTCACCAGCCCATCCCATGCCAGGATCCAACACATCTTCAAAATCTCAATTTGTCCATTTGTTGTATTTTTTAACCTTTTAATTTTATTTCCACTTCCTGACCACAGACACTTTATAAACCCCTTCGTCCTTCCAGGACAACAATTCTCTTTTTATGTTGGCAAGCAAACGTAAAATAGCTGTAACTCACTCCCAATTACTCTTAGGATTTTTACAGCACGCTTTGTTCTCTGCTGGTTTTTACTCTGGGAAGTTCACAAACCCTCATCCAACCTAACCAAAACATTCCAGTCTTTAAAAACAGGCACCAGCCTCCCCCACTGTGAATGTCCAGTGCTCTCCCTTTTTTTTTCCAGCAGCTTTTCACAGGTTGGGGAGCAGCAGGATGAACAGATGTCCCTGATTTGAAGTTAAAACCCCACTCAAACCGAGTTTTCCCACAGCTTTGCTACTAATCCCTATCCTTTAATTTTGCCAGGAGCAGGGATTCCCAGGGCAGGTGAGTTCAAACCTGTCAGAACAGAGGTTGGGCAGAGTTCCTGACTACAGAGAGTGACAAACCCGCTGAAAAACCAGCTGCTTTCCAAGCCTGGCAGGACAGGGCAGAGCTCTTGGATGGCAAGGGTTCAGAGAGGAAAGAAAGAGGGATGTTGCATGGACTGGGAAGCAAGGAAGCACAAAGCCCTTCCTTGGAGCAGCTGAGCCGATCCCCAGGCAATCCCATTTCCTCCCATCCTGCAAACTGCAGTGACACCTCGTGGTGAAGCCAGCGGGCTCCGGGACAAATGAGCTGGCCAGGACGCTTGGACTCACCTGGAAAGGCTTCTGGAATGTCTCCTCCATGGCCAGCCGGCCGTACTCGGTGAACAGCTGGAAGGAGAAGGAAAGAACAGGACGGTGAGTTTGTCACTGCAGGTGCTGTGGGACACAGGGGCACCAGCACCGAGCTCTGCTCTGTGTGAGCAGGGACAGGATATGGGGAACGGCTGGAGCTGTGCCACGAGGGTCAGCTTGGATTTCAGGAAAAGGTTCTTCCCCCAGAGGGTGCTGGGCACTGCCCAGGCTCCCCAGGGAATGGGCATGGCGCCGAGGCTGCCAGAGCTCCAGGAGCATTTGGGCAACACTCCCAGGGATGTCCAGGGTGGGATTCCTGCGGTGTCTGTGCAGGGCCAGGAGCTGGATTCCATGATCCCTGCGGGTCCCCTGAGGGAATTCTATGATTCTACGAAGCAGTGAGGGACATTTATGGCTGGGGACTAACAGCAGCACGTGCAGAGCTGGACACAAAGTGGCTGCAGGCTCCCAGCTCCCATCCCAGAGCCAACGGAGCTGTTATGGACCATCACTCTGCTGAGCTCTCATGTGAGAGATCCCAGCCTCGAGCTTTTGGCTGCCAAATCAGTGGAAAACGGCTCAGATCAGCTGCTTGCTGCTGGTTTCATACCAACCAGAAACTTCTCGGGCTCCAGGGGGCTGCTGGAGCCCTGCTGCCTCTAAACACTCCAGGAATGAGCGGAAATGAATTCAGAAATAAGTACTTTCCCTACAAACCCCCGCTGTGCAAAGACTCAAAAATCAGCCTACCAGCAAGATTTGAAGACTCTCCAGTCTCTCTGCACTCTAATTTCTAACTGAAGGCACAATAATGTGTTTCACAGATGCCTAAAAATGGGTCAACTTGTTAAACAGTCATGGCTTAAAATCCAAACTGAAAGATCAGAGCTACACTGAATAAATTCAGTGTTTTAGAAGTGTTATTGTTAATAATATTTATGGACTGAAATAATTCAGAAGCCTTCAAATGCTAATTTTTTCAGCTGGACTTTTGCTTTTCTTTCTTTTCCTTAAGCTCCTGGAAAAACCTGCCTAATTAATCAATCAATCAATCACCTGAACAGAAGAGAATGCAGGAGGTAATTCCAAGGAAATGGGCAGGACACCTGTGCCACAAAAATCCCATTAGCTGCTTGTCTCCAACAGTCAGGGCTGGAATCACCCTCAAAGGGCCCCCTGTACTGAGCCAGCACCAGATGGCAACATCCAGGCTGATAATTCACAATCACAGAATAGAATCCCAGGATGGTTTGGGTTGGCAGGGACCTGAAATCCCATCCAGTGCCACCCCCTGCCACGGGCAGGGACACCTTCCTCTATCCAAGGTTGCTCTGAGCCCCGTCCAATTTGGCCTTGGACACTTCCAGGGATGAGGCAGCCACAGCTACTCTGGAAAATTTGTTTCAGTGCCTCACAGACAACAATTTCTTCCCAGTATCCCATCTAACCCTGCCCTCTGGCAGTGGGAAGCCATTCCCCTTTGTCCTGTCACGCCAGGCCCTTGTAAACAGTCTCTCCATCCTTCTTGTCGGCCCTCAGAAGGCCACAATTAGGTCACCCCACAGCTTCTCTTACCTGCAAGTGCTGCAGATCATCCTCCTGCACATTCTGGGACAAGTTATAAACCTGTATTTAAATAAAAAGACAACTTCAGATCACTGAGAGCAGCCTGTCCTTGGGGCTAACACGTGGTTGGTGTGGCTAAAGCCTACGACATCCCCACGGGGACACGGGCAAGGTCTTGGGTGGTGCTGGTACAACCGATAGGAAGGGAAGCCCTGGCAGGCTCTGCGGTCGCTGGGCAGTGAACTCCTGCAGCCCAAAGGTTTCTTACCTGGATGGAGCTGATCATGGTGCTGAGGGCAAACACGGTGGCCGAGTCCCGCAGGGTGGACTGGCTGTCAAAGGTGCCCTGCGTGTCCATCAGCAGCACCGCGACCTGCGGGGCACAAAGCTCCTGTCAGCACCCCCGGGACCCGCACCCGGGCAAACCCAGCCCCGTGTGCCACGGGGTGAATGCCAGCTGCGTTACTGCGCTGGAGTCTCGCTGCTGCTGCCTCAGCCTCGTAAGTGGCGGGGGACAAAGGAAAAGCACATCCCCAGCCGCTCCTGACAGCAGGGGGACTCCAGCAGGCAGCAAAATTAATGCTCCGCAAGGCAGTGAGGGAACAGCTCTGCTCCTCAAACAGCTGCTGTCGGCGCAGAGGAGGCTCTGCCTGAGTCTGCACCAGAAACCAAGCACATACTGCACCTCCCTAACCCAGTCACACTCGGCCAGCGTTAGGGATCACACCCTGAATGACTCAGTGCCACTCTGGTGCCATGCTCTGCGTTGAAGTGCAGATAAATACAAATATTCCTGGCTATAAGCTGAATTTGCAGGGTGCTGCAAATCCACTGTGACCACTCTGAATGGAGAAACTCCACTTTACAGCTGCTGCTCCAGGAAAGGGGAGCAGTTTGCAAGGACACGAGATTCAAGATCTCTGGGAATAGTACAGAAATAAACTCCGGGATGCCCAGAGTTGAGGGACACTTAAAGAACATATCAGGGACATTGGACATCACATCACCGCACCCTGTTAAACCGATCCCTGCTAAATTAGGGACATGGCATTGAAAACCTTCCCTAAACTTGCACAGCCACCTAAGACAAGGCAGGAGAGTCTCAAAAGCTGGAAGAGGAAAATGAGCTGACAGCAACAGAGACAAACACACACCTTGGTGCCATCGGGCTTGTCCACCAGGAAAACCTCACTCCATATCTGAATCCCGGTCGTCTCCCGCTCGGAGCCGCCCCTCCAGGAGAAACCAGTCAGAGGCTCGTTGTAATCCCCAACCCAGTCCACTGCTTCCTGCAGGGAGGAACAGAAGTTGTTGGAATTCTCATCTCACTTTGGTTTTACACTTTTCCCCTGTGCTGCCTCCATCCAGTGCCAGAGAGGGACAGTCCCTACTGAAGAGGGTTCCTTACAAAAGGGTAAGGGGTTAAGAACCCCATAAGGGAGGTTTTTCCTTCCTTTACTGCCAAGGCACCTCAAATCCTGGGGGCAGTTTTGGGCCCCTTACAACAAGAAGGACATAGAAGGGATGGAGCGTGTCCAGGGAAGCAAGTGGAGCCGGAGAAGGGTCTGGAACACCAGGAGCAGCTGAGGGAGCTGGGGGAGCTCAGAGGGGACCTTCTGGCTCTGCACAACTCCCTGAGCGTGCAGGCCAGGTGGGAATCAGGCTCTGCTCCCAGGGAACAAGCAGCAGGAAAAGAGGAAACAATCTGAAGTTACACTAGGGAAGGTTTGGGTTGGATATTAGCAAAAATTTTTTCACTGGAAGGTTGGTCACAAATTGGAGCAGGTTGCCCTGGGCCGTGGTGGAGTCCCCATCCCTGGAAGCGTTCAAAAGACACGGATATGACACCTGGGGATATGGTTTAGTGGTGAATATGGTGGTGCTGGGTTAGCAGCTGGATTCAATGATCTCAGAGGGACTTTCCAACCTAAATGATTCTGTGATTCAGGGCAGCAGATGTGAACATCCCTGCTCCAAAGTTAAGAGCCCATGAGACACTTCTTCCCGGGGAAGGATCTGCTCTGTTTTATTTTGTGAAGCCCACATTCATGAGAAGCTTGAGCATTCCAAGAGCACCAAGTCCTGTCCAGCACATGGGAACAACAAGGAACACCACGCCCTGGGAAGGGCCCCTGAGTGCAGCCTTACCTTATTGTACATGTACCGCAGCATGAAGTCCATCAGGAATGATTTTCCTTTCCTAAAGGCTCCGGCCACGGACACAGCCACGACCTCCTTATCTCTGACAGCCTCGGAGAGGAGGATGCGGTTCAGGGCGGCTTCATCCAGCTCAAAGGAGTGGTCATCTTTGACAATGAGGACCTGCACTGGCCCTGCCTTCTTCACAGATTCCTCCTCCTCGGAGCTCCACTCGTAAGCCTTGTCTGAAAAACTACCTGTGCAAACAGGGAAAACGAGAGGCTTTTGGCTCCTTCCTCTGCACAGTGAGGAGTCACCGACAGAGGTGATAAGAGGCCCAATAGCTCAGTTATCCATCCCAAAATGGCATCCTCCAGAGCAGACCTGCTGCACCTGGCCACAGACATCCCAGTGGAGACTCCATGCCACTTTGGGGTCATCTGACCACACACTCCACACAGGCAGAGCTCCCTGCTGGAACCTCCGCTGACAGAACAGATCTGCTGGATTTTATCCCACATGGAGAACAGATCCCTGCAACTTCCTACATACACAGCACCTGCCCTAACACCTCCCTTAGCCCTTTCTCAGATGGAAAAGAGAAGTCCAAGCCTCCTGATCATCCCTTCTACTACGCTATCTAGGGATCTGCTCTCCTCTGGACACTCCCCACCAGGTCCTTCCTGAAGGCTGACTCAAAAATGGAAGCAGCTCTCCGGCTGAGGTGTCCAAGGATGATATTTATCAAAGGATGCTGCCTTTGCGTATCCTGTGCCACTGCTATTCCTGTAGCAACACATTCCTGCTCCATCTGCAGCCTGCACCGATGCTCCAAGTGCAATCCTCTGTTCCTGCCATCAGCCTCATCGGCAGCATCCCCCGGGATGCTCCCAGCAGGAACCAGGCCATGCAGACACAAGCCCGTCCCGATAAAAGCCACTTCTCCACTCCCAAGTGGAAAGCACACACAAAGCACAGGCACTGCTCACTTTCCCACTTGGAAACAGCAAGGCTCCCTGTGGAGGGATCGTACAGTAGGGTCTCACAGGACCCAGATGCATTTTAAGACCCGCAGCCCTGGGATTTGCAAAGAGCAGGCTGGCTCCAGTAATTTTCCTTTCCTGGTCTTTCCAAACTTTCCAGCGCAGGGAAGAGATGCCGAAGGTGATTAACGTGCCAGCCAGCTCACCTAGAGCCACGTGAAACCTCCTTGCCAGCAGGGAAAGGAGCGCGAGATGGAAAGTTCCCCCCACGTTCCGACAAAAACTTCCCGGATCACAGGCTTGGACTGTAACTTTCCCAAGTTCTGCCTCGAGCTAAACCTCCTCAGTCTCTGTTTCAGCCCCCGACCTTGGGGACCCAGTTTAGAGCCGTTTCAAAGCACAAGGACTGTGTGTGCACATGCTAAAAGAGAAGTTATAAATACCAAGAGGAATAGGGTTTGCCCATTCCGGGCCTCTCTATAAAGAAGCCTCCAGCAGTAACTCCGTATTTTAAATAACAGCAGCACTTTTGTGATTTCCTAAGATCCCGCAAGGAAGTACCGGGATCATTAAGCCTGGTTGCCAGGGGATTTCTGGTGGCTCTCGGACATATACTATGAGCTTTCTTAGCTCCCAGCTGAAAGACAAAGATCTTTTCTTTCCAATGCTTGGAGGTTTTTTAGCTAAACAAAAGTCCCAAACGTTCTGAAAAGCGAGATTCTCCACCAGACTGCAGCACTAAAATCCCTTCGAGCACCAGCCCCTGCCCTGTGTCACTGCTCAGAGGCCTCTAGAAAAAAAAAAATCCTTCCCATTTCAAATTCACAGATCCAGGCACACATCACCAAATGAAGGTGTCTGAGAGCAGGCACGCACCCAACACCTTTTCCAGCACTGAGGCGTTCCCAACAGGTAAGGATGGCCAGGTGCCAAAGGGCCACAGGCTCTTGTGCTCTTTTTAAGCACTGCCAAGCTGCAAGGGCCATATAAAAGATAGGAAATGCCTCCTCTCTTGTGGTGTTTCCCAAAGCCCTGCTCAGCTAACCCAGTCCAATTTTTAGTTTCTTCTTCCAGCTGCACAGAGAAGACAGAGGAGAGACCCTTGGATAGGATGTGACTCATGGCGGGGGTAGGAAAAGATTTGTAAATCAAATTAAACTTAAAATATTTCTGACTCTAACTCAGCCATCAGGGTGCAACAGCTGTGCCACCTTCCCAGACCAGACAAATCCCACCTCCGGGCACGCAGACAGAGGGAAATGGGACCAGCACTTTGGCTGGAGCCCCTCTGCTCTGGAGCCAGGCTGGGAGAGCGGGGAATGTTCATCTGGAGAAGAGAAGGCTCCAGGGAGAGCTCAGAGCCTCTTCCAGGACCTAAAGGGGCTCCAGGAGAGCTGGAGAGGGACTGGGGACAAGGGCTGGAGGGACAGGACACAGGGAATGGCTTCCCACTGCCAGAGGGCAGGGATGGATGGGATATTGGGAACTAGGAATTCCTGGCTGGGAGGGTGGGCAGGCCCTGGCACAGGGTGCCCACAGAAGCTGTGGCTGCCCCTGGATCCCTGGAAGTGTCCAAGACCAGGCTGGATGGGGCTTGGAGCAACCTGGGATAGGGGAAGGTGTCCCTGCCCATGGCAGGGGGTGGCACTGGGTGAGCTTTAAGGTCCCTTCCCAACCCAAACCATCCTGGGATTCCATGATTTGTGTTTTTACTCATCCTGCACTAGCAGTGGGTACCAAGATGGGCACAAATCCTTGGATGCCCCTGGCTCAGACAGCTGAATGGACCTCCCAGTCCTGGCCAAGGATCCAAGCACCAGGACAGGGGGCTGAGGAGAGTCCCTGCCATCCTGCTGCCAGAGGGAGAGCTCGTGCCAGATCCCCTCTCCTGGTGCCTAAATAGGATCTCCCAGGTCTTCCTCTCCCTCTGCCCTTTCCAGCAGCTGAACCAACAACCAGCACAGAGGAGAAGGGATTGTTTTGTCCCTTCAAATCATCAGAATCTGAAGGAGAATAATTTTTTTAAGCAAATATTAACAGATTTTAGGAGAACGTCTCCAGGCATAGAAGTGGCCATGGTCTCCTAGGGGACATCCTTGTTTCCATCACCTGAACACCAGGAAAACCAGGCTGTTTGCACAACATGAGCACAACACAAAGCATTATGAGCAGGATATGTTGATCTCCCACCTCCCTGGAGACAGCAGGAAAGAGAGATTATATTAAGCAGGTCTCAGAACTAATTTCATCCCTATCTCTGCTTCTTTCACATAGGATATCTGCAGACAAAACTATCTTTTCCATATTTATTTTCATATTCCATGTGATGAAACGTCCAGGTTCTGTTTATTAGATTATCCGCCACACTGGAGAGCCAGGGATTATTTTATAAAATGGCTGCACACTACTGGAAATCAATTATTTTAACTGGTCTTTCTGGCCATAAATGAGTTATTTGCCTTGAAGGAAGCTGTACCTGGCAATGGCAAAACCTCATCTGGCCAAAAAGGGAAGGAAGGAGAGCTCAGCTTTCCTAAACACACTCTCGTTTTCACTCCTTTTCTAACCCGACTCCTCCTTTCTCTCGGCTCTCTCCCGGCGCCCTGCAATTACGTCAATTCTCCAGCTGCTCATTCAGAAATTGTCAGGATACAGCTCCTTCTCCCCATTTCGTAACAGCTCATTTCCATGACTCTGGAGCGGGGTGGAAGCCACGTCTCTTTTCCATATGGCGATTCCAAGTGGGAAGGGGAAGGAGATCAGGATTTGCGTTCATGCTTACTGGGCTGTCAGACGGCGTTAAAAAAGCAAGGAATTCTTTAACTGGTCTCAGACTTGCTTTTGACTAAATTAATTAAATTAAAACAGCATATTTCACATTGTGCCTGTGTGCACACTGACAGACATGTCTAATGTATTTAGCTCCTAGAGAAGAATAAATTAAGTAAATTACATGCCACTAATTATGCAATGTTTGGTGGGTGCTTGCTGAAGCCTGTTCTCCCTTAGCCACGGAAGAACAGGTCACAGAAATGCTGACTGCTTCCCAGAGCCCCACTAAGGAATCAGCCCTGTCCTCAGCTGAGCCTGCACAAGAAATACATTTCACTCCAGAGAATAAAACACAGCCATGCCCCATCATCTGTGCAAACACTGCGTGACCAGAGCCTGAGGAAGCCAATTTGCCAGCCCTGCTCTCAGGCTCCCTCGGATCCCAGGAGTCTCAGCTATCCAAGCAGTGCCTGTGGAAAGCAGGGGCTGCAGCCTGGGCTCCAATTCCCCCGCTGAAATCACAATCCCAGAATGGTTTGGGTCAGAAAGGACCTTAAAAATCACCTCATTCCACACCCCAGCCATGGGCAGGGACACCTTCCACTAGCCCAGGTTGCTCCAAGCCCCATCCAACCTGGCCTGGGACATTTCCAGGGATCCAGGGGCAGCCACAGCTTCTCTGAGCAGCCTCTGCCAGGGCCTCCCCACGCTCACAGGGAAGAATTTCTTCCTCATATCTAACCTAATCTCTCCCCTTTTAGTTTAAATCCATTTCCCCTTGTCCTATCACTATCTGCCCATGTACAAAGTCGCCCTCCTTTTTCATAAACCACTTCCAAGTACTGGAAGGCCACAGTGAGGTCTCCCTGGAGCTTTCTCTTCTCCAGGCAAAACAACCCCAGCTCAGATGTCACACACACAAATACACCCATGCCAGGCAGTGCTGCCATTCCGAGGGCATTCAAACCAAGTTACTGCACGGAAAGCAAACTACCAAGGAGAGAAAACTGAGGTTTGATGGGAAGCTTTAACTTGCCATCATTTCCTTGGAACAGAGTATCCCTGTATCAGCTCTGTCAGGCTGCTTATCAGCAGCTCTCAGGGGACCAGTTTGACCAGAAGTGATATCTGTGTGGGTCCTTTCTGGAGTTACCATCCCAAACATATCACACTGCCACCAACAGCACCACGAGCCAAGCCCTGAACAGAGCCTGCAGTCAGCCTCCATCCCTCTGGACACTCTCCAGAGGGCTGCAGCTTGCAGGAAGCTTATCTGCCCTCCACAACGGCTCTGGGGAACACAGCCACCCTCTCCAAGCATCTTCCCTGCACTGGGCACGTTCAGCCTGGCTGCTGCTGGCACACAAGTTCCGCTCCCTGTGTCTGTGCTGAACTCCCTCTGCCACACGACAGCCAGCGATGATCAGCGGGGCTCTGAGGAGGCTGGGAGGGGCAGGGAGCTCCGAGCATGCACCAGGAATCCTCTCCTCCTCTCCAGGAGAGGCTGGCACAGAGCTCGGCACCTGATCCAGCCAACCAGGGAAAAATGGGGAATAAAGCATGGAAGCAATGCACGTGCACCGGAGAGTCAGAGCAGGGCGTTGTCCAGCAATAACCTGCCCTGCTTCTGCACAAAGGATGCACCCCGAAGAGCTGAGCCTGACCTGGCCAGCTGAGAGCTGGCAAATTCCCTCAGCAGGGACTGCCAGAAGGTGTCTAGACAGATGCTCCTGGAAAACAGAGCCTTCCAGAGGATGGAGCAGGGAAGCCTGGCTGGGCAAAGCCCTTTCTTATACCCATCCCTGCTCTGCGGTCCTGCCTGTGCCGCACCCTCTGAAGGTTCCTGGCCACCAGACCAGAAAGCCTCCCAAGCTGGGTTTAACCGCACACACATTCACCACCCCTTTCTGTGTCACAGAATCCCACACTGGTTTGGGCTGGAAGGGATCCTAAAGCCCTTACACAAATAACACCACCTTCCACTAACTCAGGTTGCTCCAAACCCTGTCCAGCCTGGCCTTGGACACTTCCAGGGATGAGGCAGCCACAGCTTCTCTGACCACCCTGTGCCAGGGCCTCACCTCCCTCACAGGGAAGAATTTTTTCCTAATATCCCATCTAACCCTGCCCTCTGGCAGTGGGAAGCCATTTCTCCTTATCCTGGTACTATATGGTCTTGTAAATAAGTGTCTCTCCATGCACCTCCTGCATCCAGGGCACAGCTGACCTCCCAGCCACACAACCTTCCCTCGACTCTGCTCACACCTCTGCTGGGATTTTTGACATCTCCACAGAACCAGAGGACCCCAGATCCAAGCAGGTGAAACTCCAGGTGCAGCACATCAGCAGCATTGACTAACCAGAACCACCAAGCCCCTCATAAATGACACACCTACCCCTGTCAAGCCCCAGCCTTGCTATGCTGTCCCCTTACGCCTGGGGCTGGTGATCTGGGAAAAGCAACAAGGAATGGGAAGGCAGAGTCAGAACTTATAGTGCCCAACTAGGAAATCACCTGCACCTCCTCAGACTGGATGTAATCACAGCTGCCATGAATCTGTGGAAATGACAGATCAATGACAATCCCCCAATGAAGATCCCCCAGGGAGCTGCAGGGCATCAGAAACAGGTGAAGAAAACTGAGCCCTGTCCTTCAACAATCAAGAATGACAGGTAAATAGAAATGGACTGTTCAAGGACGTGGTGGAGTCGCTGTTCCTTGAGGTGTTTAAGGAAAGTCTGGATGTGGCACTCAGTGCCATGGTCTGGATGACAAGGTGGTGGTTGGTCATAGGTTGGACTCGATGATCTCAGAGATCTTATCCAACCTAAATGATTCTGTGATTCTGTAAAAGGCCACACGTTTAGTCTCCCTTTGGGGTCCCAAGCTGTCCTCTCCAAAGCCAGGGCGAACTCCTACACCTCAGCTGCACAGCTGTGTGAACACCTCTGCCCAATCCAAGCTGCATTCCCACATTCTCCCGGCAAGGACACCGCTCTGCACCCCGGGATGCCTGGAGCAGGGAGCTGAGCGGGGTGGCTGCTGCTGCCAGGCTTCACCCTCACCCTTTGCTTTTTTTGGAGCAGTGGAGACGTGGCGTGCACCTTCTTCCGGCCAGCCCTGAGTCATCCAGCAGGCAGCAGCACAGCTTCAGCTCCAGCGTGGCCAGCTCAGCCCCTTCTCCCTTTGGCAGAGGGAACAAGGGGATGAATGATTCTGCTGGTAACAGGAGTGGTTTGGGACCTTCCCACGTGAATGCCTGCTGACAGGAGCAAGAGTTTGGATGATAACTGGCCACCAAACCTGCCTGTTACAACATCTCAAATGCCAAAATCTAATGTGAAATTTTTAATTACGACACCTACTACATGAAGCTCCAGTGCTTAATTGGCTCTGAAGCAAGAGCAATTCCTACTGCTGTCAAATTCCCAGGCTGAGCTTTGGAGACACAGGCACGCAACTACCTTGGGAACGAAGCAAATCAGAGGTTTATTCTAGAATTTTTTCAGGAAGTTTGAGGTCAGGTTAAACAGTTATGTGGCTGTGCCCATGCCAGCTCACGATCAGGAATGGCTGAGTCAGAGGCAAGGTGGACACCTCCCATTCCCACCTGTGTTAGTCAAAACACTGTTGGAAGAGGACTAGCAAAAAGCCATTGTCTGTTTTGTCAGGTGCAAACCCTGGGCCTGCTCCCTCTCCCACATTTAAGCCTGGCCAGGCTCTGGTGTAACACAGAATCCCAGAATGGTTTGGGTTGGAAGGGAACTTAAAGAACCTCTCATTCCACTCCCTGCCAAGGGCAGGGGCACCTTCCACTATGCCAGGTTGCTCCAAGCCCCATCCAGCCTGGCCTTGGACACTTCCAGGGATGCATCTCCAGAACTCCGGCTTCTTTCCCAGCACACATTTTCTGCATGATCCTTCATCCTCTCTGTCAGCAACAGCCTCCCTTCATCTCCACCAACACTATTGGATTTCGTTTTTTCTGACATTAAATTATTTTTACTCTTTTGTTGCTAAAATTGCCTGAAAATAAAGTCTGGTAAACATGCCATGAAATTTTAGGATATAACACAAAAGATAATTATACTCTGCATAAAATGCTTATGTATATAGAGTGCTTTAAATACACTTTATGGGCTTGGCAGAGCTCAGCCCCTTCTCCAGAGCCTCCACCCCATTTGGGAGATTTGTGTTCAGTTATTTTCCTTCTGTAACACTTCACTTTCCCTGAACTGATGGCAAATGGGAGCATTTCTGGCAGGAGCAAAGGAGCTGGGGGCTCTCTAGAGTGAAGTGACTTTCAGAAGTGATCCATGGGACACCTTGTGCCTTGCAGACCATGACAACACCTGCCCCAGCCTCCTTCCCCCGCTGGAGAAGGTTCCAGTCAGTGATCCAGGGGAGTTAATATAAAGCCAGCTGCCTCTGAACATCACCCAGGCCCTAAACAATACCTAAGTGTGCTGTTTGTCACCCATGGGCTTAGCAGGGAAAATGCAGCAAGACACAACCAACGCCGCACGCTGCTTCCCACTTCCATTAATCAGGGAGGCAACCAAGGCCGGAGCCACTCGTGGCATGGACATGACATGAGGCACGACAAAGGCACCATGTCACCACTCCGAGGCAGGCTCAGGCCATCCTGGTTCTTCCCCAGAAAGGAAAAGCCAGGCTGCTCTTGCTCCTGCTCATCTGGTGGATCCCAGCTATTCCAACTCCCTTACGATGCTGCTGCCGGCACAGCAACCATGGGAGAGCGGCTTTGGATGAGGGCCTGGAGGGACAGGACAAGGGGGAATGGCTCCCATTGCCAGGGGGCAGGGTTAGATGGGATGTTGGGAAGGAATTCCTGGCTGTGAGGGTGGGGAGGCCCTGGCACAGTTGCCCAGAGAAGCTGTGGCTGCCCCTGGATCCCTGGAAATGTTCCAAGCCAGGCTGGCCGGGGCTTGGAGCAACCTGATCTACTGGGAAGTGTCCCTGCCCATTCCACAACTCTATAATCATATTCAGCTTGCAATGTTGACTTGTCTCTTCTTTCAAGTCCCAGCACTTCATTTTCTTTTCTCTTTCACAAGCCAGTCATTCGGTTGTGAATATTTCTGGGTTTTTGTGTAAAGGCCCCTCTGTCTGAAACATCTCAACTTTCACTTTGCAGGTTCCCAGCATTCAGAGCCGCAAAGAAATGCCAGAAGTGGAAACTGAAAAGCCACCATAAAAGGGCGGAAGTCAAACAACAGAAAGGATGTTAATACGGTTAAAATAAAAAAAAAACCTACCAAAATCATTGTTTTCTTCCTGGTTTAACCCATTGTGTGCAGTCTATGACGTGGCAGTGATGATCCCTGGCCTGTGCTGGAGAGGAGTCCTCCTCAAAACAGTTTCTTGGCTTTTCCTGGCTCTCTTTAGGAGCTCTCCTAAATCCCCTATCCAGGTTGAAAACCCTCACCAAGAAGTATCTATAACCTCTGTTAATCCCTTTTATGGTCTTAAAACTGAATTCTTGAGAGGTGGATCGTTCCAATTTTAACACAAAATTGGCCATGATGGGAAACATGAGATTTCACACGATTTGTTCCAGTCTGTGCTGTTTAAAGGAGCGACTGGGAGCAGGGATCTCACTGGATCGGAGGGACCAGGCTGCTGAACATCTGCCACTGCCAAGCACAAAGAATTTCAGACAAAAATCAGTGTAATCTATTACAAACCTTCATGAGCTGGCTGGACTTCACCATGCCAAGCAGAACCTGGACTAACCATCCTTATTTTGGGAAAAGCAGGTCCACTACTCACAGCAAGAAATTATTTGTGATTTTTTTCTCACTGTAGCTGCCTCACCCATTCAACTGGCAGCAGTTGTGAGGTCTATGCACCGCTTGGCACATTCAGGAAGAGCCTTAAATGAGGCATAACCTTATGCTGACCTTTAGCCCAAGGCTAAATCCTACTCTGGATGCATCACACACCCCTACACGAGCTCCCGGGGATGTGACAGCGACCCAGCTATGACCAGGGGCAATGCTGTCTACTCACCCTAATTTGCTCTGTGAGCTTTAGAAAAGCAAATTATTTTTGTGAAACAAAGGAGGGTTACACTAAGCAGCTGCCCGTTTCCAGGCCTAAGTAACTAGGACAAAGTTTGATCCGTTTCAAAATAGCGTTAGTATTTTTAATGACCCATAAGCCCATTTTTAGAACAAAGCAAGGACTTTCTCCTTTCTGCCTTAGTTTCAGGAAAAGCCCAAGCCTCCTTCTTTGCCAGCTGAAAAATGTAGCAGTGGAATAGTCACCCCATGGACTGATGTCACCACACAATGCTGCAGTCACTGGATGTAAACACAGCTTTCAAGGCAATGAGGTTTTGTTGTATAAATAGAATAAATAAATTTATTAAAGGCAGCTTTTTCTTTTCTTTCCTAGTAAAAAATAGAAGCATTTCGCTCCCTTAATTTCTCACTCACAACGTCAACCAGCCTGGCAAAGAGCCAGGAAATCCTCTAGGAATGGGTGAATGTCTGTGGGATATAGGGGATGATTCTGAGCTGTGGATGGGTGGCAGCAGAAGGCGGCTGATCCCACAGAGATCCACTTAGGTCCATGGACGCTTCCAGATTCTTGCAGAGAAGCAAAGGAAGAATTCATCCCACCAGTGACACATCACATTTCCCGGGAGTAGGGCTCAGCAGCACAGGCTGAGGGATGTGCCTAATTCCCTTGCCGGACCCAGGCTGTACTTCCCAGGATGATGCTTTCTCCGCTTCCACCCGGCATCATTTGCATTCCCTCCTCCTGCTCTCAGGATGTGCAGGGAAGGCACCGGCGCGTGTACGTGTGTGCAATTCCCAACACGCACGGAGTCAGGGCTGACACGTCTGTCACACGCTCCGCGAGACAAAGCTGAGAATGGCACCACATTCCCTGGCAAGTTTTCCCTCCGGTTTACCCAAGGATCTGAGGACCTTCATTAAGTCACAGCTAACCGCGGCACCGATCAAATGAGCTTCGCCCATTTTCTCCCCCCTCTATCGCAAAAAGCCCATCACTGGATCAGACGCTCCGTTATCCCAACGCTTCCTCAAGCATGCCTCTCAACTGTTAATCATTGCCATGGGAAATCCTACGCTCATCTACACAAATTAGAATGTAATTTGCGTATCTAAACATCACAGCTCAGCTCACCCGCTCTGCCTGAGGAGCCGGGATATCGCCGGCACCCGTGACTGAGCTCACATGGAATACGACTCCGGAGGAAACGACAAATTACTCTCCTCAAATAACGGGAAATGGCTGGGTAAAATCTGATTTCCTATGGAACAGCGTGTCAGTGGGAGTGGGTGAAGCGATACATCGCTGAGCATGGTCACAGGCAGGCTGAAGGTGGAGGAGCCCCTTGCTGGGTGCAGCCCACCTGTGGGACCAGCTTGGGCTCCAGTGGGAAGCAGCAGCTGCTGGAGGATCCAGGCGCCTCTGGAGGGAACCGAAGCCTTTCAGGAAGACACCACAGAACTTCCTCCTCCCCGTCACCCCGCTCCGCTCCCTGGCACTGCTGCTCCCAGCTCCCCCGGGATCAGGGGGGCTGGCAGGGGATGGGTTTAAAATGGGCCCTGTCTGGAGGGTGACTCGACAACAAAATCCCATTTCCCCTCTTCTAGAAGAGGGGAAAACCCTCTGGAGGGGTGACAAGCCAGGGGTGGCCTTGTGGCTCTGCCTGCGGAAGGTGGGGTGAGCGCGATCCCCGCTCCCAGATGAGGTGGGGCGGGGTGAGCGGGATCCCCGCTCCCGGCCGAGGTGGGGTGGTGGCTGAGATGACATCCCCCACCAAGGGCTGAGGGGACAGCAGGGCCAGGGCAACGGGTGTCAGGGCAAGCCGGAGGAGAGCCGGGGCAGCCCAAAGGCTCCCCAAGGAGCTGCTGGGGCAGTCTGGCCCCAGGTGGGTCAGGGGGTCCCGTTGTATCCAGGCCGAGGGCGGTGACCAGCCCAAGCCGGAGACACCTCGCCTCAGGAGGCCCCGGAACGAGGGGCGCCCCATCCCGCACCCCCGATTCCCCTCACGCTGGCGGGGGG
>VZTI01005485.1:150745-163743 GCA_013397865.1 Struthidea cinerea
GGGCACACCATCTTTTATGGGGGTATTTTCTTTTGATAAAACTAACAGAATTAAAATTTGAGAGGAAGCAGTGCCTGATGGGTGCTCTTTGCTCCCAGTGACGGAACAGCTTCGGGTATTTGTGTTTTATTTATGAGGGGCTGGGAAACAACAGCAGCTGAAATTTTGAAGCGTTTGGTCTGCAGTGAGTAAAGGGAGAGTATTTGATGTGTCCCTTGAATATGTTCCCAGCCCAGACCCCAGACAGTCCCCAGGATGAGCAGTTTGTGATAAAACCATTTCGTTTTCTCAGGCGTGTGTGTGA
This sequence comes from Struthidea cinerea, assembly GCA_013397865.1. Taxonomy (NCBI): domain Eukaryota; kingdom Metazoa; phylum Chordata; class Aves; order Passeriformes; family Corcoracidae; genus Struthidea; species Struthidea cinerea. Next base: position 151,050 of record VZTI01005485.1, read on the forward strand.
TTAAATTTAAAGCACTGGTTGAGCTCTGATCCTCTGCTTCTTGGTTAATTATGAAGAGGCAGGAATAACTTCTGGATTAACACAGAGCCTTCTAAGCTTTGCCAAACAGTTCCTGTCTTGAGAGGCTTGTTTTTAAATTTTGCTCGCGGCATCAAACAGGACAAAGGGATTTCTGAGGATGGATGAGGAGATCTTGATTTTTTGGTTTCATGATCCATCAAGCAGCTGCCTGTTCAGGGCACACGAACGCGGATTTTTCCTTTTTCTCATTCCGTGGGTGTTGAGGTTTGTGTAAATCCTGCAGTGGGATGTCTCGAGTACGGACTGACTGTGCTGGCTCGAGGCAGCTCCAGGAGGGATGGAGGAGGAGGAGGACGGGCTGTGGCTGTGCTCCATGAAAGCATTAGATGAAATTCCCCATCCCTGCAAGTGTCCAAGGCCGGAGTCTGGAGCAGCCTTGTAGTGGAAGTGTCCCTGCTCACAGCAGTGGGGTGGAACGAGGTGGTGTTTAAGGTCCCTTCCAACCCAAACCATTCCATGATTTTATGAGGAACTTTCCCTGTGTGCTTTGTTGTGCTTCCTCGAGCAGAGCCGAGGGATAGTTTTGGGAGCAGGGAAGCAGCCAGGCTGCTCAGAGTCTCTACCACGGTTTCCTCTGGCTCTCTCAAGCACATTCCTTAGTGGTGTCTGGCTCGGGAAGGCTGGTCCATGGAAAATGCACACAGCTGCTGGAGGGAGAGGGTTGCAGGAGGAGGGATGGGAGCAGCGGGAGAGTGGAGCGTCCAGCCTGGGATGGAGGGATGGAGGGATGGAGGGATGGGCCCTCCCCAGGCATCAAGCAAAGGTGAATTTAAAACCCTAATAGAAACAGGATAAAGAAACTAGAATATAAATAGACAAAGAGGAATGAGGCAAGATGGGAAATGTTCTCAAGTGTGTTAAAATTTTAAAATACTTCTTTTAAAATTCCACTTAAATCATCAGGCCCAATTTACCAGAATATTCTAATTATGTAATAAACGCATATTACTGGAGAGCACGGTTTTGGTTTATCTTTCAAAGGCCTTCCCCAGGGATCAAGCAAAGGTGAATTTAAAACCCTATAGAAAGGGTTTTGAAGAATAAAGAAACTAGAATATAAATAGACAAGAGGAATGAGGCAAGATGGAAAATGTTCTCAAGTGTGTTAAAATTTAAAAATACTTATTTTAAAATTCCACTTAAATGATCAGGCCCCATTTACCAGAATATTCTAATTATGTGATAACGCATATTACTGGAGAGCACGGTTTTGGTTCATCTTTCAGAGTAAAGTCACTGGCCAAGTGCTTGAAATCAGGTGACTGAAGTGAAACTGGTGCTCGATCACTGTAGGTGAAATTGTAGAAAAAAGATTCTTGTTTTCAAGTGACATCTCGAAAAAGTCTTGTTTTCAGGTGACATCATTTACATGAGTTAGTAGGTTAAAATTAAGAAAACAATAATAAAAAAAAAATCAGACCAGTTTTTTTTCCTCTGTTCTGGCTAAAAATAAAGTGTGAGAGGATGAGATAACTCGCACGATTTTCAGTTATCATCTGTAATGAAATGGCAGCATATTTCCTCTTTACTTCATCAGCAGAAGTGCAAAACCTGTTTTATCTGTAACCTTTCTCATGTACCAGCACATTTAGAACTTCGATTTTTCCTCACTAAAAAACCTACTGAAATGTCATTTCTGTTTATTCCAACAGAATTCCAGGTCCTGATTTTGAATTTTCTCCTGAGTTAGAAATATTGCTGATCACTGTTTCATCACCATAAATAAATGCTGGGGTTTATTTTAGTAGAAACAGCTGTCCCAGTATCAGAAGGAAGCATCAAATCTTACCCATCTCCCACCCCAAGAAGGTGACGATTGATACAGTCCAGATGCAAACCAAAGCTTAATTGTAGAGCAGAAAAAGAACCTCCCAGCTCCTATTTTTAGCTAATTTTCCTTTAACTTCTTCAATTGCTCAACTTCTTTTTTCATTCTTTCTGTTCTGGTCACTGTTTTATTTAACAATGACAACAATAAAGAGCAAAACACTGACCTGTTTTCCTCATCAAGGCAAATTTATGGCTCGTTCCTTTTAATTTTGTAATTGTGAGTTCACCTCTGAGGAACTGAAATTTTGAGGAGGTGATTACTGAACAGCTTTGTTGGAGGTAGATTTTTCCACTTAAATCTACATTTTCCCCCTGAATCTCTCTAGATTCTATCAGATAAATTATGATAAGGAAAAGGAGTTGATACAGATTTTTGCCTTTGGTTTGGAGGGCTTATATAACATTTGCAATCTCAAAATTCCATTTTTTTTTCCCTTTAAAATGCCAGTGGTGGCTCCTCAGTTTTGCCTTTCTGAAGAGACACATCTCACTGTGCGTTAGCTCGTGGTCACAAAGCAGTAAAAAATTATCTTTTTCTTTGGTAAGGAAGTAAATGATGGTCTTAAATTCTTTAGTTTTTAATTATAAAAAAGCAACCCCTTGCCTTTTCCTTCAGAAATTTGTTTTCTCCCTGCCTGGTACGCCACATTTTATTATTTTTTTTGTCAGTGAAAAGAAGACACATAGATATTTTCTTTCAAATATTTTGATTGTCACATCTCTTAGTTCTTTCATCTCTAAGGAATAAATAAATTCCCCTGCAGCTGATGAAATATATAATCTTTTAATGTTACTTGGATTTGTACTCCATAATACTGTGAGGGGGGTTTTTTTTCTGTCATGTTCTATGCATTCAACATAGAAATACAATAAAATTATTTTACATTTATTCTCCCTATCTTCTGGTGAATAAACCCTTTTAAAATCCATCTTGGTTCGTAGTTTAATGTATTTGAAGGTATATTTTCTTTTTTTTTCTCTCTTTTTTTTTCCCTACTTTATACCCTGGCCTGTAAAGCTGTTGGGCATCTCTTCATTTTTAAGAATATCAGCCGCTCCATGGGCATTCTTTGATTTTCATGATCTTATGTTCAAAAATGTTTATTATTCCCCAGGAAAGTGAGCTATTTCGAGTAGCTTTTCAAACCACTGTAATGCATGCAGTCGTAACTCAAAAAGGTTCTTTTCTGCTTTGGTTTTTGCTCCAGCTGAGTCAAAATTGGGGCCTTTTTTAATTTCTTTTTTTGCTCATGTGGTATTTGTTTGTATCTTTTGTGCTGCATTAGTTGCTAAACAGTACTTTTGTGGTCAGGGTCTGTTTCTAGCTTTAGCTTTTCAGTTTTACAAGGATGGTGCCAAATATTTTGTAAAAGATGATCCGCCAAGAAAATTTCAGAGAATAACAACCAACCTCTGCTTGGAAGCACATAGCTGACTTCTTTTGTTATTTTTCCCCCTTAAATAAATGTTAAGATGTGCATTGATCTTTGCTTTGTTATTGTTATCTTCATTGCCACAGGTCTTTGTCCTTCAATAATTATCACCAGGGACGAGAATTAAATGGTTTAGTGGCTACTGAGACCTGCAAAATCCCTTTGCTGATACAAATCATCAGTCTGGTTTTCCGGAGAATAAAGGGAGTTGGCCTCACGTCATTAATGAGCTGTTAATCCCTTATTGCTTGAGTTAATTGGCCTTGAGTAAGAAAGTGTCAGAAGGCTCTGAGTGAAAAGTAGGTTCTCCTCCTCCCAATATTCCCTGACAGAGATAAACTATCTAAATTTCACCAACTGCCAGCAGGAATAAATACATTTAAGCCTTATTTGCGTTATAGCTGAGGTCAGGAGTGCCAGTCTGGACCTGGGATTCAGATGAGGAATTTATTTAAATCCTGGGACTTCTGCGTGTTTTGGGTTCTGTCCTTTCGACAGGGGAAGCTGGAAGTGCTGTAAATGTGGAAATAAGGAGTGGCAGCTGGGAATTTGTCATCCTGCCTTGTGCTGCTGCATGTTCTGAGGGATGGGGACTGGCAGTATCCATCTGGAGATCACCAACAAAAATCAATATTTGTCCTTGTATAATATTCGGCTCAGAGATCCAAAGTGATGGCTGTGATGCCACTACAGAATAAACTAAAATTAGCAGGTAAATCGGTTTTTTGGGTTTATCCCAAAAAGTAGTGACTGCTGGTAGAAAGAGATGATTCTCTTTTAGTATCTTGAATCTATAAAGTCTCTGTTTGGGAAATAGTTTCTGAAAGCCTCTGTGCCTTCCGCTGTAAAGGCGCCTGGTACTGCTCTCCATCTCCAAAAATCCAGCTGGGAGACTGCAGGGAGAACAATTATTTCTGGGTTTTTTCTGCTTCCTAAAAGCCACACAGCCCTGAAAATTAGGGATGGTGTTCGGGGGTCTTTTTCCAGCAGCAAGGAGTAGCCAGACATCTGCCACAGGTGTGAGCAAACCTCCAGGGAGGAGTGCAGTGTCCCAGTGGGAGGAAAGGCTGAGAGATTTGGGGTTGTTCAACCTGGAGAAGGGAAGGCTCTGGGATGACCGAATTGTGGCCTTCCAGTGCCTGAAGGAGCCAAAAAAGATGGAGAGAGACTTTGGGCAAGGGCCTGGAATGACAGGACAAGGGGGAATGGCTTCCCCCTGCCACAGGGCAGGGCCAAATGGGATTTTGGGAAGGAATTCCTGTCTGGGAGGGTGGGGAGGCCCTGGCACAGGGTGCCCAGAGCAGCTGTGGCTGCCCCTGGATCCCTGGCAGTGCCCAAGGCCAGGCTGGACATTGGGGCTTGGAGCAGTCTGGGACAGTGGAAGGTGTCCCTGCCCATGGCAGGGGGAGGAACTGAACAATCTTTAAGGTCTCTTCCATCCCAAACCATTCTGGGATTTTGAGATTTCTGTGACAGTTGTTTCTGTCTGGCACAAATCAGCCTATCTGGTGAGATTGGCGTTAATATTTGCCAGAGTTGTCCTACTTCTTTTGGGGTTTTATTTTTTAAGCTTTCCTCCTTTGTTCCTCTTACATTTGTAATCCATCCCCAGACCTTCAGAGGTGAAAGGATATGGTCAGCATTTGTTACAGAGACGCTCTCAGCACCAGGCAGGAGGGTCTTACCCACTCTCATACTCTCTTTAGGTTTTCTTGGGATGGGGCTGTGGGGAATTTTGGCTTGGTTTTGCTCATTTTGTCTTACACTAAAGAGGGGTTAAACCCCCACCTGGGTGGGTTTGGTACAGGCATCATCTAGGAGGTAGAATCCATGGATTGGGTGCCATTCCTAGGAGTCTTCTGAGGGTGCTTTAGGGTGTGCCGGCCCTGAGAGAGGAACCAACGCTCACTCTACTCACTCCAAAACTGGAAAGCAGTAGTGGGAGCTGCTATTTTTGGCTGGAGCCAGGGCAGAGGAGCTCTGCAGCCACACTGAGGCCTGCACAGGTGATTTTTCCCCTTGACACCGTGCTCACACCAAGGCTTGGATCTGCTCTGAGCAGATCTGGCTTGGCTCTGGCCTCTCTGCTTTGGTTAACCTGCAGATTTCTAAGGATTTTTTTAGTTTCGGAGAGTTTGGCTTCTTTTACAAAATGTTTTCCTTGTGTACAGCACTGCAGTGTCCTCTTGTGAAGGATGGCAACTTCAGGCTCACACCATGAAGATTAATTCTCGTTGCTGTTAATCCGGGTTTTCTGAGTAGTTTTCTGGCTTTAACTGACGTTTTAGGAATCCTCAGCTCTACAGTTGGGGTGTTAAACTGACCTGGCAAAGAGATGGTTTTTGAGAAGAACAAACATCTCCTTTCCAGTTATTTAAGAGTATATTGCTGATGCTTGTTTCACCTGCCTGAGAGTTTTCCAGCTCTAGTTACAAAGCATTTTTTAAATCTGTCAGATGTAGGTAAATCACAAGAGTAAGCAAAATTGTGTCATTAATTATAATAAACACTATGAACATTAATTTAAACTTCTGCATTAAGACATAATTCAAATTCTGTTGCAGTCCACCAAGAATTCCCTGTTTTCATGGTTTTAGGGCAGCCCAGGTGAGAGACATTTCTTTGGGTCACTTAGTTGAGTGAGAGCTCCTAACAGCGGTAGATGTGAATTCAGAGATGTAGGAAGGTGAATTCAAGGGTCTGTTTGATGGTGCTGTGAGATGTGGAGGGAAAAACACAGCCTGATGGGAGTTTCCAAACCACACAGAGCAGGTTAAGAGTTACAAAATGTAAGAGGTCAGAAACTGGAAACGAGAGGAGCTTCTGTTTCAGGCACAGGGCAGGAGGTCAGGTACCTTTTGAAGGGATATTCAGTAGCTGGGGACAAGCAGGCAGCACTTGAGACAGCAGAACGTCGTGGCCACTGGTGAGTGAAGCTTGGCAAGGGCTGAATAAGCTGGGGAGGGATGGGAGGGCTGCCACAGGAGCTGCAATTATGATTCAGTTAAATGAAGACACGCTCCAACAAACAGCTCCTCTGCTGAATGGGGCTGTTGATCCAAGGCTGAAGATGAGACAGTGACATTGGGGAGAGGAGAGGATTTCACCATGGAAGTTGAAAATACTAATTTGGAGCCTGTGAGAGGGAAATTGCTGCATGAATCTTCCCTTTCTCTTCCTCAGGGGTTAGGAGAGAGTGGCTGGGAAAGGACACTGAGCACAGATTCAAATGTCCAAGATTCCCCCATTTTTGACCCTCTCACGTGGCTCACTACCGTGGACCCCCTGGGCTGGAACTGTTTGGCTTGCACTCTTGAAAACAAATAAAACACAAGTGCAGAGTGCCTAACTGGTTCTGAAACCAGTTTTCTGTGTTATTTCTGGTCGCTGGCTACAGAAAATGTCCTGCCCAGAGTGTTTTTTATCTCAGGTGTGGTGTTTGGGTGTGTGGTGGGAAGCGTCGCACACAGGGATTGCCACGGGTCTCACCTCGGGTTCCATTGCCCCACAGCAGCTCTTTGGGAAGAAAGTCAAGTCTTAATGGGAAAACCCAGTGATTTTTTGTGGGTAATACTACAAAACTCTCCCAACTCCCCAAAATAGTCCTACTAACAGTGCTGTCACATTAGTGGGGTGGGTGTGCTTGGTCACTACAGCAACTCAAGGGGATATTAAAAAAAACCCCAAAAGGATGAGTGCTTGTGTTTTGTTTTATTTTGAACACAGATTCCATGTGATGTTCTGCAGTGTTAGTATTCAGCTGCTAAAATATTCAAATATTCTGGGAGAGCTGTGCTCAGTGGGATGCTGTCACTCATCCTCTGTCAGGCTGTGGGACAGCTGAAGAGGTGACCAAAAGGCTGGTGCCAAACTCTTCTTTCTCAAGAAATACACTCTGTAAATGACATTGAGCACAATAAAATTTGGCTGTGGTTCACCTCATTCAAATATATCCTTGTTCTGATCCCATTCTCATGTGGGTCATGTTGGAGCTTTGCAATCCTTCTGCCAAAATCCTGTAGTTTTGGTTTCCGTTCTACAGGGAACATGATTTTCAGGTTTGAGTCTCATTAAATAAAATTAGGATCAATACTAATAAAGGGCAAAAGCTCTGTCTTCCTCTTGGAGAAAGCCTTACAGCAAATGTCCTGGGAATTTGGGATCTGCTTCTGTCATGTGGAAACTGGACCACGTTGCTGATGGAGATGTGGACACCAACACTGAGTCTTTCAGCCTTTAGAGTCAAGATGAATTCTTAGGAGACTTCTTTACATATTGAAGAGATGAGGGCCAGAAGAATTAAAGACAGTAAGACACCTAACAAATTTTATCTTCCTTAAAACTGAAATATTAGATTTCAGAAGAGATCATCAAGGTTCTTTGTATATATCTGTCATCTTTATGTGATAAATGTATGTAAATGGTGATTTTCCTTGTCAATAATAGCTCACGAGATACTGAACAGGTCTGGATTGCTTGGCATGAAATAACAGCTCCCCTGGCCTCTGGCTGCTTTCAGCTAATTCTAAATTGAGACTTGGAATACTGAGGAAATTTCAAGGGACTAGGAGGAGGCAGATATTTTGCTGTTGGGCTTGGAAAATGTAAATAACATGAGTAGAAGAACGGTAATTTCTTAGCCTGTAGTTCCCCCTCTGCGGTGCAGAAGTATATGAATAAGACAGACTGAGAGATCATGAACTAATTTTTCGCATCAGGGACTGATATTTTTGTCATTTCTAGACAAATTTCAGGTTTGATTCACAAAACCAGTGACGCCTTCCTGTCTGTGACTTCCTTGATAACTGCACCGTTCTTTTTAAAAACACCCAGAGCGAGTCAAACTGCAGTCACTCGTGGGAAATGGGGATTTCTTTAACTAACATGTCCCAAAGCGATCTGAGGAATCCTGATCTGACAGTTTTCATACCTAGGTGTGTACACGGAGAGCCAGTTTTTAGCCCTCGCCTTCTTGCATTTTTAATGAGAGCAGTAATTCATTATTGATCAAGCGTTCAGCTGACAGGTGGGAAAGGGGGAAGGTGGAGCTGTGTTTACCTGTGCAAAGCTGCTGCAACCCAAGAGGAGGGAACAAAAGCCTCTGGTGACATTTGTGGGCGGGTGACGTCTCTAGGGAAGCATTTTGGGTGATTTGCTGCGTGCTCACAATGCCAATGTCTAGACTGGAGATCGAAAACCATTCCTTATCTGTGAGCATCCACGCAAGGAAGGCTTTTGAGGGTCGGGGAATACTTGGGATTTTGCCTTTGGTTCTGGCAAGGACAGGAGTTAATGATCGTGCGTGGTCTCAGTGTCATCAACTCAGGAATGTGTCTGGTGGAAGATTAAAGCTGTGGGACCAGAAAACACAGTGGCTCAGACAACTTGATGTGTTTAGGTCAGAAATATCAACCCAGTGGGGACTTTCCTGTTCCAGCAGGCAAAGTTTGATGATAGAAACCCAAAATAGTCCATGTCCAAGCTATAGATTTATATATAAGAGCTTTATGGGGATATTGGAAAGCAGCAGGACACGATTGAGTTGGAATTGTGTCGTGTGTGAGAGCTGAGAGCCAGGAATCGCAGTGATCCCCAGCCTGAACCTTCAGATCCCTGCCAAGCAGACCTTTGGCAGACTCCATCCATTCCTTCAGGCTTCAGCATGACAGTGGCAGTTACTGCTTGTATGGAAAAGGAATATTTGTAAGGAATATGATCCTTTTAGTACTCCAGAAGTGAAGCTGATATTCTGGAAATGGTGCAGGTGACTTTATCTGCACAGCTGAGCTGCTCGTGGATAAAAGTGTGGGTAGCGGAGCATCCCTGGCTTCACTGAGGCAGAGTGTGTGTCCCTGCTGGGAACATCCCTGTTTCCCACCACTGGTGTAACAGGACCAGAGCAGTCCCAATCCTTTATCCCGCTGGGATCCCGTCCGCTCCTTCTGGGTGTTGAAGGACACCAAGGATTTTTGCTGTGGTCTAAGAACACCTCGGTAGGAAGGTGCTTTCAGAAGTGGTGAATGTTTCCTTTGTGGTTTGCAGGTGGTTGGGTCCTTTGTGGGGTTGTTCGGGTTCTCTTTGAGATCAAGGTGAGTCATATTTGTGTCCTTGGCCTGCATTTTGACACCCATCTCGTGTCTTAGCCCTGCAGGACTTTGAAGGGCTGATCATTGGGTTGGGTTTGGTTTGGTTGTTTTCCTGGCTGGAAAGCCTTTCCCTATTTTCAAGCTTGACTAAGTGTTGATAAAACTGAGGGGTTAATCCTTCAGGTTCTTGACTTCTCTGTTTTTAAGACTTCTTCTTGCCCATGCACAAGAGAAGAGTATTTGTTCAGTAATGACTCCCTTCACGGGGCCAAATTTCCTCTACATCCTTTTCTTAAGTCCGAATTGATTTAACCCAGTTTTCCCTCCATTTTCTGTAATTCACGTCTTGACCAGATTTCAGCTGTTCAGAAGACTCTGCAGGTCTGTTAGGGTAGAAATAAAACAATTGGGTTTGGATTCCTGTATCTCCTGGATGCTCAGCAAAAGGGGAATGCCACAGTGCCCAATTAAATCAGGTTGTGTGTCCAAAATAACAGTTTAGCTCTGGTGATGGTGTCTGAATGATTTAGATCATTAAAAAGTGTTAATGGAATCCCCTCTTAAAACTTTCTATATCTGAGGTCCCTGCAATGTCTTCTTCCAGCACTGAATTCTCAGTGTGAAGTTTGGAGCATATCCAGAGAGGACAGTTCTGAAAAGGCTTAATTGGAGCTGCTGCTTCTTCTTCCTGAGGATTGTGGGGACCAAGGTCTGCTGGAAGGAGTTTGTTTCCAGAGTGAAGTTGTTGCAGGGAGCTGTGACTCATCCCTGGTGCATCTGCAGTGCCTCTCGTCCCCTCTCAGTTCCACTTTCAGGGCACGCTGAGGTTTGGCACCATGAGATGGGTGAGCCCCTGGTGCATCCTTGGGTGGCAAAAACTTCCCTTAAAATCGGTGTTTGAGAGGTGTGAACTCTCGTTTCTAGGTTCAGGTTGGACATCAAGAGGAATTTCTTCCTGGAAAGGGTGGTCAGGCATTGGAAGCGGCTGCCCAGGGAGGTGGTGGAGTCCCCATCCCTGGAGGTGTCCAAGGAATAACTGGATGTGGCTCTCAGTGCTCTGATCTGGGTGACAAGGTGGTGACAGGCACAGTCTGGATGACCCTGGAGGGCTTTTCCAACCCCAGTGATTCGGTGATTTGCTGGTTGATGTTTGAAAGTCTGGAAAAGAACTGCCAGGAACACTTCACAATTCCAGCCAGGCTGGTGCTGTGCTAATTCCAAACCCGAATTATCCTCACCCATGTTGGTCTCAGTTTTGCATTGTATTTATATCAGACAACATTGTATTTTTGCACAATCTGTAAGACTGTGGGGTGCCTTTGAATTTTAATTAAATGTATTTTAACTCTTCTTGTTTCAGGCTAGAAATCTTCATACAGGAGAACTGGCTGCTGTAAAAATAATCAAGTTAGAGCCTGGTAAGTTTTACATTCTTTCCTGTATTTTTGAATCGCATCTTCATTTTTTCCATGTGTTTATTTTCACCCACTGTGAAGTTCTAGACAAAAGAAGTGTTTGGGGTTGGGTTTTTTTTTGTAATTTCAGTGGTTAGATGACAGGAAGCCCTGCAGGATGTACCACTGCTTTTGGCTGTGTCCTGCTCACTGTTTCCTTGTTTGTTCTTATCTGCCTGATCAATTGCTGCATGAAGAGGTGTTGCAATCACAACGTGTTGTTAGTACCAAGAGAAGATTAGGGACAGATGGTAAACTGGGAGCTCTGAGGCAGCGAAGAGCTGGTGGGCTGTGGGAGTTGAAAGGGAGAAGGGATCAGGCAGCAATGCTGATTCCCACCAAAAAATCCCAGAGCCCTGTGCTTCTGAATGCGTCATCTTTTCTCTAACCTGTGCTGAGGGAGCAGGATGGCTCCTACTGTCACTTCCCCATGGAGTTTCTGCCACTCCTCCTAAAAGCAGGAGCTCCAGGAGATCTCCCTTGCTGCCCAGGAGATTTGCTGAGCTGAAGCTTAATCGGAGGCCTGCACAGAGAGTTGAAATCTGAAATTGTTTTCTGAGTGGAAATCATAGAATCCTAGAATGGTTTATGCTGGAAGGGTCACAGAATCCCAGAATGATTTGAGTTGGAAGAGAACTTAAAGACCATCCAGGGCTGAAGGGCCTGAGGAGAGGGTTAATTTTTATTCCTGGTTGGTTCTGTGCAGAAAAAGAGATGGGTTTGAAGGTAGAAAAAGCATGGGGAGACTCGGGGGAGAAGTGAAAACTACTGCCTTTGGGTGACTGTGACTGCTCAGCTGCCCTTGGCAGAGCAGGGCTGGGTTTTTTAGTGGATTGCAGTGATAAGGCTGATTAGGCAGTGGGAGCACAGTGGGAATCCCTCAAACCCTGTGTGAAACGGTGTGGCCAGAATTTGGGGTGGTGGGGCTGTGGAGAGCAAACCACTTTTCCCAGCAGGGCTGTGATGGGGCAGAGCGATGCTTTAGTGACAGAAAAAGGACAATGATATCCCACTGCTTCCTCGGTGAGAAGCTTCCTCCAGCATTGTCACTGCAGCCGATCCAAGTGAAGTCTATCTGGTTTTATTCTGAATTTGAAGAGCTGTTTTGAGAGCTGAATTGAAGCAGAGGCTGAATCCTCTGTTGATAGAACTGAGGGAGGAGCAGGATCCCTCCTTTCCTTGGTGCTGCTTCAGCACTGCAGTGATAAATGCAAGCCTCTGGCCCAAAGTCTGAGAACCCCATCTTAATTAGCACTGATGACCGTGTCTTGTGTTTAATTATATTGGTCTGATCGCCACAGGGAAGCGATTTCTTCTGGTTTTGTTTGGTTGGTTTGGTTTTTTTAAATCTGTCTTCTTTTAAACGTTGCCAACCTGATCTCCATCCATAGCATGTACACCCACAGCCTCTTGGCAGGGATCTTGTTGGGTTTTTTGTTTTTAAGGAGGATTCACAGCATTTATTTACTTATTTATTCCTTTTTAGCTCTAATGTTCAAAATATTCCAGATTTTTAAAGAAATAAACAATTGGCTGCTACACACTTCAATTTTCTGACCGATTTTAAGGGCTTTTGAGTAGTTTTTTAGGACTGTACTTGCAGGGCACTCCTAATTCCTGGACCAGGTCAGGAGCTGTTGGAATTACCTGTGGTGGTTTCCTGGGAAGGGCAGCCCCCTCCAAACACCAGCACAAGCTGCTGTCACACTGTAGGGCACAGCTGGAAAAAAATTGATAATAAATTCTCTAAATTAGTCACCAGAGAAATAGGCTCGTGAGTTATATACAGCATCTCCTGGAGAGGAGGAGG
>VZTI01005485.1:163759-195366 GCA_013397865.1 Struthidea cinerea
AGGAGGAGGAGGAGGAGGAGGAGGAGGAGGAGGTGTCTCATCCATGGGAATTAATCAGCAGATGGAAAAATAAGAGCTCCAAACTCAACACTTGATTAATACATAGACAGGGGAATTGAGAGCAGAAGACAAAAGACTCTTGAAGCAGGGAGTGCTCCAGAGGAGGTGAGGGATGTGTTGAATGAAAGCTGAAGGAGCTGCACACAATGAAATGGCAGGATTTGAGGAGATTCAGGATATTGCTGGCATAGCAGGGGTAAGTCCTGGTCTGTTCCTGTTCCTCCCTCATCTCCTGCAGGTGGTGAGCGAGTAGGCAAAAAGACTCCAGCTTGAAACAGATCCCAGCGTGGGTCTGTATTTTATTTCATCAGCTCTTACCTTTGTCTCTTCTTCAGACAAAGAAAACAAACTCAGCTTCGAAGGTTACTGTCACTTATTTATTGAATTTGGGGCAGTTCTCTAGGTCTGCTCCCACAGTCAATTGAGCTGTGCTGCTGGAGTCAAAATAGTGTTTTTCCCTTTTTTTTTTTGGCATAGACTTTGGAGAGCGTTAGGCAAAAGTATTATGGCACACTAATGACATTTCCCAGCATTCCCTGAGTACAAATGCTTCAAATAATTTGGGAGCCAATTCTATTTCAGAAACTAATCCAACTGTACTCAGCAGCGTAGCAGCCAAAACTGTCTGAAACACTAAAGCCTCTTCCTTCTATGGGTTTAGCAGATGAATCGAGAGGGGACTCGGTACAAAGAGGGAGCTATTTGCCAGTGGAGTTTTCGGCCACAGAACTTTCTCCCTGGGAGAATATCATTAAAAATATTTTTAAATATGCCAATGTCTGTTTTAAATACTGCTGTCATGATAAATAATGCCCTCTGTCGTGCTCCGAACCTTCTGCAAGGTTACAGAAGAATCTCACTGCTGGGGTTTTTTGGGTTTTTTTTTGGTCCCATGATTGCATTTTCCATGTGAGATCCCAGAAATAGCCAGTTACCTATTTCAAGTTGGATTAAACTGGACATGGAGCTGTAGGAGGCAGAGTCATCCAGAGGTGTGTGGTGTTGGGCTCGGTGCGTTCCGAGCCAGGTCTGGTTGATGAGGTGTGTGTTGGATCCCAGGGTTCCTCTCAGGAAGGGGATTTTCCACACGGGAGCACGGCCACGGGGCTGAGCCAGGGTCAGGTGGGGGTCTGGCCCCTCTGGACCACGAGAGCAGCACAGCAGAGCTGCGCTGTCAGTCACGGGCCTTTGGGGACTGAGGCAAGGCAGCCTCATTTTCCATATAATCAATTCCCCAAAGATGACGTGAGCTGTGGAGAAGAACCAGCCTGAGGCTGATTTAAACTAAGCCCGAGGCTGATTCAGACTGAGCCTGCTGGGCTCAAACCCTTGTTGGCAGCACCTGGGGTTGAAGAAATACGACAATAACTTCTCATTACCACACACACCTTCCCTGCCTTGTGCTGTGCAGCCTGGTTGGGTTTGGGGTCGTGTCTGGGGCCGAATGCTTGAGGTTCCAAGCGTTCCAGAGCCATGAGAGCCTGGACATGGCCTGTGTGTTCCATTCCGTGTCCCACCTGGTGCTGCCACAGCCTCAAAGCTGCTCAGCCCCACTTTGGAGCAGACACAGAGCAAAGCAGAGGCAGCGTGGACTTCAGATCCAGAGTGCCCAGCATTGTAATTGTACTTAACTTGTTGAAATGGGGTCAGATTTTACTTTGCATCCTTATAATGAATTTATAATCCACTGTTCTTCTTAAGAAATGTGTGGATCCAGAGCAGGATCCAGGTAGTGCCAAGTTTTCACTTAAAACAGAGTTTCTGGGATGGGGAAGCTCCACAGAAGGGGTTGTGGTGGGGGAAGGAAGTAGGGAAGAAGCTGGAAGGTCACACATTTTAGTTGGAAGGTAATGCAGAGTGTGACACTTGGGGTGAATTAGGAGAAAAATAGCAATAGTGAAGAGGGAGAGTGGAGATGAAAGACTGAGGTGTACAACAGTGAGTAGGTAAGGCAAGGAGAGAGGGAAAAAAGCCTGCTAAGAGAGAGCAATCCCAGAATCCCAGAATGGTTCGGGCTGGAAGAGACCTCAAAAGTCACCTTTCGAGTGGGCAGGGACACCTCCCATTATCCCAGGCTGCTCCAAGCCCCGTCCAGCCTGGCCTTGGACACTTCCAGGGATCCAGGGGCAGCCCCAGCTTCTCCAGGCAATATCAACTGTATGTTGATACTGCTGCTCATAAATAGGACCCAGGCAGGGCAGAAGAGAAAATCCACAGGGAAATTGTTCTGGTGTTGGACCACTCGCTCCAAGCTCCGCTGTGCTCCTTGCTGTGGAGCTCCTGGCAGCACATCACCGTCGGGGATATTTTGTATCAGCACAGAGATAATGAGGATCATCAGTGGTTAGCAGTTGGCAGCTCCATGCCCAGCAGGAAAATCTGCTGGTGGAAACATCACTGTTTCCAAATAGCTGTTTCCTGCTTGGTTTCAAGTTTGGGGAATTTAAATTCTTTCTGTCAGACTGCAGGTTTCCATGAGTCCTGCGAAAAGCAGTCTGGATAAAACAGCATATAAAAAACTTACATGTGAGATATGGATAAAACAGGATGACAGATCCTGCATTTTGGGAAAGCCATCCCTTTCATCAGCACAGCCTGAACCTTCCTGAGGTCCAGGAGAGTGGTTTGGAGTGAGTGATTGGGATCTGTTGAGCACGGAGATGTCGGGAAGTCAGCACAGACCTCACCTGTGTGAGAGGTTGGGAGAGCTGGGGGTGTTCACCTGGAGAGGAGAAGGCTCCAGGGAGAGCTCAGAGCCCCTTCCAGTGCCTAAAGGGGCTCCAGGAGAGCTGGAGAGGGACTGGGGATGTTGCTTGGCTGTGGAGTTTGTGGACTGGGGCAAATAGTTGTCATTCCCATAGGGATTCCTCTCCTTGTTTGGGAAGTCAGGTTGTTAGATAAGAAATGTTTGAGGAATGGTCCCCACAGAGGCTGCGAGGGTGTGACCCTGCTCTTCGTCCTTCAGTGTCCCTTACAAGTGTCCCTCCAATCCTGTTGTTAAATGTCATCTCACTTGTAAATGACAAATGTTAATTATAGCGTTAAAAATCCCAAATCTTCATTCTAGTGTTAAAAATCCTGGGTCAGGCTGTCTGGAGAGGTTTGGGAGTCTCCTATCCATGTCCATCAGCGTGGTGGGGCCTGTGAGGGAGTGGACAGGAGTGCAGGAAGGGTGGCTGCACCCTGAGGGTCTGGCCTCTTCAAATGTGCCTCTGTCCCACCCTCTGGTGACACTGGGATGACTCTGAGTGCCATCACTCCTGTCCTGCTGGCCTCCTGTCCCTCCCTCTGCTCCCACGCAGCACCAGCCCCGTGGTGCAGCTCTGAAGTGATGCAGAATGAACCAATTTAAAATGAAAATGAGGAATTTCTCCCCCAAGAAGTTGCCTTTTGGACAGCGAAAGGATTCACAGCTGACCCGGGGAGAGTTGTGACAAGTGACCCGAGGTCTTCTTGCAGGATGGGACCACTCAGAGCAGTGGAGCACGTGAAAATATGTGCAGGAATAAATTTGACTAAAAACCATCAGGGTCAGGAATGCCCAAAGACCCAGCAGTGCTGTGTGATGGGCACTGGAGCCATCAGAGCCTTCCCAGGCTGTAGGATCCAGGATGGAACGTGCTCTCCAGCTAGGAAAACCTGGCAGGATCTCTGTACATTCCAGCTCTGCGTAGAGTTATGGAATCATGGAATGGTTTGGGTTGGAAGGGACCTTAAAGATCATCTCATTCCACCCCTGCCATGGGCAGGGACACCTTCCACTGTCCCAGGCTGCTCCAAGCCCCAATGTCCAGCCTGGCCTTGGACACTCCCAGGGATCCAGGGGCAGCCACAGCTTCTCTGGGAATTCCATCCCAGCTCCTCCCCACCCTCCCAACCAGGAATTCCTTCCCAGTATCCCATCCATCCCTGCCCTCTGGCAGTGGGAAGCCATTCCCTGTGTCCTGTCCCTCCAGCCCTTGTCCCCAGTCCCTCTCCAGCTCTCCTGGAGCCCCTTTAGGCCCTGCAAGGGGCTCTGAGCTCTCCCTGGAGCCTTCTCTTCTCCAGGTGAACAGCCCCAGCTCTCCCACAGGTGAGATCTGCAAGTAGAATAATTCACAGCTGTCCATGTGCCACCAGTTTTCTCTACAATCTCCCATTTAAATACGGATTTATCATGAATTCACCAGCCGTTCCCTTGCTTAGCTTCTGGCCTGGCCTCAGATCCCACCCCTGATGACAGGGCTGTGGGTTCCTGCAGTGCCCTCCGTGCCAGCTGGGAACAAGCAGCCGCTTGTGCCACGCGGAGCGGCCGCCATCCGAGGAGAATATTCCATGGTGGGGCGGCGGCGTGTCCCTCTCTGCAGAGGTAAAATTCCATCCCAGAGGAGGCTGCAGTGACTCAGTCCCTGCTCGTGGGCCTTGCAGCATTCCCTGATGGATGTTCCTGCCCGGCGTGCCACACATCCCAAACCTGCCAACATGTGAGCAGGCAAAACCGAATTTTCCCAGTTCCCTGTTATTCACCATCAAATCCCTGACGGCTGAAACAGATCTCTTTGTATGGATATTTTGTCACCTTTGGTTTAATTCTTTTTATCTTGCTGTCTCCCTCTCAGTGATGTATTTTCTACAAATTCTGTCTGGGTTTTTTTCCCTGCTATCCAAGGATATTTAATTTTTGCCCTATTCCAGCGTCTCTTGCCAAGATTAATACTCCAGCTGCCTGGAAACTCTGAATTCGTTTGTTTTGTATTCATTCTTGTCGTCTTTGAGCAGCTATACATCTTCTCTCCTATCTCTGTGTCTCATCTTTCTGAATAATTTCCTACATATTTTAGCCAAACTTTTCTCATGGATAACTTCTTTCCATCTGTTTGCTACTTCTCTATCAGCTCCCTGTCTTCTTTCTTCTTCCAAATCCCTTTTCCCCCACTTTCTCTGTAAGTAACCCCCATTTCTTGCATGAATTCTTCATTTATTAATAGGAAATCACGAGATCATCTTTGCTGTCTCACTCTGCTACAGGCAGGATCATTCCGAGTCATTCCTGGTGGGTTTTTGTTGTGTGTTTTCTTCATTTTTTTTTTCATTTGTTGGAAATTTCACAGATTCCCATCCCTTCACATTCAGTGCTGTGATTTTACTCCAGTAGGAAAACCTTCTCGTCTGTCTGGGGAATGTAGGCTAAGGCAATTTAAGCCCATCACTAATTGTCCTGTTATAAAACCGGGGATGGATTATCACTTCTCCCCACTTCCCTGCTGTCTTTTATGTGCATGAAGGTCGTTATCTGCTCACTGTCAGTCCTTTTCTAGCCCGAATCTCTGCGTTCCCTTCCATTTTCCCCCATTAGTCATGGTTCCTAGAACTGCCTTGGCTGGTGCCCCGCTCTCGGAAGCGCGATCCGTGTGCTGTCCAGGGGCAGTTCCAGCTGCTGCCTGCAAGGTTTGGCTGTTTTGGGGATGCTCCTCGACCACGATTTTCACATGGGTCAGGATTCAGCTGTGCTGAAAGGCTGCAGCTGGCGTTTCAAGGATGCTTTGATTTGAAGAGGCCACGGGGATTTGGCATTGGGTCTCCTGAACTCGTGGACGGCTGGTGGTGGAGAAAGATGGAATTTTTTCAGTGTGGGGTGGGAGGATTTTGTTTTCAACCTTGTTTCGATTTGACTTTCTTGAAAATGCTTGAGGAGTTTGAAAATGCTCCAGTTGTTGTCTGTGAGAATTGAACAATTTCCCCTAGGAAGTTTGTTGGAGAAATGGGAGGAAGGAATCCATCAGATTCAAGCTTGAATTAAAGGATCTTATAAAGATGAGTGAGAGGGACTTTGAACAAGGGCCTGGAGGGGCAGGACAAGGGGAATGGCTTTAAGCTGGGAGAGAGTAGATTTAAGTTGGATGTTGGGAAGGAATTCCTGGCTGGGAGGGTGGGGAGGCCCTGGAAGAGAATTCCCAGAGAAGCTGCAGCTGTCCCATCCCTGGAAGTGTCCAAGGCCAGGCTGGATGGGGCTTGGAGCACCCTGGGATAGTGGGAGGTGTCCCTGCCCATGGCAGGGGGGGGAATGGGATGGGATTTAATGTCCCTTCCAACCCAAACCATTCCATGATTCTCTCTCAACTCAGAAATCCTTCACTCAGAGTGATCCTTTATAAGCAGGATGTGTGAATCCAAGCAAAGTTGTAGCTGCAAGGTAACCCCTAAACCAAGCCCAGTGTGAAATTTTCGCTAAATTTATGGAAGTTGTGTTGCCTTTTCTTCATTGCTTAAAAAAATACTGCTGATGTTTATAAAAAGCCTCTTGACATTTGAAACTTCTCTACTACTGTTTTCCTGCCCCAGTGAAGTGTTTCTCCAGATAATTCAACATCAAGAAGCCCTTGAGGATTTGCTGAAATCGGTCAGGGGTGGATTCTTGCGAGTGGGTTCCCTTCTACCTTCGTTTTTCATAGTTATTTTCTTAAATAAAAGTCTGGCAGTCTCTGAGACATTAAGGTTGTGACAATTTCTGTTGTGACACACTGGTACTTTTTTTGCCAGCGCCACTGTTCTCAGGGAAGCTGCCTCAAAGCTCAGCAAATATAAACATCTATTTTAAAAGAGGTTATTAAAAAATATTAGCTGTGCTGTTACTTAAATAAACACATGAAGAATTCAATTTACAGCAGCGCTTGAGTCCTCTTGGACTTGTCAAAATCATCTAAATTAAAGGGAGCAGGATAAAGCACTTCGTGTTTTCTGGGTTGGACATCCCTGACTTTAATATAGGAGGGAGCTTTACTGGGGAAGCTTTAAACAAAAGTAAACATCCCAGAATAATTTGGGTGGGAGGGGACCTTAAAGCTCATCCCATTCCCCCCCTGCCATGGGCAGGGACACCTTCCCCTATCCCAGATTGCTCCAAGCCCCATCCAGCCTGGTCTTGGACACTGCCAGGGATCCAGGGGCAGCCACAGCTTCTCTGGGCACCCTGTGCCAGGGCCTCCCCACCCTCCCAGCCAGGAATTCCTTCCCAATATCCCATCTAAATGTCCCTTTCTTCAGCTTAAAGCCATTCCCCTTTGTCCTTCCACGCCAAAGGATGAATAAAGTTAATAACATATAAAATATTACAGCAGAGGTGCAGGGTTTGAGTTCAGGATTCTGGGGAGAACATCCTCTGCCTGGGAATTCTCTCAAGGGGGTTTAGTATCTATAGAAATACAAATAGAAATTGCATCTCTGAAATGATTGCTTTCTTTAATTTACAAAAATTTACCTTTTTATATTAAAGCGGCAGAAACATGCCAGGCTATCGCCCTGCTCATCGTGGATTTTTCAGTAGATTCTTTTTTTTTTTCCCCCAAAAGAGATTTAGGATGTGCCAATGTGCACGAGTGTCCTCACCCAAAACCACCCTCGTGACGAGGCAGCTCTGAGTCAGCCGAGTGGGCGTGCGGGCCGTATGCTCCATCCAGGTCCCTCGGGAACGAAATATTCCTGACAACCCGCCTGTGGAACGGGGCCTCCGCTCTTCCCAGGCAGAGGACTCTGCAATTAGCTGCTGTCCTTGTGCTGTGAGCAGCTGGGCCAGCTCCAGCTGGGGCTCTCGGATGGATTACGGGGGTTTCTCCCGTCCCACCCCGGGATCCCCGCGCTGCATCCCCGGAGCTCTCCGTGCGCGCCGAGCCCTCCGGACTCACGGCTCACTCTCAGGCCACCAGGCCAGCCCTGCTCTGTCGGTCTTCAAGAAATATTGGTGCCTCGTAAAAGCGTGGAGTAAGGAATTCTGCTGAGGGGATGGCGGATAACGGGCCCGGATGGCTTGGCCGGGATCCGGGCCCTTGGCGTGTTTTCCCGAGTCCTGCGCATCGCTCCAGACCTCTCCGAGTGTTGGGCCGTGCGTGATGTAACCCTGGCTGCTTCCTGTTTTTCAGGAGATGACTTCTCACTGATACAGCAAGAGATATATATGGTTAAAGAATGCAAACATTGCAACATAGTCGCCTACTTTGGGAGTTACCTCAGGTAAAACCCCACTTTTTAGATCGGTATTTCTGCTGGTTCTCTCCTAAAACAATCCCAGTCTGGTTTAGTCCTTGATCCTCTTTAAATCTTCTTCCAGAGGTTGAATTGCCCTTGGTTTTTGGGGTTTTTTTTTAAGCCAACCCAATTGGCTTTAAAAAACAAAAGTGACTAATAGTTTGTTTTCTCTGCTGGCCAAAAGGCTGGAATATTTTTATCACTAGGAACAGAAAGAAACTTTTCCCTTGGAGACTCTTGCAACATACCCAGTCCTATTCACACGTTTATCAGGTCTAATGTAAAAGCAGCTCGTTGTTTCTCTAGAGCAGAATTGCCTTTGGATGTTTTATTTAATTACAGTTCTCTGGGCTATAAAAGTATGGCCAGGGAGTTAAAAATTGGAGCTGCTGGTAATAATATTTTTCACAGTTCTGGTGTAACGGAGGCAGAACCAAGGTGGTGTCAGCTGGCTGCACCTTCCCATGAAATGTTGTACAGGAAATTGGGGGATATTCTCCATTTCTGTGGAACTCTGCCATTTATCAGTTGCCTCTGTGGGAATAAAAATCAGCACTTTGCCCGTTTGGTCTTTTTTTCTACGAGGCTTCATCCTTAGGTTTCTTGGAGGGCTGCATTTAAATAATCCCTACAGCCCAAATGGACTCAACTGGAATTAAATGGCTGAATTTCTAATGCCCCGTTTTGGAGGGCATGAAGGGTTTTTTAGGTTTAATGAGGTAATTTCAATTTAAGATTGGAACACTGAGTTTAGTGCGTTACTTGATTTAATTTTGCCCATAGCAGCTAAACCTCAGGTGTTTTATTGTAGAGGTAAAGCACCACCTTTTAGGTTTGGTGATGTTTGAACGTTTCTCAGGGGCTTTGGCATGAAATTTTCATTTTTATTGGTGAAAATTCCTATTGATAACCTCAGAATTTCTTTTAATAACACGAGAACTTGTATTAATAACAGTGTAACTGCTGCTCATGTATCAGAATGTGTACTTTTAGCAGAGAGTGATCAAGACCAAGAGACAGTAATTTAAATAATGATGATTAACTCTGTTCTGTATCCAAATCAATCAGCCTCTGATGCCTGTGTTTTCATTTTGTTTTGGTAGCCGTGAGAAGCTGTGGATATGCATGGAATACTGCGGTGGGGGATCCCTCCAGGACATTTACCACGGTACTTGGGCACTTCTTTTCACTTTTTTTACCTTGGGAAGCTTTCTGCAAAGAAGAAAAATAACAAATAATTAATAATAATAAATAATTCCCCTGCAGGGAATGGTTGGCACTGGATGTGGAGGCTTTTGGAGGGGCATAAACTGAGGGGTCAAGAGATTTTGAGAGCACTTTCCAGATATGGTGATCAGCATTTTGGGCTAATATGTGACATTTTATGGCAGGACAGTTGGATATGGACGCTGTGCATGGGCTGAGGAAGCAGCTTGTGTTGGGAAATCTCAACATTTGATCTTTAAAGGGGAAAAATTACTCTTATTCCTTCCCCTGTGAAAATACCACCTCACTCTTGTAGTATTTTCCTTCCTGAAGTTTTCATCTGGAGTTGTTGATGCTGTAGAATAATTTACTGGAGTTGTTGGAAAAGCAGCTGGGGACTTGCTCTGCCTTTAAATGATAACACTGAGTTTTTGGATGCCAGAGCTCTCTCTGCTTTATTTTTCGAGTACTTAGTACAAATCCATTAAATTTCAAGCCCCTTAAATAGTCCCCGATATGAAACATTCCTATTTCTAATATTAAAATATTAGCAGAAGTCACTTTTATTTTCCTCACAATACAGAATACTACAAAATCACTTGCGAAATAATAATTAGGATCTGTGAAAACAGGTTTTCTTCTCACTGTGGGTATTGTCTTCTGTTGTGGTGCTGTTTGGGTTGGGGTTTTTGTTTTACAGAAAGCCTTTCTGTAAAAGAAGCAAACAAACCCCTCTTTTCAGCTCAGTGTACAATACAGATCATGTAAAACCAGCCTTCAACTTTTGCATGGACAAACCATTTTCTGGCTGCTTCACAATGTTATTTACGTGCTGTGTGTTGTAAATTGACTTCTGAATCTTTATTTCCAGTGACGGGACCTCTGTCAGAGTTACAGATTGCTTATGTGTGCAGGGAAACTCTGCAGGTACTGTACTTCAGTGGGTGCACAATCAGCTGTTTATTCCATGTAAATAAAGCAGACACTGAAAATTATTTCAGTTCCATCACTTCCATTGGGAACCAAGCAGAAACCAGTTAGCCAGGGGTAACCTGTTAGTTTCCATACTGTAAATAAAAATTAGCCAGAAATTCTGGTGTAATATAATGCAAATGTTTGCTTAAAGTTTGAACTGCCTTCCTGCCCTGTGGTGGTAAATTTACTGTTGTGTGGGGGTAAAATACTGCGACCAGATAAATAAAATTCCCTTTCCTTTTGGGACTGATAACTGAGAAACACAAGGCAAAGCAGCCCTTATCTGCAAATCTCAAGTGTCTCCATTTCCAAATAAAATACATTGAGAAAATTAAATCTATTCAATGGGACTGGCTTTGTAGGATGGTAACAGATGGCACAATAACTCATTGTGTCTTTTATTTCCAGGGTCTTGCTTATTTACACATGAAGGGCAAAATGCACAGAGATATAAAGGTAACTTGGAACCTTGAGAAATTCATCTTGCAGTTCCTGGTGCAGGAAAAAAAATATTCCTGATAAAGATTTTTAATTTCTTTTGTTTTAGGGTGCAAACATTCTACTAACAGACCACGGAGATGTTAAATTAGGTGAGTTGCCTGAATTTTGTAATAGGGATTTAAGAGCCACGTGGATGTGGCACTTGGGGACGTGGGGCAGTGGTGGCCTGGGGAATGGTTGGGCTCCATAATTTAAAGGTCTTTTCCAACCTAAATGATTCCATGATTATTTGGGGCAATGGATGATGATGGAAAGTGATGACAAAGTGTGTATCCATGGCTTGGCTCTGTAGGAGAGGAGAAGTTTTGCATTCTCTGAAGAAATTATAGATAATTTCATTATTCAACCACCAAGCCTGGAAGCCTCCCAGATTTTCTTGGAATTTTCCAGGCTGGGATTACCTGGATATCAGTGTTTTTATCCCTGGCCAGGATGGCAGTTGTCCCTCAGAGCATCTCCAGAGCCTGGCAGCCTGTGGAACAGTGGGATCTGATCCTGGCTCTGGGTGTGGTGTCGGGCAATTCCACAGAGGTGGAGGAGAGCAAAACTCGGAGGTCTGCAGGGAAAAGCTGCCATGGGATTCTCATCATCCCACGGGAATCAGGGCAGTCGTGCATCAGTTCAACCCCTCCACACCCCTGTGGGGAGCCAGGAATGCTGTGTTGGGAAAGGACAGCTCTTTAAAGAAGGAAAAAAACAGCAGTAAAACCTTGATACTGAGAGGAGATTCCGCTCCCTGCACTGAGCTTGGGATACGCAGTGGTGCCTCCCTTTTGCCTGGCTGGATTTCCCCAAGTTATCCTCCAGCTGTCACACCACCAATCAATCAAAATAAAATGGGTTTAAATGATTTTTGGCTCTTCAAGACCACCTGATGTTGGGGAGTTCTGAGGCCAAGGGATGGTTGGTCCCTAGACAGAGTCTCCAGGGCAGAGAGCAGATGTCCCATCACAGTTCCTCCATAAACAACACACAAAAGGTGCTTTCTGTACCTTTTCATCACACCAAGGATGATGCTGTTTTTCCTCTAAAATTGAATATCCACAAATTCTGGTTGAAGTATTGTGAGATGGCAAAATGATCTAAGTGTGTGTAGGAGGAAAACTCTTTGATTTGAAGTCATGTCAGTGAAGACATTAATGATCCTGTTGTTAATCTTTTGTTTCCCTTAATGAATTTTTAATTTGGATGAGACCTGTGGTTGTTCTTCCATAACACAGTAAGACTGGGGTCTTAAACTGGGATTTCTAAGGCGCTGATGATCTGATTTTATCTTCCAGCTGACTTTGGAGTAGCAGCAAAAATAACAGCCACTATTGCAAAGAGGAAATCCTTTATTGGGACCCCTTACTGGTAAGAAACCACTTTGGTTGCTGTGCTGCAAAGCTGAGTCTGTATTTATGCCAAAACTTCTCAAACACGCACATATGTATATAGAAATTGCAATAATTCCCTTTCTTCCAAGTAAAATGCCCAAAGGCTAAAAATCTGGGAAGCGCTGATTGGAGCTGATCTGTTGCTGTAACAAAAGCTACTTGATATTTGAGGCAGGGTTGTTGTTTCTCCCAAATTCATTAATGCAGAATATTCTCCTTTTTTGGGGGGATCCCAGTGGTTATTTAGTTTCCCAGTCTTACATTTTTAATGACTGGAATAGTGCCTCTCTGATTTCTGTGCAGAAAGGAAACCAGATTCTTAAATTCTCTTTTAATCATCCCTACTGATTAATGTCTGCACAAGCCAACATTTAATATGCAAATAATCATTGTAAATCTTGAGCTGGATTAATATGCAAATTTAGCTGGGTTTAGGCATCACTGGGACACAGAGGAGCTGCCTGGGGTGGTGTTTTTGGGCAAACAGCTTCAACCAGACAGTGGCTTTTAATTGTTGCTGCCCTGCTGGAGAAGGAGGGCTGAGGGCAGGGAGATTATCCGCTCATTAGATCTCCTGGGAATGCTGAGCCTGGTGCTATTCCCAGCCCCTGACCTGGGGCAAAAACACCTCTGGGTGCTTCCTGAGGACATCTCCGGGTGGATTCCCTCTTGGGAACGGGGGGTTTGTGTGCAGAGGTGCTCTGGGTGATGCCGCCGTTGGTTTTCCAGGATGGCTCCCGAGGTGGCAGCGGTGGAGAAGAACGGGGGGTACAACCAGCTGTGCGACATCTGGGCCGTGGGCATCACGGCCATCGAGCTGGCAGAGCTCCAGCCACCCATGTTCGACCTCCACCCCATGAGGTTTGTGTTTCTCTGCCTCCAGCACCTTCCTGAATCCCAGCAGGAGCTGTCAGGATTCGGTTTAACCTGCTCTGGAGCTCAGAACTAGAACCTCACACCGAGATTCCTTCACTGAATGTCTGTTGTCGTGTCTGACTTCAGGGCACCAGACTGCAGCTAAAATCTTATGTTTGGAATGGAAATTATAACCAAAATCTTGAAATTTTAAGATTTTTGGTGGCACCTGGCCTAGTGGAAGGCGTCCCTGCCCTTGGCAGGGGTTGGAATGAGATGAGCTTTAAGGTCCCTTCCAACCCAAACCATTCTGGGATTCCGGGATCAGGAATCTGATTAGGAACAGGGGCAGATTCACTGGTGATAGTAAACCACTAGAGAAGCCATAGCCTAATGTTTAACAGGCTTATTCATGGCACTAAAAATACTTTATTTAAAGATAAAACCAGTAGATTCCCTCTATCTGTCCTTTAACACGGTGCAGCCTCTAATCCAGTTTCGGCAGTATGATTCTCACCATAAAGTGCTAAAGTATTTAGATTTTTAAATGAAATTAATTTTTTTTTTTTACCATAGTATATCATTATTTTTATTTTCCCTCTAGGGCTCTGTTTTTAATGTCAAAAAGTAATTTTCAACCGCCAAAGCTAAAGGAAAAAGCAAAATGGTAGGTGGAACTCCTCCCTTTGTTCCCTATTTTGTTGGGATTAGGTGAGCCTTAAGGTCCCATCCATCCCAAATCATTCCATGATTCTACGATTTTATAGATAAAGGGAAAAAATATTTCTTGTTATTGAAGAAGAGACCCTTCTTTGGTGCTCTTTGTATGTTCTAGAAGAAAATCTTTATCCTTTCCCAGGGCATTTGCCCCTGTCAGTGGGACAGGTCATGGTTTCATCCTTTCCTGGTTTCTTTACCCTCTGATAAATTCCTGGTGCCATTCTTGGTTTATTTTCTGTACCAAAACGTTTTCCATGCAAGTTCCATGAATCAAGTGGGGTTTTTTTCCCTATTTTGTTAACTTGGAAATGTCATGATTCAAACCTGAGGTGAGATACCTGGGCAGCATTCTGCTTTGTCACACGCTCTTGTCATCTGCTTAGCAACTGTCTTCAAATCAATAACACCTTGAAAAATTCAACATAAACCCTCCTTTTTCTTTAAGGTCAGGAGCATTCCATAATTTTGTCAAAATAGCACTTACAAAAAATCCAAAGAAGAGACCGACAGCAGACAGACTCCTCTCTGTAAGTGATTTGGGACATTCGGTGAGCTCAGGAAGGGATCTCTTGCTTCAAAATGAGCAACAGATCAATAGGAAACCAAAGGGGAACCATTTTCTTTAATCTTACTACATGGGCAGTGAAATCTGAAGGGAAAAGATGTTGATCAGCTCTTAGCAAGTGGATTTTGTTCATTATTTTTACACAGTTTTATACAATTCTTGGTAGGAATAATGATAGAAATTGGCTTCATGTTCTCAACCTTGGCCTTCCTTGGGTGCCTCAGCCTTGGAGCTGTGTAGCAGTTGGACTTTCCTGACTCCCAGAAATTTCAGCAGCTCTTGTTGTATCTCTGCTTTCCCAGACTCTGAACTACTGATGTAAAAAATGAAATTTAACTGTAATTATTGGCTTGACTCGAGTTGAATTCCCAGTTTACGGAGTGTGGTGGTTCCATATTTATGTTACCAGGAAGTCCAGCCACGAAGGAGTCATTAAAAAAAATCAAACCCCCAGAGAGCAGAAAAGAATCAGTAACTATATTGAATGTTTATTACTGAAAGTTACCCATTAATTGCCTATCAAAATGTCTCTTTTTGTGTTCTTTCCTGTGGTTACAGCACAGCTTTGTAGGGCAGCCTGGGCTGTCGAGGTCTTTAGCAGTTGAGCTGCTGGACAAAGTCAATAACCCCGAGAACCACACCCACTACGGGGAGGTTGACGATGACGATTTTGAGGTGAGAACATCTTTTATTCTCTGCTTTTTGTTGAAGCTGCAGTTGAAATGCCCTGCTTTGCTTTGGGAATGGAAGATTGAAGCTCAAACTGCAGCGGCTGCTCCTTGTTCTTGTTGCTTTGGTTGTTGCTCTTCCCTCACGTCTCCCTTCCCACCCCTGCAGCCTCACTCCGTGATCCGCCACACGATCCGCTCCACCAACAGGAACATCAGGGCAGAGAGGACAGCATCAGAGATCAATTGTGAGTTCCTGCTCTGCTTTCCCATTTTTTGGGGGGGGTGATTTGCCTCTGGAGGACATCGGTGTCGTCGTTTTCCCAAGAATCTCTTCCCATTTGGGAAGCAAACCCTGAAGAAGCAGCACGTGAATCTTCAATAATAATTCTCGAAAACTAAAATTAACTATCTGGATTAATGAACTGCTCAGATGAATCTAAGCTGAAGTGTTGAGGGTAGAAATGGTTTTATCTCCAGGTTTGGTCAAAAGTCTTTGGTAGCACCAACAGCGGTGGCTCCTCATGTGATCCACCATTTGCATCACACTTTGGGAAATTTGCTCTTCGAGAGTCTCTTTCTTCTCTTTCACATGCATTTCAAAGTGACAAGTGGTTAAAGAGTTACGTTTCTGTGACTTGCTGTTTGCTTTTGGCCTTTCTTGTGGGTTTCGTATTTGCAAATTCGAGCGTTCAGACAAAGAGGCTGATAGTGAAGTGCTGCTCGTTTGAGAGGCAAATTCAGTGTTGTGCACCCAATATTTAGAGCTGTTCCTGCCTGCATTTCACTGCAGTGAGCACTGAAAGGGCTCTGGTGCAAGGTTTTGTGTATTAATTATGAATTTATAATGTTTTGTAGTTGATAAGCTGCAGTTTGAGCCTCCCCTACGGAAAGAAACAGAAGCTCGGGATGAAATGGTAAGGACGAGTTTGGGGGTTTCTTTATTTATTAAAATCACAATCTCGTCATTTATTTTGGGGTTCAGTCCTTAGCAGCTTGCTGGAAAAATGTTTTTAAAGTTCCCTAAGTGACCCTTATTGTATTTTTCGCCGTAAATTTTTGTTTTCCTGTTCCTTACTGCTGCCTGATCTGGATGTTACACCATTTCCAGGTGCTGCTTTTAAGTCTAAGAAGAAGAAACTGGGTTATCAATAATTGCTTTATAGATTATAGCACATTGTTTCACTTTGGAATTTGACTTTCCTGCTTAGGGATTGTTCTGCAGGGCTGGGGAATCCCTCAGGCCTCTTTGTGTGTGGTGGATCAGGCACTTTAAGGCACTTTAGTTTGACAAGGAGGGGTAAAAATGACAATTTCTGCATTTTCAGGTTGTGGCAGCTGGCAGTGACTTTGCTTCACATTGGAATCCTTTCGTTGATGGAAGCAACAAGTAAGTACAGATCAAACCATCTTTTCTTTCTGTGATTTAATATGAAACTGAAAGAAAAATCAAACCATAAGCCCTGATCCACTTTGATGTTGATAAATTCAGGAGATGTTACCCAGCGTGCAGCCCTCCTTCTGCAGGTGCTTGGTCAATTCTCTTGGGGAGTGACTTTTAATCTCTTTTAGCCACCACCAGCAGCTCGTTTTAAGTTTGTGGGTGGGAAGTGAAGTGTGAATGCATGACCAGGACAGTGACATAACACAGCCACAGTGAGTTTGCTGCAGCAGAGCTGAGTTCAGGATCCTGCTCTGGCCTCACACTTCTCTCTGAGCCGTGGCTGTGGTTGTGACATCCTGTGGCAAGGCCTGTGCACAGCCCTGAAATCGAGAAAGGGAAGGAGAAACCAGTTCTGAATGTTGAGTTTTACCAAGCTCTGTAACGCTGCACAGCTCCTCCTGCTGTGGGTCTGTTCAGTGTTAATTTATAACTCAGCCACGGGGTGTTTGGGGGTGAAATGTTTTAGGGGAAGATGTGTTTACAGCTGGTTTCCCTGGGATAAAGCAGGCCTGAAGTACAGGAGAACAACTCTGTCCAAGTTAGGACTGAATTTTTTTTAGGTGTGTACCTTCCTTTTGCTGCAGAAGGGTGGACTCTGCCTTTAAAGGCAATCCCTGGATGTGCAGTCAGGAGTGTGGAGGTTCAGATGCAGGGAAAGATGGTATCTGGGCTCGGATAATTGCTCAGCTCAAAGAGCCTGTTTCCCATCTTTATTTGGAACCCAGCAGCAGACAGTGAATTTCTTTGGCTTTTTTTTTCTGCAGCTAAAAGTCTTGCATAAGCTGTCAGCTGACACTGCAGCCCCCTGGAAAGCTGGTGGAGCTTGCCAGGATTTGAGCCTTTTGAAGCATCCTGGTTTTCCTGCCCCCAGTCTCATTGCAGCAGGAGTTTGGGGGGCTCTGAGCCTTCACTTCGGGGGGGCTCTGGGCTCTGCCTCTCCCTGCCCAGTGAAGGCAGTGCCTGTTTTCCTCCCCTGCCTGTGCCCTGGGTTTGTTTGTGTGACCCTGCTGAGCTGCAGATTGCAGCCTTGCTGGGAGTGCTGGGTTTTCTGCAGACAGCTGGAATCTGTAGGGTCGAGGAGCAGGGAGGGAGGGAAGCTCCTCCTGGCAGAGGGGCTCAGGGATTCCATCCTGTTCCTGGGGCTTTGTCTGTACCAGGCTGTGCTGAAGCTGCAGCCAACCTTCCCGGGGCTGTAAGTCAGTAAATAGGTAGGGATTCATTTGGAACGAGGGCAGGCACAGCAGTCCTGCATGGTCAATCCGTGCTGCTCGCTTGGAAGCCGCTTCCAGTTGGAAAGATAAACAGGAAATGCATAACTCCTCTGTCCCAGCAATTCTGAGTAATCCCTGGCATGTCCAGAGAGGATGTGTGCTGGGGGGTCCTTGCTTTTCAGTCCCTGTGGCGTTTATCAGAGTGGATGGTGAGGGGTATCTCTGACGTGGGAATGATTTGGCTGGAAAGGGGAATAGCAGGATGTGTGCCTGGTGGTTGAACTGATTCCTTGGTTTTCTCACTGTAGCATTTTAAAATTAATTTTTTTATACATTTTTATGCATTATGGAGGTGGTTTTTTTTTGATGATTTCCATAGAATCCCAGAAAGATTTGGGTTGGAAGGGACCTAAAAGCCCATCCTATGGGCAGGGACACCTCCCGCTGTCCCAGGCTGCTCCAAGCCCCATCCAACCTGGCCTTGGACCCTTCCAGGGATCCAGGGGCAGCCACAGCTTCTCTGGGCAACAAGAACCTTTCAAAAAGAAAGACTTTTTCTCTTTTAAATTTTTTAATAGTTCCTGTTGGCAACTGTCTGCTGCTTTCCCTCAGAAGTGACTTGTAGGGAAATTTCACTTTAATCCAAATTTGGCTGCGTTTTCCTGGTCCTTGCCCTTTAAAGACACAGCTTGAAAATTGCCATTTTGCAAAATTTTATCAGGGTTTTTTTTTTATTCAAGGTTATATTTTCAGTGCTGCCTTGATCCTTCAGTCACAATTTCTTTTTTTTTGTTGTCCCCGGAGTAGCTTTGAAACAAAAATTCCCACTGTAGTGGGAAACAGTCTGGGTCTTTTGTGTATATGTATAAATAAGGAAACTTCCCTTTAAAGGCTTTTCTCCATTTGTCTCCCAGTCACTTCCTCTGCTCTTTTTTTTCTCTTTCTATATTGTATTGTGGTGAGACCTTTCAACAATGTTTGAAATGCCAGGTAGGGAAATGAAAGCTGATGGTGTGAAAGAGAGAGCCAGTGATTTTTAGGGGGTAAGGGGAAGGAAAGGACCTTACAGAGTGGAAAAGGGCTTAGTGCAGAGCATTATTTGTTTTGGAAAGGGCTGGGAGATGCTTGTTGTGAAACTCAGTGACGTCAGGGATGGGTTGGGTTGCACGTGTCGACCTCGGAGCAGAGCTCTTAATTTTATAAACATTCTGCCTTAGGGGACTGCTCACAAAATTTGGCGATGGGAGCGAAGATGTTGAAGAGTGAGTGGATCTCTTTCCTGTACAGTTGCTCTGCTCCCAAAGCTCTTCCCTCCGAATGCTGCAGGAGGCTTTGCCACTCACCAGCGAGCGAGGGCTGGCTGCTCTCCCAGGCCTAACGCGCGCTTGGCTCCTTCCCTGACCCTCAGGAGAAATCCCAAAGCTCTGCTTTCTCTCCTGCTCTCCTTCCTGAGCTATCTTAGAGTCCCTGTGGAAGTGCCTGACACTTAAAAGCAGATTTTATGTTGGTTAATGCGTCAGCTGTGAGCGAGGCCTGGTTGTGACGGGACGTGCAGATGCTCCTGCGCAGCTCCTCTGGTGCTCGGGTGTTTGTCTGATCCAGAAGCAAGGCTGCAAACTGGAATCACACAATCCCAGAGTGGTTTGGTTGGAAGGGACATTAAAAATCATCTTGCTCCACCCCCCTGCCGTGGGCAGGGACACCTTCCACTATCCCAGGCTGCTCCAAGCCCCAATGTCCAACCTGGCCTTGGGCACTGCCAGGGATCCAGGGGCAGCCACAGCTTCTCTGGGCACCCTGTGCCAGGGCCTCCCCACCCTCACAGGGAATTCCTTCCCAATATCCAACCTAAATCTACTCTTTTCCAGCTTAAAACCATTCCCCCTTGTCCTGTCACTCCAGGCCCTTGTCCAAAGTCCCTCCAGCCTGAGATCCAGTTCCTGAATCTATATGGATTTACAAACTTCAAATATCCTCCCCCACAGATTGCTCTGCAACATTGATATTTATGAAGGAACAGGAGTTTATTGAAAACCAACACTTCTAACGAGATTAATGAGCTTCTCCCCTGCTCTTGGATTTCTGGTTTAACCCTGTGTGTGCAAAGCTCTGCTCTGCCTTTTCTGTGCCTCTGGTTCATCTCATTTCCAGTCCTCAAGGAGTTCTGAGTTTGGTTTAACTCAGACAGCTTCTGCCCTTTTCATTGCAGATCGACCCTAAAGCGAGCTGGGCCGCCCCCGCTGCCTCCCAAGGTGAGAAATGTGGGATTTGAGGGGTTCAGCCAGGCGGGGATGGCCTCTTGTTCTGCATTCTGCCTGTGATTTTCCATCGGAGAGGAACCTCTGAAATTATTCTGCTGTCACATGTCTTCTATTCATACCATCATGGATCTCCTGAGCTGGAAGGGACCCACAGGGATCATCCAGTCCAACCCCCGGCCCTGCCCAGACACCCCAACAATCCCACCCTGGGCATCCCTGGCAGCACTGTCCAAGCGCTCCTGGAGCTCTGGCAGCCTCGGGGCCGTGCCCATTCCCTGGGGAGCCTGGGCAGTGCCCAGCACCCTCTGGGGGAAGAGCCTCTCCCTGATACCCAACCTAAACCTCCCTGGCACAGCTCCAGCCCTTCCCTGGGTCCTGTCCCTGCTCACCAGGGAGCTTTTTATCTTTCTTATCTTGTGGTGCCCGAAACCACACACACTTTCCAGAGGCTGATACATTTTTATGTAGGAGCAGTCTGACTTGAATTCAACTTGTCTGAGGTTTATTCTTGCCAGGTGCCATTCCCAGTTCCTCACATTTCCCCAGTAACCATTCCCCTCTTTGGTTCCCTGCAGCCGAGGATGAACAGTTACCCCGAGGAAAACCTCCCGGACGACGACAGATGCCAGACAATAAAACACTTCCCAGACTCCCAGAACAGAGCCCCAGCAGCCCACAGGAGACAGAGTATCCCAGTTTGTGGGCCCCAGGCAGACTCCTGCCCCATGGGGATGACCAGCAGCATCAGCAGCCCTGGATTGCTCACAGCTAGATACAGCGACCTGGGTAAATGCCTCACCTGTCCCAAAGCTGACTGGCACCCTGGAAAGGGAATTGCTTCCAGAGGCAGCTATTCCCTAGATAGTGCTTTAAAACAAGCTGATCACGAGGTGAAGTTTTCCTTTTTCCATGTGTGTGGTTCTTATTAGAGCCGTGCCCCGTGGTGGGAATGTTCTTCCCGAAACAAGGACACTCAGCCAGTCAATCCCATCACTGCGTTGCCTGCAGGAACAGGAGAAAAACAATGAATGTGTGGGGAGGACCTTGCCACAGCTTTATTCTCAGTGGGATTTGTCCCAGGGACTGTTTGGGTAACGGGAAGTGTGTAACTCAGCGTGGACAGCTGTGCTGGGAAGGGTTCAGCTCCCTGAGATGTGCCTATGGAATGTCAGAGCTCACTCCTCCCCTCCTGCTCAGCACAGGGGAGGAGATTTTCTGTTCCACTGTGTCCAATAAGCTGCAAACCATGTCTGGGCTTCTTTTCAGGCAATGGGAATGGGATGCTGAAACACATCGAGGAGAACGCAGAAGGACCTGGACAAATCCCTCAACTGCCACGGAAAAAGGAGAAGAGAGATTTCCCTGTAGGTATTGGGACTCTGATCTCACTGCTGTGTCCTCGAGCTGGTTTTGTGCCAGTGCACAGGAGGTGTTTTATGATCTTTCCTTCTTCCCACAGAAACCAGCAATCAATGGTTTGCCTCCGACTCCCAAGGTGCTGGTAAGAAATCCCGTGTGCAGTGGGAATTCTGGAAACCTCCTCTCTCTGGTGTGGAAGGTTTATGCTGGAATAAGACACCAGCTCATCTGGGGGGATTTTCTGCATCTCCCAGCCAGTTACTTTTCCAGTGCTGAATCCACAGTATTTGTTTCCATTTTTTAAAACCTTCCAGTCACTGTTCAGTGTGGATGGGAAGGGTTGGAGGCTTCCGTGGCTCCGTGAGTTGTGATCTCCAGTGGCAGCCCCTGCTTAGGAAGAGAAGTGGAAAAAGGTGGTAGTGATGAGAGGGTGGTTTTGCCTGTTTTCCCTTCATGTGCCATTTTATAAGCACTCAGTGTTCAGGTTTGTTATAGTCAATAAACAATAGTCAATATTCTTACAATTATAGAATAATTTAGATTGGAAAAGCCCTCTAAGATCACTGAGTCCAACCATTCCCAGCACTGCCAAAGCCACCACTGACCCATGTCCCCAAGTGCCACATCCACACGGATTTTAAATCCCTCCAGGGTTATTGTTCTTACCCAGTAGGTACTAAAGCTGTTGATTCCATTTTGAGCCCTCTTTGCATTTTTGAATGTCCGTGGATTCAAATTAAAAGCAGTGGAAGGCTGTGTGTGTTCAGCTCTGTGTGAGTGGCCAGGAAATCGACTCTTTACACTCTAAATTCGCTTCAGGTTTCAGTTTTGGTGTCTTTCAGATGGGAGCCTGTTTTTCCAAAGTCTTTGATGGTTGTCCTTTGAAGATTAATTGTGCAACTTCATGGATACATCCAGATACTAAAGGTAAAGTTATTTTAGGTCTGGTGGTGGGGAAAGAAATCGATTTGTAAAGTTATTTTAGGTTTGCATTTGAAACCTCCCAAAGTGGGAAGGGAATAATCCCTTTCCCTGGATTTTTTAGATCAGTACATCATCTTTGGAACTGAGGAAGGGATCTACACTCTGAATTTGAATGAACTTCACGAAGCAACCATGGAACAGGTGAGTTCTGGTGGGTTGAACACACGGAATAGATTTGGGGATATTAGGGAGCAGTGAAGTTTGGCTTTGGAGGGAGAGGGTGGATACCAGGCTCTGGGGCTTAAAAGATTCCCATCAAAGCCAGCAGTGAAAAGCTGACAATTATTTGTTCCCTGACCTACCTGCATTTTTTCGTTGCTGCTTGTGTAACATTGCTGTCAAATCTTCCTTCTCCTTGGAGGACAATTCCCTGCCCTTTCTCCCTCCATTCCATCCCCACTAGATGGCACATTGCCGCTCCTTGGATGCTGCCAAAGCCCTCAATCGTTTAATTCAGCTGCTGTTGTTATCCCCAAGAAGCTTTTCCTGGGCTCTCTAACCCTTTCCAAAGCCATTTCATGCAGTCGTGGTCTTAAATCTGCTGTTTCAGAGTCAGGATGTTCTTGGAATCTCATTCCTTGTATGTTTTCCTAAATTATTTCATCTAACAGTCTTCTCTGGGCTTTTGCACGTGGTTTTTTATATCCCACTGAAGGGTTGGCTGTGCCACTGGTGGGTAGGGAGAGCATTCAGTGCCCTTCAAACAAAGTTTCCTTTTCCAGGAGAGCATTCCCAGCTGGCAGAGCTCAGGTGTAACCACCTCAAACCCCAGAGGCTTCTGCCACACCCCTTGTTCCCACATTTCCTTTTATCCGTTTGATGATTTCTCCCCTCCAAATGCACATTCTGAACTGCTTCTCCAGCTTTTAATTCTGCTTGCATCTTCCAGAGGGCTTCCTGTCTGTCCAAGGTTAATACCTCCCAGTTCCAGGAGTTTATTTTTATTCCATTTGTAGTATTTTCAGTGGAAATACTGAATAAAGCCAGAGCTGTTCTATTAAATAGAGAATTGCTGGGAGATACTCAGAGTTTGTGTCCAAGCAGTTGGATCTTCTCTTTCTACACTTTCTCCTGCACCTATTTTCTTACTTTGCACACAGGACAGAGTGTTCTAGAATCATGGAATGGTTTAGGATGGAAGGGAACTTAAATCCCATCCAGTTCCACCCCTTGCTATGGACAGGGACACTTCCACTATCCCAGGGTGCTCCAAGCCCCGTCCAGCCTGGCCTTGGACACTTTTTCCAGTATTCCAGCTGGGATTTTCTCCAGTGTGGATCCCTGCAGGAATGGTGGTGGATGTGGAGCAGGCAGAGGAAATCACAGTTGAAAATTCCTGTATGTTTCTATTGATGGAATTCTTTTCTTTTTTCCAGTTATTTCCCCGAAAGTGCACCTGGCTGTACGTTATCAACAACACCTTAATGTCCCTGTCGGGTGAGTGCACACAGAGGGGGAATGACTGCAGGTGTAAACAAAGAGGAACATTTAAAGTCATCATTGAACACAGGGTGTTCCGGTCAGCCTGGAGAAGAAAAGGCTCCAGGGAGAGCTCAGAGCCCCTTCCAGGGCCTGAAGGGGCTCCAGGAGAGCTGGAGAGGGACTGGGGACAAGGGATGGAGGGACAGGACACAGGGAATGGCTTCCCACTGCCAGAGGGCAGGGATGGATGGGATCTTGGGAAGGAATTCCTGGCTGGGAGGGTGGGGAGGCCCTGGCACAGGGTGCCCAGAGAAGCTGTGGCTGCCCCTGGATCTCTGGGAGTGTCCAAGGCCAGGCTGGATGGGGCTTGGAGCAGCCTGGGACAGTGGAAGGTGTCCCTGCCCATGGCAGGGGTGGCACTGGATGTTCTTTAGGGTCCCTTCCCACCCAGACCTCTCTGGGATTCTGTGGTCCTAAAACAAAACCTGTGTCCATTTGAAGGACAATGAGGTGGCTTCAAGTACTGCTCATCCAGCAATTTTGGTGCTTGGATGTACTGGTTCCTGGGCAACCAGTTGTCCTGGAATAGAACATTCCAGACAGGAATCAGGCACTGTGGGATGGAGGCTGATGGTAGAGCACTGTGCCTTTAAACATGCAGGATTTGTATAACAACACTTGTCTTGATTTATAGATAAGAAAATATCCTGCTATAATTAATTTTTGTTTTATAATTAGCCTTTTAAAAATGTTTGCATAAAACTACTGAAATGAGCTCTGATCTTCTCTATATTCATTATTATTTTTATCTTATTTTATTTTTCTTCATATCTGGACGACCTACCTGACACCTGTTTCAGAAGGTAATTTTTCCATACCTCCACTTTCCTGAACCTTGCAGTCTTGTGCTGGAGGAGTGGCTGAGATGTCAACTTTGCTCTCCTCTCTTGCAGGGAAAACCTTCCAGCTCTACTCCCATAATTTAATAGCATTGTTTGAACAAGCCAAAAAAACAGGATTAGCTGCTCATATTCAAACCCACAGATTTCCTGACAAAATATTACCAAGGTACAAACCTTTCACTTATAGACAATTATTAATAAGCGAAAACAGCCATGAATCGTGTTGGTGCTGTTGAGTTGGTGCATGAAGGGCCCTGACATCTGTTGTTGATGCATTTTTTGGTGATTATTGTTCCAGGAAATTTGCCTTAACGACCAAGATCCCTGACACAAAAGGATGCCACAAATGCTGTATAGGTGAGCAGACCAATTCAGCTTTGCCATTTATTCCCCTGGCCTTTGTCCCTGGCCATGGCATGTCTGAAATTCATTTCTTTTTAAGAAACTTGGAGTTAGTTCTTTGTTCAAACAAAAGGCTGAGGGAATTGGGGTAGTTCAGCCTGGAGATGTTCCAGAGTGACCTAATTGGGGCATTTCAGTGCCTGAAGAAGCTACAGGAAAGATGGAGAGGGACTTTGGACAAGGACCTGGAGTGCCAGGACAAGAGGGAATGGCTTCCCACTGCCAGAGGGCAGGGTTAGGTGGGATGTGGGGATTAAATTCTCCCCAGGCCCCTGGCACATCCACAAACAGCCTTTTCCCCTTGTCACCTTGGCTCAAGGTGTGACCCAGTTCCGACTTGTAGTGAGGAAAACTTGAATATTTTCCACCAAGAAAGGATCAGTAGGAATAAAAATTCTGGCAGCCTGGGGAGGGCAAAGCCTTCAGTGCAGTTTGAAGTGCACAGAAAGGGTTAAAGCTTGTGAAGTTGTGGATTTGCCTTCAGCTTGGGCTGCCTACAGAATGTTTGTCCTTTCCAATACTGGCCCTGGTGCTGTGTGAAATCAGAATCATGGAATTGCTGAGGCTGGAAAAGCCCTCTAAGGTCATCCATCCATTCCCCCAGCACTAACCCACATCCCCAAGTGCCACATAAACTGTACCTTTCCACCCCTAAAAATGAATATAAAGTGTTCAGCTGCACACCTGAGATCCTGCTTGGCTCATCTAAAGTGCCCACAACAGCCACATTTACAAATAATTCCTGAAGTCAGGCTGTTCCTGTGCCCAACTGAGCTTAAAAAGCCACCCCCAAACCCTGTCTCGTGTATTCCATGAGCTGTCAGAGCTCCCCGGGAGCTTCCCACCTTCTCTGCCTGGGAATTGTTTTATTCCAAGCCCAGGCTGACCCCGAGCTCTCCCTCCTGGCTCCCACAGCCCCGGGGAGAGGCACTGCAGCTTTTCTGCCCACTCAGCGTGTGGCCTCTGAACTGGGACTCCAGGAATGCAACTGGTTCTTAATTAAAGCTGTAATGGAATTTATCTGGCATGTAGCACAATATTAATCGCTGTGGATGTTGGGATGGGAAGCCACAAGGCAACAGTGGGAAACTGATGGAACAAGCTGGGCTTTAAGGTCCTTCCCAAGCCTGATCATGCCACGATATGATTTTATAATGCTATTTCTTAACTCGTTTGTAAAGACAGCTGTAGGGTTATTTTTTCAAGTATTTTTTCAAGTATGAACTTGCAGGGCTTTAAAATTACTGTTTTCTGGGTTTTTTTATTCTATACAGTACGAAATCCATACACAGGCCACAAGTACCTGTGTGGTGCATTGCAGTCTGGAATTGTTCTGCTCCAGTGGTATGAGCCAATGCAGAAATTCATGTTAATAAAGGTAAGCATTTACTCTTAGTGTAGTTGAATAATTACACAGTTGTTGAAATAACCTTTCCAGAGTTTGTGATGGAAAGTACACCTCGGTCTGGTGCCATTTGTGAGCTGTGAGCACTTGAAAATCTGGCTGGACACATTTTGACTCAGAAAATCTTGTGACTGAAGTCATTTAAGTAATATAAAAGTCATTTAAGTGCTGGATCAAGCCCAGCACTGGCAATAACAGACCATGACCCACCTCTGCCCAGCCCTCAAAAGCACTCTGAGCAGCAGTGAAAATCCTGTGTATTTATACTTTGTGTGTGTTGTTGCAGAGTCATTTCAAGGTAAAAGCGAATTCACAGCGGCCTGATGATGTTTTGTTTTCCCAGCACTTTGATTTCCCCCTGCCAAGCCCCCTGAATGTGTTTGAGATGCTGGTGATCCCAGAGCAGGAGTATCCCATGGTGTGCGTGGCCATCTCCAAGGGCACGGAGCCCAACCAGGTGGTGCAGTTTGAGACAATCAACCTGAACTCTGCGTCCTCGTGGTTCACAGAGATCGGGGCAGGTGAGGCTCCGGGTTCCTCTTCCAGCTGTTTTGTTGTCTGGGAATGTTGGATATCCCTTCCTTGGAGTCATTTGGAGACCCTTTAGGCTTGGCAGCTTCGCTGCCTGAAGCAGATGGAAGCTGATCCCAGATTGTCAGAACCTGAGAGGAGCCAACAGGAAAAGCTGGAAAGGGACTTTGGACAAGGGCCTGGAGTGCCAGGTCATGGGGAATGGCTCCCACTGCCAGAGGGCAGGGATGGATGGGATATTGGGAAGGAATTCCTGGCTGGGAGGGTGGGGAGGCCCTGGCACAGGGTGCCCAGAGCAGCTGTGGCTGCCCCTGGATCCCTGGAAGTGTCCAAGACCAGGCTGGATGGGGCTTGGAGCAGCCTGGGACAGTGGGAGGTGTCCCTGCCCATGGCAGGGGTGGGATGGGATGGGCTTTAAGGTCCCTTCCAATCCCAGCTCTTCTGTGATTCCCCAGTTCTCTGTGTTGTGCTGACCTGCCCATATCAGTACAAACTGTCCTTACAAAGCAGCTTTTATTTTCTAAATTTCCCTGAACACCAGTCAGACCCTGCTGGTTGGGTTCTCCTTTGTGGTTCCATTCTGTTTCCTGGGTTCCTGCTCTTTCCTCTCCTTTCCTGCATAAAAACTCCCGGAAATGGATTCTTGTCCATCCTCCAGCCCTTGTGGGAGGGTTGTTATCTTCAGCTGGCTCTTAAAAAGCAAAGATTTGGGTTATTTTTAAAACCTGGTTGATATTTTGCAGCTGCTTTTCTCTGCTGCCTTTGTTGGATGTACATTTTCACCTTTAAATATTGCTTTTTAGCAGCTCTAGGAACAACTTCATTAGTGAAAACTAGAAAAAAATCTAATAAACTAGTTTATTATCATCACAATAATCTTTCCAGATGTGGATTTATGGGAAAAGAGTGGGGTTCTAGGAATTAAAATTCCCTTGATGGTTCCTTCTGTTTATTGTGGTGCCTCTCTGTGGAGGAAGCTGTGCTGAACTGCAGCATAAAATGTATTTTATCCAGTAAAAGTTGTGTTTTCCTGTTAAATACCTGCTTTGAACAGAGAGCTTTGTGCTTCTCCCAGAACATTCTGGGATCTTAGAGCCTTTAAAAAATCCGAGTAACAAATATCACAGTGAAAAGAGCTTGAGGGAGGGCTGAGTCTTTTGATGTGCTATAAAATACAAAATAATCTGGTTTATTTTTCCCCAGGCAATCAGCAGTTGGATGCCATTCACGTGACACAGCTGGAAAGAGACACTGTCCTGGTCTGCCTGGACAGTGAGTAACACAGAATTCTCTTGGATCACTCCCTGCACCTCGTGCAAAACTTGGGTTGCCACAGTTGTTGATTTTAACTCCACCACGAGTTCGTTTTCCTCCCTGCGTTATTCATTTGTGTTGTAATATTTCCAAAAAAAGATAGTTTGGATAAGTGGGATTTCACTCTGGCTTTTGTGATTCTGTTTCCCCTCTCCATGTGTGCATCACTCTGTCAGAAGAGTCTAAAACCAGAGCAAGTGGTACAAAGTTTCCTGTCTTTATTTTGGGAGAAAGATGCTCTTGGGTTCATTTTAGGCAAATGCTGGAGATGTTAAGTTTGGGTATTTCTTTGTGCCTGAAAGATTAAATTAGTGTTTTATACTTAAATGCTTTTCAGCAGTGGGTTTTAATGCTGGTTTTTCTTCTTTCTCCTGAGAATTTGTGAAAATAGTGAATTTACAAGGGAAATTGAAGTCAAGCAAGAAATTGGCTTCTGAGCTGAGCTTTGATTTCTGCATCGAGTCAGTGGGTGAGTGATTTGCTTCTCTGGTGTCTCTCAGGGGTTTAAGAACTCACTGTTGAAAGCCTGACTGGTTTCTGGTCATTTCCATAGCAATGAGAACAAAATTTGGGGAGGAAAAAGTGGTTTGGTAATCCATAAATCTGTGTTAATCTTCTAAAAGTTAAGATTTTATTTCAAGTAGTAGGACATCCATTTTTTTATAGTCAGGGTAATAATATTTGAATCTAATTCTCAAGCTGCTGTCTTCAGACTAGGACAGGAGCCTTGCTTCTAAAACTCGAACTGTAGCTGTCAAACAAGAATTTCTGCTGTAGTAAACTCTCAGAATCACAGAATTCAGTCACTCAGAGCTGGCAGCTCTGTGCTCTCTCTGTCCCTGAATGGAATACTCCCATTTTCCACCATCCCTTTTGAAGTAACTGTAGTAATTCAGGTGATGTGTCATTTCCAGCAGCTCACGGGGCTTTGGTTGGCGGTGTTTGTTTACACACTTGCTGGAGGGTTCTCCAGAGGCATTAGGGAAACAAGGATCCAGGGAATGGGGTGTGATTTGTGTCCCTCCTCTGCAGTGTGCCTTCAGGACAGCGTGCTGGCCTTCTGGAAGCATGGGATGCAGGGCAAGAGCTTCAAGTCAGATGAAGTAAGTGATCTCCAGCCTCTCCAGGTGTCGTTCCTCCTGTTCCTTATTTACCTCTGGATCCTTTGGCTTCTCTCTCTGCTTCCCAAGTGAGAATGGTCATGTTTCACAATGCTTAGCATCAATTTATCCATTTCAGTCCTGTACTCGGCATTAAATTGCATTTGAATGTTTCTGTCCTTCCAACTCAGACCAATACATTTCATTTTGCTGCTGAAATGGATCTCAATGTCTGCATTTTTCTGCAGGTGACCCAGGAGATATCTGATGAAACCAGGGTTTTCCGCCTGCTGGGGTCAGACAGGTAATCTCCCTGCAGACACAGAAACCTTTTGTTTTATTTAAACCAGCTTTTCTAGTTCCCAGCTGGGCCTGGCTTCCAGCCCAGCCCAACTCTGTCTGTGGGCACCGAGTGTCAGGGAGAAAGGAGAGATGCTCTTGGCTTGCAGGGTGCCCAGTGCACTTCTGGAAAAGCCTGCTCCTGGTTTGGATTGTCCTGGTGAGTTGGGAGTTATCTTGGCAGCACTCAGTGAAAAAGAATCTTT
This sequence comes from Struthidea cinerea, assembly GCA_013397865.1. NCBI lineage: Eukaryota > Metazoa > Chordata > Aves > Passeriformes > Corcoracidae > Struthidea > Struthidea cinerea. The sequence continues at coordinate 193,567 of VZTI01005485.1, forward strand.
GCTGGTCTGGAAATAGCAGAGCAAACTAGAACTCACTCAGGTTTTAGTCACAGTGATCCAAATCCACACATTATCCATAACATCCAGCTGATCCCTTCCGGCTGCCCCCAGGTTTGGAACCTGAGCAGAAGCTGCCCCTCCAGGCTGGACACGTTCACTTGTGGATTCTCAGCCAGCCAGAAGGATAAATGTAGGAAGAGATAGGCTTGAGTCCAGCAATCACTTCCAGCCACAGAATCCCAGACTGGTTTGGGTTGGAAGAGACCTTAAAGCTCATCTTGTTCCACCCCTGGGAAGGGACACCTTCCACTAGACCAGGTGGCTCAGAGCCTTGAACACCTCCTGCTCTCTAATTCCTGATCCTCTGCTCCCTCCTCTGGCCTTTGAACATCCAAACCCTTTGGTTTGTGTTTTCCATCTCTGTACAAATGGAGCAGGAGTCTTTCCTGCCATTCCAGCAAGGAGATGTGGAATCACCTTTTTACCTTGGATCACCCTAGAACTGCTCGGGTGCAGAGGTGAGGATCAGGGACAGAGGCTGTTCAGAGACTTCTTTTGAAAACTCTTTGAGGAAAGCAAAAAGCAGAGATAAGTTTAATCCTAAAAACAACAGGAACTGGTGCAGAGAAATGCTCAGCATTTGGAAGGGAGAGGGAAGGTCAAAGGCCCAACCACACCAGCTGATGGTCAAGCTGCAGCATTGGTCAGTGTGCCAAGATAGGGAGAGAATAATTTTCCAGAGCAGCCCACAGGATCATGATCCAGCAGGACAAAGGCAGAGATGAGGCTGAGTGATCCCTGTGAGCCCGTCAGGTGATATTTAGGAGGGAGGAGAATTGTTGAGGTTAGTGGCTGATGCTTATCATAAGATGTAGGAGGGATAAACATATTCAGGATCATGGAATTACAGAATGGATTGGGTTGGAAGGAAGGATAATCCAGTTCCAACCCTTCCACTATATCTTGTCCTTCAGTGTTTTTATCAGAAGTGATGCTGGAAATTGAGGGAACTGTTTAAAGAATGAACACCCAGGATATTTGGGAGAACCTCTATCTCCAGTCTATACAAACCCCTGAGTTTCCTCCTCAGGAGTTACACCAGGAGCTGGTTTTTGCCCCTAACCACGTGGATCCCGTTTGTGTTTGGCTGCAGAGTGGTTGTGCTGGAGAGCAGGCCCACGGAAAACCCCACAGCTCACAGCAACCTCTACATCTTGGCTGGACATGAAAACAGTTACTGAGCAACACTCACCCACCAGACAACAGAGGGAATTGGCCACACTGGAACCCAGGAGCTCCAGGAAACCGGGACTTGCCGTTTCTTGTCTTGACACCGGAATTGTGTTGGTTTTTGGGGTGGGAATCAATCCATTTTTGCAGCTGGGAACAGCTGGTTCTGTCTCTTGCCACTGTGTGGTTGGTTATATCGAGTTTGCTTAATAAAAGCTGAGATAAAGAGCCCTTTACTCATTAGTTCTAGGGAAACAGAGCCTTGAAACATGTTCTGCAGTAAAGGTGCCATAAACTGTTAAATATTTTCCTTCCCTTGGATTTTCCTTTTATTCTGTAGATACGGATCTAGTGCTGGCTGTTGCCCTGTTTTATACTGAGTCTTAATAAAACAAAGATTTGTGTAGGAAGTGAAAGTATCTGCAAAGCTTTTTGGTTTTAAATCTGCCATTGGGTATGGCTTTGTATAATAGACTATTTAATCCTTATTTATTAATCTGCTGCTAGGATGGGGTAATGTCTAACTTTTAGCAAAGGAAGGTTGCAGAGCAGCTTACTTTTTTTTTTTTT